>JAUDYJ010000010.1:7139593-7149593 GCA_030761175.1 Masticophis lateralis | reverse complement strand
GGCGCACGGAATGCTGTTACCTTCCCACCAAAGGTGGTCCCTATTTTTCTACTTGCATTTTTTATGTGCTTTCAAACTACTAGGTTGGCAGAAGCTGGAATAAGTAATGGGAGCTCATCCCATGACGCGGCACTAGGGATTTGAACTGCTGAACTGCCGACCTTTCGATCGACAAGCTCAGCATCTTAGCCACTGAGCCACTGTGTCTTCAAAAAGATAGCTTAGGCTTCAGGAATTGTGGGAAGCTCAAAAAAGCTCATTCTTCCCATAAAACGTGGACTCTGGTTTTTTCCATGCTTTGTTTTGTCACTTATTTTCAACGAACAGGTTTTGTTTTTAGATGGTTACAAGGCTGTATCATTGTTTTTATCTGATATGTTGATTCAAGTGCCATTATGAAAAGAAACAGGCATGTTTATTTTACTCCCAACTCTAATGAAATCT
Organism: Masticophis lateralis; assembly: GCA_030761175.1. NCBI lineage: Eukaryota > Metazoa > Chordata > Lepidosauria > Squamata > Colubridae > Masticophis > Masticophis lateralis. Next base: position 7,149,149 of record JAUDYJ010000010.1, on the reverse strand, counting down.
TTAGTTTCATGCATTGGGCAATTATAAAAAATCATGTTATCATCTTAGGGCATCATGTACTGCAGAATTTAAGATTCTAATGACTAAATGGCACATGTCATCTGAAGAACATGGAGAGGCCAGGCCCATAGAATTTCTTTTTGGTCAAGACTGAATGGACTACTACTACTACTACTACTACTACTTCTTCTTCTTCTTCTTCTTCTTCTTCTTCTTCTTCTTCTTCTTCTTCTTCTTCTTCTTCTTCTTCTTCTTCTTCTTCTTCCTCCTCCTCCTCCTCCTCCTCCTCCTCCTCCTCCTCCTCCTCCTCCTCCTCTTCTTCCTCCTCCTCCTCCTCCTCCTCCTCCTCCTCCTCCTCCTCCTCCTCTTCTTCTTCTTCTTCTTCTTCTTCTTCTTCTTCTTCTTCTTCTTCTTTTCCTCCTCCTCCTCCTCCTCCTCCTCCTCCTCCTCCTCCCATCATCGTCATCCTCCTCCTCATCCTTTTGCCAGAAATTGCTGGCCCCTGGCATAGACAACAATGACTAAATTGCATAAAGCTATTTACTATGATTATGCTCCTAAGAGAGATAAGATGAAATCTGAAATGGTCAAGCAAAAACTACCCTTCCTGCTTCTTTGCATTCATACCTGCATATTTCCACAACGTATCTCATCCATTCAAGGATAGAGAGAGAGAGATGGAAGAGGGTTGGTTAGAAAAAAAGATAGCTTAGGGATAAAGACAGAAACCAACTTTGATTGTCTTTAAGCAGCTGCAAGTCTAGATTCATACCATACTACAGACAATGCTAAAAATGACATTTGGGGTGTGATCATATTGGGGGAAGCCTAGCTACCGTGACAGCTGGTTGTGTGAAAACAGCAATTATGTTTTGTCAACCTGGTAAGGCTTGGCTGCTGTAAATCCCACCTACATGTCTGTCTGTGGTTTTTAAGGCACTTCTTTCCATTTGGCAGAATTTAGGATTTACATATATTTGTCATTATAATATATTCCAGGACACGCAAACATGTTATTACTTGGAGTTTTATCCATGCTTGGATGCAGGTCCTATTAAGAAGGCAGGACTCCAAATAAGGCTTGTCCTGTCAATCATTGTTTAATGCTTGCTTAATGTCTATACCAAAGGCATTTGGTGTTTGCTTTTTTTTAAAGGAACTCAGAGTCCTTTGCTTGGTTGAACAGCAAGAGGTAGACTCCATGGCCTTCTAGTCTTGCTTTCAAAAACAAGGTTGGAATTCTAAAGATGCCATCTCAATTTCTGGGCCGTCTAGTCAGCTCCCTCTTCCTTTTCAACTCTCTTTCTCAAAAGATTTTCTTTTTGTTTCCGAACTGTGGAGAATCTGTTTTTATTTCATGTCCTTTGACTTCCGAGGAACAACCAAATCTGGAAATGTGTTACGTTCTAACTGCTCTTCCTTGCTCTGTTTTGTTTTCTTCGCAGAGGTTCTTAAAATAATTCTTCCCAGTGGGGAAAGCAAACTGTATATCAAATTTAAATGGATCCTGGGAGGTCACATGCCACCCCCCCTCCCCATCACCACCACCATCAAATAACAAATATCTGGTGAGGAGGAGGCTCGGCATTCAGAGGTTTTTGAAACGGCAAAGGGAGATCTGATAAATAATTAAATGCAACATATAAGAAAAATAAGAGTTTTCAGCACCAAGGACAGTGCATCTCAGAGAGGGGGAGGGAGAGAGAGAGAGAGAGAGAGGGAGGGAGAGAGAGAGGGGGGGAGGGAGGGAGGGAGGGAGGGAGGGAGGGAGGGAGGGAGGGAGAGAGAGAGAGAGAGAGAGAGAGAGAGAGAGAGAGAGAGAGAGAGAGAGAGAGAGAGAGAGAGAGAGAGAGAGAGAGAGAGAGAGAAGCTTCTAAGGAAAGAAAAAACAGTAGAAGCAAAAAAACCAAAGAGTCAAAACAGAACATTTTAAGAGTAAAACTATAAAATACGGCTGAAATGTTGACATAGCACATGTGTGTTTACTATGAAATCAGTATTTCCAAAACTGGGATTATATATTTTGCCCAATCCTTGTTCACTTAGAAGTTGTACATCGTTTTAATTGGGTTTGGTTTGAGCTTTTCAGAACCCTGACCCTTTTTATGTTTACCCCAAAACAAAGCTGGTTTATTTTAGCAATACGTTTACTCTGTGCATAATATTGCGGTCCTTGTTTACTAATTAATCAGGATGCAACAGATTGCAGCATCTAGTCAAAGCTGGCTTGGTAACTAAGTGTAATGAGGAAGGAAGGAAAGGAAAGGAATCCTTAAGGATTTTACTCTGCTAGTCGTTAAGCGACTATATGGGGTGATACTCATCTCCGTTTCAAGGACCATAGAGTCAGCGTTGTCTGAAGATTTCTGCAATCATGTGGCCAGCATGATGTCACAGACCACTGTTTCCTTCCCATCAAAGTGGGACTTATTTATCTACTCGCATTTGCATGCTTTCGAACTTCTAGATGGGCAGGAGATAGATGAAGATGGGAGCTTCCCCCATCGCACAATGCTCGAGTCTCAAACCTGGCCTGTCGGCTTTCCAGTGTAATGAGTACCATGTGCCTTGAGTACCTTGAGTTGCCATGTGAGAATAGGCGGCAATATAAATTTCCTAAAACAAAATAAATAAATGAGTACAATGAGGCATCTCCTGCAAATCCCAGGGTTGTGGGCTAGACTGGAAAGCCGAAAGACGCTTGAGAAGAAAGCAGTTACAAACCAGTTCTGTAATATTCCCAAGAAAGCTTGAATAATCCCAAGAAGTTAAGGAGTTGACAATGTTTAGTTTAGGTATCATATTTCCAACTAGATCTTCTCTATGTGAACGATGGAGACCTATTTTTGTTTCGTTTCTAAATTCCATCCATTTTTAACAGTACATTTTCTGTACTGTCTTAACTTGCTGTGTTATCCCTGGAGAGCCAGCGAGGAATACTGGTGGCCTTGGAACAAGCCCTAATCCTCCTTAAACTTGGATGCCAGTTGGGTGACCTTGGGCCAGTCCTTCCCACTTAATCCAAACCAACCTCTGGGACTCTGGGACAAGCCAGCTGATAAACTAAGAATGAAGGAAAACACTTTGGAGAAACAATCAAACCTGCAACCAAATAAGGACAAACACAAAGAAGAGGTCAGTTAATGCTTTATTATGGTTTTCCACTTTGACCATATATCACGTTGAGATATTTTATGAGAAATGGAACACAAAACCTTTTAATAATCATCAAAATGCAATTGATGGAAAGCTGCTTGGGATCTGTTATTATTCAATCCACCACCTCCATTGCGCTCCTTCCCCACTGGGGCCCCCAAAACAACTGTTAGAGCCACATCTTTAGGCCCTTATGAAAAGATAGGAAGGTTGGGGGCCTACATCACTTTGGGGACGCCAGATGTTCCAGAGGGCAGGAGCATCAGCAGAGAAGTCCCTCCTCCCGGACCCTGCCAGCCAGAATAATCGGGTTGATGGTAGTGTTGGGTTTCAAAATTTTTTACTACTGATTCTATGGGTGTGGCTTGGTGGGTGTGTCAAGGGAAGGATACTGTAAAATCTCCATTCCCTGCAAAATCTCCATTCCCACCCCAATCCAGGGGAAGGTTATTGCAAAATCCCCATTTCCTCCCAATCAACTGGGACTTGGGAGGCAGAGAATAGATGGGGGTGGGGCCAGTCAGAATTTTTACTACCAGTTCTCTGAACTACTCAAAAGTTTCGCTACTGACCAGAACTGGTCAGAACATGCTGAAACCCACCTCTGGTTGACGGGCCCCGCAGCCTCCTCTACTGGTACGTGTGGGGTGGGCCAATTTAGATACATATTCCATCTGAAGATTTAAGTTTAAAGTTGCCTTTAAGATTTAAATTTAAAGCAGAGAGGCCCCTGACCTGAGGGGTTTTCAACCAAGCTGCAGAAATGGCCCGGCCATTCGCACAAAACCATCCCTTCCCCCTTCACTGGTCCACAAAGATGGAAACGTTGGGGAATTCTGATTTTAAAAAACATCAAGAAAGCTGGACAGTGAGAGGGAATTCATAAGATCTATCTATATTTTTTTGATGTTGTACTTTTTATCATCTAGCTATTAATCAATAGAGGTAGGCACCGTTATTATATCTCCATGTCTCTGTGGAGGTGTCGCGTTCTGTGCTATCAATCTAATTTGTTCGACTCCTACAACACACCGAGTGATGAATGGCTGGGTTTGCACCATTGCATTAAGCTAAATTATGGTTGATTAGTCTGTGATTTTATATGTGGTGTAAACACCCCCCTAGTACAAATTTAATTCTTTGTTATTGCTGAATAACAGTTTGTTATTGCCTTTCCTTTTCATGCAACAACAGACACCCTAGTCAAAGGCTTAGTAGACCATTGCCGTATTATACAACATGATGGGATTCTCAGGGTTCTTGTTTGCACTGCATAGGGGAAAGTTTTGAACCCTCTGAACAAACTTCAGAAGACAAAGCCTTCATCACGCGGGAGGTATTTTGACAGTGTGCAGAAAAGAAACAGTATAATTATTATCTTTTCTAAACATGCTCTCCTAGCTTTTGCACCCTGTCCTGTAATACTCAAAACTGTGCATCTTTCTTCTGTTACGGCTTGATTATAACTGCTGTTATAATCAATGTTGTCTCATGTTAGCATGAATAAATAAAATTGTGGTAGGAATTAGCAATCCAAGCCGTGAGAAATGTTTAGGGGTGGGGAATTAGAATAGAGCTGGAAGAGACCTTGGAGGTCTTGTAGTCCAACCCCCTGCTCAGGTATATCATTCCAGAGAAGTGGCTATCCAGTCTCTTCTTAAAAACTTCCAGTGCTGAAGCACCCACAACTTCTGGTGGGCGAGCTATTCCACTGGTTAATTGTCCGCACTGTTAGGAAATTTCTCCTTAGTTTTAGGTTGCTTTTCTCCTGGATTAGTTTCCATCCATTGTTCCTTGTCCTGCCTTCTGGTTCTTTGGAAAATAAGGGGACCTATAAGGAAGAATTTACAGAATTTCCTCTTTTCTTGCTCACAGGGTTCACCCAACTATCTCAGATACAGGCCTGTGAACAAATTATTCATAAACCAAACATCATCATTATCATCATGTAGCATCATCTAAAGTAGCATTTAAGTCTAGATAACATTGCATGCATGTTCCCGCAGTGACGCTGAAAAAGAAGACTTTGTAATCATGGTTAATGCTTTTACTTTTCCTACTGAGATGAGACAAGACCCAGTAAGTTGCCTAAGAAAGCAGGGTAGGAGGCAAAATGAACATCATTCTTTGAATCAGGAACTTGAATCACAACATTTATTTTCTCCTTTGGAAGAAACGGACCAGCTCTCCCAGTGGTTTAAAACTCTATTCCTCAGTTTGGGAAGACTTCCAAATGGTAGGGGTGACACCCAAACCCACTGAGCCACCAGATGAAAGAGAAGATACCAAGAAAGGAGAATATTTGTAGCTTAGGGTTGAAATGTGGGGTCCATGGTACTCTCTGAGTTTGATGTTTGTTTGTTTGTTTGCAGACGTTTCATTACCCAAATTAGGTAACATGAGGAGGAGGAGGAGGAGGAGGAGGAGGAGGAGGAGGAGGAGGAGGAGGAGGAGGAGGAGGAGGAGGAGGAGGAGGAGAAAGAGGAGAAGGAGAAGGAGAAGAGAAGGAGAAGGAGAAGGAGAAGATACTGAGAAAGAACATCTCTCAGGGCCTGAATTCTTTGAAGTACCAGAAGTGAGCCGAGCACACAATCAAGCCGCCCAAGCTGCACACCATTCAGGAGCAGGCAAAATGCAAAAACACACATAGAAGCAACACATTTTCAGGAGGGAGACCACAGCTGTCACCATTATTTGCCTGCCATTCTGGTCCACTCCAAAGATTTCTCAGAAGAGCTGGCTTGTCATCCCTCCATCCTTCCACACACCCACTTCCCATTCTGAAGTCTGTTTGCGAAGGGAGCTATTAACAAAGACACTTCTTCTTCTCGCCTAACAAAAGGGAGGGTGACAGCAAGCATAAAAAGAATAACATTGCTTATTAAGCTAGAATTAACTGCCCTCTTAGGAGCTAATTAAATTTGTTCTTGGAACCCAGGGTTTCTTGAGCAAGGGAGGGCAAAAAAATCCATTCTATTTTAACTATATAGCAGCCATTGCCCATGTCATGTCTGCAAATAGACATTGGCAGTTTCGCGTCCAGCGGTTAAATTTTGATTTATCAAGGAATAATTCCATCTTGAGGGCTGATCTGTATCCTTCAGGCAACAAAACAGTACAGTACAGTAGAAAGGAGATTCAGGTCTATTTATTTCTCCGTCTCTTCCCCACTCCTCCAGGAGGTCAGTTTATTTATTTATTTATTCCATCGGTGTTTTTTTATTATTAATATTATTTCACATTATGATTTGAATACAATCCAAAGTGTTTTATCTTAACTGCACCTTGATAATAATAAAAGTAGTTATCTTCTCTAGAAGTGCTGCAAAATTATAGCATTTACATCTTTTGAGATACTTTAAACAAAAATAATACTAGCAATTAATGAACACTAGCATTTTAGGTTTATCGCGGAAGGGTTTCCTTTTCTTTCTTCTTTCTTTCTTTTTTTTTTAAATTTCATTTTAATAAGACAGCTGTAGAAAATGGGATTTGACAGAGAGATTATATGATATAATACAGGTTACAGTGGGCAAATTTGTCAGCTGTGAGCGCTAAAGGGAAGAAAGGGGTCTATCTTTCCCTCATCTTCCTCCCACTTCAGGACTTAACTAGCCCCGGCAATGTTTGCAAATTGAAAATACAGTCTCTAAAATTGATCCATTGTTTCATCCCACACCCGTTCCCTCCTTTCCCAGTCTTGAAAAACACCACATAAAATAATGGGAAGAGACAGAACAAAGCCAGAGATCAAATACAGTTAAACGGAAGTCTTTACGCTGTTAGTCCTTGAATTTTTGTTTCATTCACAGTCTTTCCAAGAAACTGGAGTTTGTCACGGATGGAGTTCTTGGGCTGGATCTTCTGCACACCCAATGCACACAGTGGCCTCCTTGCTTATGTATTCATTTATTCTGGTCTTTTGTAGTTTCATTCTTGTCATTTTTTTTTTCCTTTCTAGGTTTGGCTACGATTGCATTAACCGGGCCAAGTTTCTCATGTAAGGGGGAAAAAAGAAACAAAAAACAAACGATGAAATGAGAAGGCCATTAAAAGAAGTGAAACGGTCACAATTTGTCTTTTGAGGTGAATCCGGAAACGTTTAATCTATTTAATGATCACAATTTGTCTTTTGAGGTGAACTAAAAAAAAGTTTAGTCTATTTTCTGTAGCTGAGCCACACGTTGACTAGAGGGAGGGAGAAAGAACCAACCAAAGCTTCAGGCAGTTGGTAAACTTTGTTCCAAATTCCATAGCAATGGGGCAGGCTAGTAAATGTATTTAACCTACATTAGAGTGACATACATACATAAATACATGCGTGTATATATGCATGTATGTGCACATGTGCACGTGTATTCTTGTCTGCTTGCTAGCACTCATTTGCACGACATTCCTTACCATGGCACCATATATTCAAAAATATTGTTTTTTTTTCTTTAAAGTTAAACTCAGGGAGAGAGTAAAAAATATGTATACATATACATATATATAGATAGATATAGGTATAGATAGATAGGTGGAATGGTTAAAAACAACCCCAGATTCGTTGTTATGAGAGTTGTGTCAAGTAAATCAATAAACAAATTTAAAAAAAGAAAAACCTGGGGGAGTGGGAAAGTTGCAAAGGTGCAAAAGACACACTGAAAGTGAGGAATTGATGGATACAACATCACCAGATAAATGCAGAGGACAGTAATACTGTTTGCAAAGAAAAGAGACCGACGTTATTGAAAGATGTCCACCGTGAGCATCTCCTGACAGCTGTCCATCTTGTTACCGAGATCTTCCAAGCACAAAAACCTCAGTCAGAGTTTTAAACTTCTGCCATAGGGTAGATCTTATCCAGATGTGTGCAGTTTCCGAGTTCCTTCAGTTCAGGGGTTGGAATCGGTAAGCCAATCTCAAGCTTACTTCTGGCTGAATTGTCCCCTGCCTCTTCCTCCTCCTCCTCTTTCAGTCAGCGAGTCATTTAAAGAGGAAAAACTAGAAATCCTGAGAAAGTGGAATACTTCCAGCCCCCCATCAAATTTCCTCGCTCCAGTTTTAAATAGGCGCGGTCTCCTTTCTCCATCTGGATCAAGACCCCGTTGCTGGCAGCTTCTCGTGTGACGTCTTGGTCCCCGGCAAAGGCAGAAATCACCGGCCACCCATTCAGCATTAAGCTCACCTGGAAGCAAAGGCAGAAGACAAGCCCACCTCCCCATCAATGAAAGGAAAAAGGGAAACAAAGGAAGACTTTACCCAATGGCTGCAGGCATGCACGGAGCTGGGAGGGGATGCTTCTAACTAAAAGCATCCAGAAAAAGAGACCCCCATCCCACCCACAGAGTCTTCATTACATACTGTTAGCTGCTCCTTCAATTATGAATGTTGCAGCCAGGGCACAGGAAAGAATAGAAGTACAGCCTGCTACCAATTTACTCATAAGCCAGTCCTCCTTGTGTTCAAAAGGTAGCAGGACTGCAGACCTGGGAACTGTGTGGGTAGCCCTGCTCGAGACTGCTCTATCAGCAATTATCCGAACCAAAAACAGTTGCACAATTCATCTTTGCTAAATTCATGCTATGGAAAGATGCACTTTGCTGGGTCTGTCAACTTAGGAACACAAGAGGAAACTCATAGGATAAAGATCTTGAACATCAGCAGAAGAAACAAAGAAATGTTAAGAAGAAGAAGGCACAGCTGGCTTAAGAGGTTTGGGATTTTGGACAGCATCAAAATGTCCCTCTCTGTAGTTTTTAGAAATGAATATCAGACATAATCACCCTTCCTTCCTTCCTTCCTTCCTTCCTCCCTCCCTCCCTCCCTCCCTACCTCCCTCCCTCCCTCCCTTCCTCTATCTTCTATCATCTCTCTCTCTTTCATCTATCCATCTATCTCTATCTGTCTATCTCTATCTGTTTATCTCTCTCCCGCTCTTACAACTCTATCTATTTTCTCTCTCTTATGTCTTAATATCTATCTATCTATCTATCTATCTATCTATCTATCTATCTATCTATCTATCTATCTATCTATCCATCCATCCATCCATCCATCCATCCATCCATCCATCTATCAACTATCATTATTTCTGCTGGCAAATGAAATTTATTTGCAATAACAAAAGATCCAAGAGTATAAAGGGGTTTTTTTTGCTTTAGCACTACTGTAATTACCTTTCAAAGCCCCTTTAACACTACTGTAATTACCTTTTTAAGTCCCAGCTTCTCCACTCATCCTTGTATGGAGTTATAGACAATCAAACAAGAAGAGAAATATATATATATATATAGATCTGATTGTTTTAGGGATCTCTAGAAGAAGAAGAAATAATGAGGTCATGTAAGTGCTAAGAGCAGTGTGCTCAAAGTTGACCCCTCAAATTTGATGCATGTGGATCATGGCTGAGATTCCA
>JAUDYJ010000010.1:6639593-7134593 GCA_030761175.1 Masticophis lateralis | reverse complement strand
GCTCAGCAGCTCCAGGGCCAGCATCGCGCCGACGCTTCCGACTCCCTTTCGCCTCTTTCTGCTTGGCTCGACCCGCGGCTGGCGGGCTTCTCCGACGGGGCGGACGGGGCTGGCTGAGCCCCGCTGCTCTCCCCTTGCCCTGCCCTGCCCTGCCCTGCCCTGTCCGGCTCGGGCTCGGGCTCGGGCTCGGGCTCGGGCTCGTCTCCTGCGCTGCCTCTAGTCCGCCAGCACGGCCCGCGACGCCCGTCGAGGTGCGGAGAGCAGCGCCCGCGGCCCCCGACCAGGCGCAAGCGGAGCGCTCCGATACATAGCGCAGGGAAGGGGAAAGCGGGAGCTGCGAGCGAGCCGGTCAACAGGAGGGGCAAAGCCACGGGGGGAGCCCGCCGCTGCCCGCCCGCTGCTGCCTTGCGACGGCGTCCCCCAGCCCTGCGCTCGCTGCCTGCCTGCCTGCCTGCCTGCCTCTTTGCCTGCCCGCCTGGCTGGCTGGCTCTCTGCCGCAGCTCTGGCCCGACCGCTCCCCACCGCCCGACCGAGCACACAAAAGCCGCCGCGGCGCGCCTCTCCCCACCTTGCCTCTCCCCCGCCAACCCCAGCTCTTCGTCAGCGCCGGCCCCGCCCGCGCCCAATGGGCAGCCGGCGCGCTCGCGGCCAGCCAATGGGGTCCCCGTCCGTCTCCGGATTCCCCCCCCCACCTCTCTTCTCCCCGACGGGGGAGGCCTTTTTTGTGCGTCCTGCGATTAGGTGGTCGAGAGAGCAGGTGGAGAGGAGGAGAAGCGAGAAGGCGCAGCGGTGTGGCGCCCGGACGATCGGGGCGCCCCGGCTGCGCTTTCGCCCACGTCTGCCCAAAGGAGGGCTGGGCCGGGTGTGTGTGTGTGTGTGTGTCTTCCGTGGGGCTGTCTCAGGTAAGGAGCGGGTGGAGGGGCGCAAAGAAAGGGAAAATCCTGAAGCGAGCCTTCTGGGTCCCTGCGCGCTTTTGGATAGGGACGGGTTGGGATGGTGGAGGAGGGAGGGATGCTGCGCTGGCATCTTGAGAAGGCGCGCAGCTTCCTCTTAGGTTATGGGGCCGCTGGCGCGGAGGCAGAAGGGATGCGCGCTCGGGAAACGCCATCCTATACTTGGGATGGCGGTCGCCTGGGTAGCAGAGGAAGGGGGAGGGGGAAACCATCTCGGAGGTCCCTCGACGAGGGACAAGTTCAGCTGTCCGGAGTAACATAGCTGAGCGAGAAGGAAGTGGGGGTGAAAGGAGAAGCATGCTAATGGGTTGAAAGTCTTGAGCTGGGGAGAGAATTGAGGGGTTCGCTTTGGGTCTGGTGAAGATAGGAAGTGTGGGTGGGGTGTCCCTTGAGAGGATGAGTCATATAGGCCACCATCCAAAGTTCTGGGTACCTTTAGGAACCTTGGGTCTTCTGGAAGTGCTGGAGGAGGACAACCTCTCCTGAAAGGTTGGGATCTGATTCTCCTGAACCTCAGAGAAAACCCCACTTCCCAAAATCAAATATATGCTCGGGGTACCTGTTTTGCTTTCATTGTTTCAAGTGTTTTATCCTGTAGGCAGCTTGAAGTTCAGAACTGAGGTCAACTTTGAGCCTGGGTTCCAAAGTTTTGTAGGCACAGCTGGTTATTTTTTTCCCCCCCAGCTGGCTGATCTGAGATAGAAATGGATCATGGAGGGGGAAAGGAAATGTAAAGGATGGAATGGTATAATTTATAGGACGGAACTGGGCCAGTTCCTTATAATGCAAAAAGAGAGAGATCTTCCATAAATGATGTAATCTTGAGGAAAGAGGCCAAGAGATACGAATGCTCTGATGTGATCACTGGAAACTATCCTAGAACAATCACTTCAGGTGTTGTGACGTCATTGTTGAAAATTGTACAGGTGCCACTTGTGCATTAAAAGAATGGATAGAGACACAGAGGCTCCTTTGTCCAAACTGACTATTTAAAGGATTACAGCCAGATTTGTATTATTAGTACATTCGTGGAAGCCTTACTTGATATTCCAACCATCGAGTGATGAATATGTGCAGAAATATCCCTGAAAAAAATCAGCCAGTTGCATAGTCAAATTTTATCCCTCCTTGCTACTATATTAATATACAGAAGAAGGAGCTATAAGGTAAACCCAGGATTGAGTTTAACCCTGATGTAACTGAATCATATAGAAGTAGGGCGGGATGGGGAGGAAGGTTAATTCTGGAAACGTCGTGAGCTCATTTACACTGAACTTTATTCACAATTTTGCATGCCACGCTGCTACTCATCAGTATATTTGAGAGGGCTATGGGTTTCTTGATGTCATCATACCCATATCTACATTCTTGACTTAACATTAGTTTATTTAAAGACTTTGAGAGTTACTTATAACAAGCATGCATGGGATTGCATTGGTACATGAAAAATCCCAGCCACGTTGAGCTATGGTGGAGCAGCCAAAGTAAATTCTGTTTACTTTGGAGTGATACTTACTGGCATTGTAATGGATCCTCCTACACTGTGAAACTCCGAAGTAAACAACTTCATCTTTTGATCTCTTGTTCTCGCTTGCTGAGAGAGGGGGGGAAAAAAACCATTAAAAAGCCAATAATTATTTGAGAACTAGGACTTTCTGGTTCTAGAATTTCTGGAACTTTCTCTCTACCTGGAAGGTGGAGAAAAGAAAGTTAGGTGTATATTTCTTTTCATGAGAAAGTGGTGTGCGACTCTAAAGCTATATAAAGAAAAGAGAATGGAGTTAGTTTCCTTCTTAAAAGAAATAGAGACCTGACCATGGTTGAAATCTACAATTTCTTTTTCATTTATAGAGTGAGGGACATTGTTTATGGAGATGTATTAGCATTACTTATGCCAGAAAGTCAGTATGAGTGGTCGAAGAAAATTCTCAAGTATGAGTAAGGGTTCCTGAGTTCTGAAGACTTCAGAACTTGCCCAGTGAAGATTATGAATGCTCAATAGCTATGAAATATTTGTGCAGGAGGAGGAAAGAACCAGGAAAGAAAAAAGAAAGGAGTGGCATATCCAGAACAAGATCAGGCTCCATTGTAATATTTTGTTAAACATTTTGTTTTCTTAAGATCTACCGTTGAACGTCTATGGAGATTCTCAATCATCCAGCTCACGGTTGTCCCAAAAGTTCTTTTTCAAGAGGCAATTGGATTTTCTTGGTCTTCTTTCTTTTCTTGAAGCTTCTTCAGAACCAGAAGAAGCTTCTTGGGTGAGAAGCGAAATATTTTCAAGGGTAAAAAACCCAAAACAAAGCAAGAAAATCCACTTTGCCTTTTGGAAACAATACCTTTGGGACATCAACTGTTGAACTGTAGGAAGGGAATCATTGGAGCCACACCTCTGGCAGTGCGATGACTGAAGTTCCAAAAATAAATAGGTATCAAATATTTGTACGCAGGAAAGGCAGGTGATATTTTCAGTGAAGCAAAATTGGGGTGGGGGTGGGGGTGGAGAAACACTGTGCAAATTGTGTTTGAATGCAGAGAGAGAGGGAGAGAGAGAGAAAGCTTAAAAGCAGTTAAGCAAAAGAACCAGCTGTGTGGAGATGAATGAACAAGAAAGAGGTAATGGCTTAGAAGTAAGCTGACATCGAGAATATTCCCCATTCCAATTTCATGATATTTGCAGCTAGGGCTAGAGGCAATATATATATATATCCTGCCTTAAACCCCTGGGGATCATCTGCCATTCAAGATTAACTACGAAGGTGAGTTAAACCACCACCGTCGGTCTCGCATGCAAATGATCACTCCAAAAACTAGACAGCTTACCTGTTGAGGATGCCGAAGATCTGGAAATCTCCTCCTTGATAACTAGCCTTAAATGAGATAGACGGCTGCGTAATTACTAAGTCATCTCACTTGATTTCACCAAGGTATTCTAAGCCAACATCAAGTTTGGCACGAGTTTCCAAATAAATGTGCAGATGCTTGCGGGCTCACAATGCAATCCTGGGAATAATCACCTAGGGATAAGTCTCGTAGTATGCAAAAAGATGAGTCCTGGATAAATAAGACTGCATTCCCAATCAGCGTTCATTTTTCTCCTACATTTTCTCCATTGTACGAATAAGCATTCATGCTTTGTATTCATACAAGTATTTTGAAGAATAGGTAAGCCATGACTTATGGGCACAACTGAGCCCCAGGTTTCTGTTGCTAAGTGGGACAGTTGTTAAGTGAAGTTGCCCCATTTTACGACCCGTCTGGCTGCCTTTGTTAAGTGAATCACTACAGTTGTTAAGTTAGTAACCCCCTTTGTTAACTGAATCTGGCTTCCTGACTTAGCTTGTCGCAAAAGGGGATGACATGACCCAACCGTCATAAATATGAGTCAGTTGCCAAGGGTTTGAATTTTGATCACACTTCCATGGGGGTGCCACCATGGGGTGAAAAACGGTCACAAGTCACTTTTTTCCAGTGCCGTTGTAGCTTTGAAACGGTCACTAAACAAACCGTTGTAAGTCGAGGACTACCTGTACTTTCAGAATGTGGACACCACAAACATGTAAAAATAAGAACAAACCCTACTCCCTTCTAAGCACTGATGACGTTGCCTAGTTTGGTGATGAAATGTCAGCAAGATAATCACCATGCTCAGAGTTCAACCCTGAGTTACAAATCTTAAAACAGTTTCTGTCTCTCAAAAATTGGGTTGGTGGGTGTGGCTGAGAAGAACGCCCCCTAATCAAAGTCAAATGGGATATGTTTGCTCCCTACCATCACTCCTATTCTTCAGGAATGATCTCTACCACCACAGAACATCTCCGAGGGTTTTCTAAGCCAGGCAGGTGATTTCCAAACTAAGAAGAAGAAGAAAAAAAAGAACTGTGACTACCATTGATTTTGTGGCTGCTGTTCTAGGAGTACTTACGGGATCCACATAGGATATTAAAAGCTTGTATTTTGCACTCAGCAATTTACGTGTTTCGGAGGGTTTTTAATTAACGGACTGAAATAAAAATAGATCCACGCAGAGCAGAATAACAGAGTTGGATGGGGCCTTGGCGGACTTCTAGTCGAACCCCCTACGAAGCAGGAGAGCCTATACCCGTGATGGCGAACCTATGGCACGGCTGCCACAGGTGGCACATGGAGCCATATTGGTGGGCAGGCGAGCGTTGGCCTAGCTCAGCTCCAGCATGCATGCACGTGCTGGCCAGCTAATTTTTGGGCCTTCTGGGCCCACTGGAAGTCAGCAAATGGGCTGTTTCCAGCCTCCGGGAGGGTCTCCGGAGGGGGTGGGGAAGACCGTTTTCACCCTCTCCGGGCTCCTAGAAAGCCTCTGGAGCCTGGGAAGGGCAAAAAACGGGCCTACTGGGCCCACATCGCATGCCAAAAGCGAGGGGAGTATGGGGGGTCCCACGCGCATGCATGGGGCAGGGCGAATTATGGGTATGGGCACCCAGGCGTGCAATCACCCCGCACTCCCCCAGCTTTTGGCACATGATGGCAAAAAGGTTAGCCATCACTGGCCTATACCATTTCAGACAAATGGTTGTCCAATCTCTTCTTAAAAACCTCCAGTGTTGGAGCACCCACAATGTATCATTCCATTAATTAACTGATCTCACCGCCAGGAAATGTCTCCTTAGTTCTAGGTTGCTTCTCTCCTTGGTTAGTTTCCATCCATTGCTTCTTGTCCTGCCTTCAGGTGCTTTGGAGAATAGCTTGACTCCCGCTTCTTTGTTTTTTCCTCTTTTTTCCCGAACGCCAACACTCTGTTAAACAAATAATTCCCTCAAACTGTCAAACTATTCACTAAGGCTGCATTACTATTATTATTAGCCTTCTCACCATTCCTATCACCCATCTCCTTCCACTTATGACGGCATGACTGTAACTTTGTTGCTTGTATCCTCACGATTTATATTGATATTGTTTCCTGATTGCTTATTTCTACCCTATGACTATCATCATGTGTTGTACCTTATGATTCTTGATGAATGTATCTTGTCTTTTTATGTACACTTAGAGCATATGCACCAAAGGCAAATTCCTTGTGTGTCCAATCACACTTGGCCAATAAAGAATTCTATTCTATTCTATTCTATTCTATTCTATTCTATTCTATTCTATTCTATTCTATTCTATTCTACTCTACTCTACTCTACTCTACTCTACTCTACTCTACTCTACTCTACTCTACTCTACTCTACTCTACTCTATTCTATGAAAATTGCTATCATGTCACCCTTAGTCCTTCTTTTCCTTAGACAGCAGATAGATGTCTAGTCTCCACTGGACTCCATTAAGTCTATTTCTCCTATTCCTAGTTAGGATATTTTTCTAAAGCTTCTTTGAGTGAAGTAGATTTAAAAGCTACTAAGATTTTCTCAGGCTGCAAATGTTTTAGAGAGCAGAACCTTCATCATTCAGATTACTACTATTCTTTGGGGTATTTTTCTCTTAACTGCTTGCACCAGTCTGGAACATATTTATAGTATCTGCTAGGCTCAAAAATTGCTTTCTATAGATAGGTTATTGCCAGCATTGATTTTGAATTGGATGGCACGAAATTGCAACCTGGTGTCAGAAAGAGAAAATGGATTCATCGTTGGTCTGAAATTAAACTGTCATAGCCATCTAACCTTTCCCCATCTCGCTGTATTGGCTGTTTTGTTTACAAAATGCAAACATAAAAAATCTGAGCAGGGATTATTATTATTTTATCTTTTATTTTTTGAAACCTCCATCAGCAAAGCTTTTGGAAGTTCTCGTGACCTTGGGTTAAAATGGCATGACTTCGCAGCAATGAAACCGTAGTCTGAGGCCTAAACTTGTATGTATGATGTTATTTACATAGCCTGCTACGCTTGTTTTATGGATACATTACGATGCATGTAAATAAAGTGGTGGATGCCATCATTTTTGCTCTTCACAGCTTTAGAAGCCCACGGTTAAGACTAAATGGGTCCTCTTGTTTAATCTTTTTCGTATCTTTTCTCTTTCTGTTGTGTGGCACCTTTTTTTTAAATTTTATTTTAATACAAACAATCCATCTTCCATTAAACAGTGTGCTGTCTGGAGACAAATGTCTTGTGCAATAACAATTAAAATTTACAGCCATATTCATTATTTAGCTATTCTTAACATAATATTAATATACATAGCATATCTAATACTGTGACAATTCTCTTTTTAACTTATCGAATTCTATTAATATATTTTCTGTATTACACTAGTCTACTTTATTTCTAACTTTCATATTTATTCTCTAGCCATCGGTAAAATAATTCCCGCACAAAATAGTATTCAGTAGGCTCCTTCTCTTTAATTGCAAGCGTTAACCTATTCATTTCTGCACATTCTAATATTTTCCTAATCACATTCTCATCCATAGGAATCTCTTCAGTGAAGAGACTCCTGTGAAGTCAAGTGAAGAGTGAAGTGTTGTGTGGCCTTTTTAAAAAGTCCATTTCCAATGTGGTGGAATGACTATATTTCCACTGAATATTGCACTGCATAAGGTAGTAACCATCACAAAGACTGGTTAAAAACTCTTACTATCCTCAGAGAATTCTAAACCCGGAAGAGCTCATTTGTGCCATTTTTCTGCTCAGTGCCCGGACTCCAGATTAAACCATGCCCAGCAACTCCATGGCTTCTAATTGAATTTAACTGGTGCCACGTTCCTAAGCCACAAATGTCACATT
Source organism: Masticophis lateralis (assembly GCA_030761175.1). NCBI lineage: Eukaryota > Metazoa > Chordata > Lepidosauria > Squamata > Colubridae > Masticophis > Masticophis lateralis. The sequence continues at coordinate 7,126,933 of JAUDYJ010000010.1, read as the reverse complement.
GCTATGTGTTCTTGTTCTGTCACTTCAACCTATGCTCAATTTTGGAGAACAATTCTTGACTTCCTTCTCTCGGACAATCATTCGCGAGGTTGAAAAAAATCCAACGAACTTTTGAGTACAAAAATTGATTTCTCAAATAGGCACTTCATAGAAATGTCCCATGTTTCATTCTCTGTCCACCACTGTAACAATGAAGGGCTCATTGTAGCTCATTGGAAGACCAAAATATGGTTCTAGATCAGGGGTGTACAACCTTGAATACTCAAAGAGCCATTTGGACCCGTTTCCCACAGAAAAGAAAACACCAGGAGCCACAAAACCTGGGTGGGTGTGGCCAACTTGATGTCACTCACTTCCACCAGTCACATGACCCCCCCCCAGCCACACCTACCCAGCCGGTCATTAGGGCAGAGAACCAGTTGTTAAAAAACACCAGGAACCACAAAATCCTTTTGACATCTCTCTCTCTCCCCTCCCTCCCTCCCTCCCCTCCCCCCTCTCTCTGTATCTCTCTATGTCTCTCTCTCTGTTTCTCTCTGTCTCTGCCGTGGCTGCTTCTCCATCCCCCAGTGTCACCTTTACCTTCTCAGGCCAGGCGAGGAGTGACTGGGAGGGCGAGGGGCAGGGCCAGCCAGCGGTGGGATCACCTGCTGGGGAGCCACGGCAGAGGGCCCAAAGAGCTGCATGCAGCTCCGGAGCCACAGATTGCTGACCTCTGTTCTAGATTCCATCCTTGGCATCTCTGGAAAAACCCTGCTCTGGAACCCTGCAAAGTTATTGCCAACCAGTGCAAACAATACATAGCTACTTGACTTAGTATAAGGCAGCTTTTATATTCTAGTTTCCATCCCTTGAGTGATCCAGGCAGACCTGGTCCAGTTCTCATTTTACTGATGAACAAATTACATTTCCTGAGCCATGCCAGTGGTTTTTCAGCTTTTTAGCTCTCAATTTTCAATTTGGAAGACTTCGTTTTGCCTACCTGCAGGATTTTAGTGTTGGCCATCAAGCTTTTATGGTGGCAAATAAAAAGGAGGCACTGTGTCCCTTGTAGCTAGGAATTCTATTTTGCCCAGTAGGAGATTCATTGCTTTCATAGATTCTAAAAATCAAATTTTAATTTCTGTTGGGCCAAATCCAAGAAAGACGTGTTACAATTCTAAGCAGATTCCTTTATTGTTCCTCAATAATGATAATAATTAAAAAAATCCTGTAGGACTGTAATAACATGGATAAAGTAGATTGCGTTTTTCGTGTTTCACACCTCCTTAGTTGACAAGTTGTTGCTGATAGTTTGCAACACAATTTTGGTTAATGCTGTTGTCTAACAGAGACAGATAAATCATGTTATATGATACCGTGCTTGCTGGAGCTGTCAATTAAAGAACTATTGTCTACCTTGTAACTAGCTGGTCAATAAACTGGGTATATTAAATATGTCTATTATATTTTGGCTTCTCAACTTCCCTACGCTAGCTAGAAACACACATGATAGAAGTGCCCCCTCTATTTCATACTGGAAAAACAATTTGGGTAAAACTGCCTTCCATTTCTGTTGTCCTTCTGCTCAATCCCTTAGCTTGCGGACGTTGAAAAAAAATATAATGAAAAATAAATCCAATTACCTGTTGTATCCTAAATTGCATTTCATTAATTTCCTGGTGAAGAGGGAACTGTTTTTTTAATCTTTGCGAAGTATTTAATATTTGAGCAGGAACGTCGCTTCCATTGTTCTGTCCTATTTAAAAAAAACAAAAAGAATTGCATAGGATCTCTGTGTCAACCTAATATGGCTTCCAAGGCTGACACTCTGATGAGTTCCAGGAACTTCACGAGGCTTTGGAAATGTGTTTTCCTGGTTTAACATAGAACATCTTACACAAGCAAAATGGGTAATAGTGGTGTCAGTTCCCTTATGGATAGTGTCCTTGCACCATAATTTGGAACAGTCACAGAAGGACATATAAGAAAGAGAATAGTTAAACAGGGGTGGGATTCAGCCGGTTCGGGGCAGTTTAGGCGAACTGGTAGTTAAATTGCTGGCTGGCCCCTCCCCGCTCCTTCCAGGAATCCCCATGCATCCCATTCTGGCTTCCAGGTAAGTGCAGGGAGGCACACTAGGCCCAAAATGGGGCACGGAGGGTGTGGGCCCCCCATGGCCTATTTTAGCTTCCAGGAGGCTTCAGAGAGGCCTACTAGGCCCAAAACGAGGCATGGGGGGTGGTGTGTCTCCCCACCCCACAGCCCGTTTTTGCTCCCAGGGGGTGCAGGAGGCCGAGTCCTGCCTATCACACCCCCTGGCCACTTTTCATCAAACTAAACTCAATTCCTGCAATGGGTCTTTGTATGTTTTAGTGTCCAGCCCCCTAATCATCTTTGTTGCTCTTCTCTGAACTTTCTGAGACTTCTCTGAGACTCTTTCTAGTCTCAATATTTTTTTGTCTTCAAAAAAACAATGTTCTTGGTTATTTGTAACTAGCTGATAACCCGGTGTTGCCCAGGTATTTATTTATCCCAATCCTGCCTTTGAGGTGATTATTTGCATTAGCAGGCGCCTCTCCTGACAACTTGCCCTCTTTGCTTGAAGCTGAAGGCCTAGGGTGTTTTTTTTTTAAAGAACTAATCCCCCTTACCAGAGGGAGCCCCCTTGTGGAGTACTATGAAGCCATTACCATGGCAACTCCACCATGCTGTACAGTAGAAGCCATTTTAAGGCACAACAGGCTGTATCTTAACAGAACTTGAATCCAAAATGCACACTATCACTGTCAAAAGTACTGTGATTTGACACTATAGATACAATCCATTCCTTTTCATTTCAGCAGTCCAGGCATTCCAGAGTTATGCTGGAACACACACACACACATACACACACACACACACACACACACACACACAGGCTGAGAGGTGTTAGAGGTATTTCTTTCCACAGAGTAAGTCATTTGTGTACCAAGTTTGGTTGAAATTGCTAGAGGTGTTCCAGAGTTATGCTAGAACACACACACACACACACACACACACACACACATACACACACAGATGAACAGCTCAGGAAGCTGGCTTGTAAGCCCTGGAGTTCATTTCAAACGAAGCAGAGAGCAGAGAATTTTTCCAATATTTACCTCAGCCCTAAGAAACATCCCTCTGTAGATGATGTTTGCCTTAGAAGCCAGTCTACCTCTGAGGTCAATTTAGAAGGCAGAGAGGAAATAGGGGAGATGTTTGCTTAGCACCTGTGACAAGCCTCTTTTCTGTGTCTTCTGCTTTTAAATGCACCTCAGTGGGGCTTTGCCCCCAAACGTTGAGTCCTGAGTTCAGTTGCAAACCTACAATAATGTATTCATTATTGCTAGTTGCATTTTATCGTCACACAATCTGAATGTTAAGCATTTATTAGAGACATCTGGCAGTGGCTGACATATGCATTTATAAAAGCCCAAGTGTTATATACAGTCTTTTAAAGATAAACAATGCAATGTCAATCTTAACTTTAAAAGATCAAGTTAGACAGATATAAAGTACAATGATGGTTTAACACAGGGGTCTGCGACCTTAAACACTCAAAGAGCCATTTAGATCCGTTTCCCACAGAAAAGAAAACACCGGGAGCCACAAAACCCTTCCCATGCCTGACTATTTCTTGAGCGGCCACAAAGCTTGCATATGTAGTTGAATTAAACGTTCTGTTTTCTTCTGAAACTTTTCTTTTCTTGGATTTATCCATGGTTGGCCTACTGGAATTTGAAAAGCTCAATAAATTGTGTGCCAGTGGATGTCACACATTGGCAGTTGTGACGCATATTTTGAGTGACAGGGAGCCGCAACAGAGGGTTGAAAGAGCCACATGCAGCTCCACAGCTGCAGGTTGGTGACCCCTGGTTTAACATGATATTCATTTAAGATCAAAATTAAGATTAAGTTAGTTCAACTGGTCCTGGGATAAATTTTGGGGGGGGCCCTCTGTTTTAGCCTTTTTTTTTTCAGGTTCTGAAACAGGGTTTCTTCATGCGTCTATTTTTAAAGACTTTGAATCTGGGATCTGCAAATCAGATCCTCTTTAGATTAATCAGATCCATTGTCCCTAACTTAATCATCTCGCGATCCCATGGATCACAACTTTGCAGAATTCCTTTCTAATAAAACCCCCACATTGGGTGCTTGTAAACCATGTTTGGAAATCCATCAACGGAAAAGGGAGCCTTCCTAATTAATCAACGTGGCTGTGCATATTTTAGCCGAAAGTACAAAATTTAGTTCTTTGTAGTTAGGCAACCTTCTATCTCAGACACCGTCCAAGAGAACGGCTGTTAAAAACAGATAAAACAGCCTATACATGCATCATTTCTGAAGAAACTGTTTTGTTTTTATCCATGTGCAAATTGGTGCTAGTTTAACTCAATAGAGATTAATTGATTACTTAACCGGAGTTCGTATGATTAATCAAAATTAAGCGGGTTGCAGCCCTTCTATAAAACGCTAGCGGCTTGCCTAATTATGTAGCATGTGTTATTTAAGTTCTTCAATGAAAGCCATTAATTGATTTATTTCACAGATGAATTAATGAACCCATGCAGCTTTGTACATCTCCCTGAATAAATATTTGAAGATGTAATTGTTGGGGTTTTTGATCTGCAGAATATCAGCGGCGTTTCTCTCTCCATTCCGATGTGATTGCTTTTTATGCAACTGAAGAGAATTTGCAATTACATCTCTAAAAAAATTTGGACCTAAAAGTCCTTTAGGGCAAAGGATGGCAACAGGGAACAGAACATCTGTCCTTCTAAAACATTGATAATGTTTCCTTTAAATATCTATTGTTTTTCTCCTGGCCATTCAGTGTAAATTAAAAGTTAATTCAGTGTCTAATGACAATGAAAAGATGTTCTCCCCCCCCCCCCCCCAAAGCACAGGGCAGAATCCAAATTGAAATTATGTTGGGTTGCCTCTTCTGTCCTAAGGCAGGGGGGAAAAATCAGGGTTGGTGTTTGGGGTTTTTTTTGGGTTTTTTAGAAATGGTTCATCCACGTTGGGTTGCAATATTTCCAAGTGCCAGACACAACTGGACAAGTTTCCGTTGCACTTATTATACAGATGGTTCATATTGCTGTTTGTGGACAACTCCATTGGCAAGATAGGATCTGGTTATATGCTTTTTGAAAAACCGTTCCTATGGAATTGGCTTTGGGGCAGTTTGGCTGTATTTTTTTAATGACATTTGAACGGTGATATTTTTTGTTGGCATTTATTGCTTGTCATTTGCATGCTTTTGTCTGTTGTACAGCTTTTTGATCATCTTCTCTAGTTGGAAATGCAAGAATAAATCGGATTCATACACATAACATCTCAGTTTGCAGGATCAAATGAATGTCTAGAGATATATTTGAGAGCCATAAACATAACACTCTCACTCTCTCACTCTCTCACTCTCTCTCTCTCTCTCTCTCTCTCTCTCTCTCTCTCACACACACACACACACACACACACACACACTGATTTGTATGCTGATGACATAGCCTAGAACTTTCATCTCCTTGATATTATTGACTGTCACATCTACTGGCATCGATTTTACAGACCAACAATTGTACAGTCTGCATTTTCTAATAGAGACCCTTCAAATTGTGATCTGGCTTTATAGCTCTTGCCTGTCTCTTTGGCTTGCTTTCCAAAGGTTTCCAGATTTCAGTTTTCCAGGGTTGCCATCTCTACTGTGGGCTACAGTTGCGGGCAGAAACTTAACTATTTGGAGTCGGTGCGTGGTTGGAGTTCTCTGGTAGCCACAGCCGGAAACAAACAAACAAATAAATATTGCACAGAATCATGTCTCAACAAGAATGGGAAGGGAGACGAGGGGAGGGGAGGGGAGGGGAGGGGAAGGAAGGAAGGAAGGAAGGAAGGAAGGAAGGAAGGAAGGAAGGGAGGGAGGGAGGGAGGGAGGGAAGGGGGGGAGGGAGGGAGGGAGGGAGGGAGGAAGGAAGGAAGGAAGGAAAGAAGGGAGGGAAGGAAGGGGAGGGAGGGAGGGAGGGAGGGAGGGAGGAAGGAAGGAAGGAAGGAAAGGAGGGGAAGGGAAGGAAGGGGAAGGAAGGAAGGAAGGAAGGAAGGAAGGAAGGGAAGAAGGGAGGGAAGGAAGGAAAGGAGGGGAGGGAGGGAGGGAGGAAGGAAGGAAGGAAAGGAGGGGAAGGGAGGGAAGGGGAAGGAAAGAAGGGAGGGAAGGAAGGGGAGGGAGGAAGGAAGGAAAGGAGAGGAGGGAGGGAGGGAGGGAGGAAGGAAGGAAGGAAGGAAGGGAAGGAGGGGAAGGGAGGGAAGGGGAAGGAAGGAAGGAAGGAAAGAAGGGAGGGAAGGAAGGGGAGGGAGGAAGGAAGGAAAGGAGGGGAGGGACGGAGGGAGGAAGGAAGGAAGGAAGGAAGGAAAGGAGGGGAAGGGAGGGAAGGGGAAGGAAGGAAGGAAGGAAGGAAGGAAGGAAGGGAAGAAGGGAGGGAAGGAAGGGGAGGGAGGAAGGAAGGAAAGGAGGGGAGAGAGGGAAGGGAGGGAGGGATGAAAGAAGGAAGGCAGGCAGGCAGGCAGGCAGGAAGGAATGAAGGAAAGGAAGGGAGGGTGGGAGGGAGGGGAAGGCAAGCAGGAAGGCAGGAAGAAGGAAAGGAGAGGAAGGCAAGACAAGTAGAAAGTTTTTGCAGATATGGTGAGAATAAGATGAGCAATAGAAGGTGTGAAGAAAATAAAAGCAAAAATTGGGGAAATGCAACATCCAAGGGATGATTCACATTTCCACTTTAAATATGTAGACTGAGAGTTGCAGACAAACTCAGTCTAAAGGATAACCATTGCGAGCGTTCCTAATTTGCAAAAGACAATGGATGTGTGTTAATTTTGATTATATCCAAGAACAAACCTTTTAATCTGGTAAAGAATCTCATATCCCTTCCCTAAAATCTTTTTTTTTTCCCCTCTCTCTCTCCTGCGTCGCTGCTCTGGAGACCAATTTTCCTGCTATCAAACATTCTTCAGCTGTTGCATTATAGTGAAAAATAGCTAGCGATAACTTTGGGGAATGGGGGCGGAGGGGGAGAGAGAGAGATAAAAAAAAAAAAAAACTGCTGACTTGAAATCTGAACTCATGGCCCATCATTTATACTAATGAGCTCACTGGTGGGGAATTTGTAAAATGTTTCTTTTGTATATAATGTAAATAATTTCAAAGAGCCATAAGTCTGTTAAATCTGATAGGAGCGAGGGAAGGGGAAGAGAAGGGAGGGGAAGAAAGATGCCCAAGTGGGATCTATAAGAAAATGTTGCAAGGTAATGCACTTGCAGTCATAATTGCCCAAAGACTTTTACTGGATATTCCTTCCTTCCCCTTCCCCTTCCCCTTCCTTCCTTCCTTCCTTCCTTCCTTCCTTCTTTCCTTCCTTCACCTTTGCCTTCCATTCCCCACCCTTTCCTTCCCTTCCCTTTCCCGTTTCTTTTCTTCCTGTCACACTTCCCTTCTTCATCTTTCTCCTCCCTCCCTCCCTTCCTTCCTTTTTCCTTCTCCTTCTCCTCCTCCTTCTTCTTCTCCTTCTCCTTCTTTTTTTCCTTCTCTTTTCTTCCTTCCTTCCTTCCTTCCTTCCTTCCTTCCTTCCTTCCTTCCTTCCTTCCATCCATCCCATCCCAATCCATAGAATTCTTGCCTCCCTTAAATGAGCAGATGCCTGCCTTCTTCCCTTCCCTTCCCTTCCCTTCCCTTCCCTTCCCTTCCCATATCATCCCAATCCAATCCAGTAGAACTCTTGCCTCCCTTTTATGGTGAAACATGGAATATTTCTTTCTTTATGAATTTTATATGGCCACCTAACTTACAGGAGATCATCCTGTGAAACCGACACCTTCTCAGGGGGGCAAGGGAGCTGAGGACAGTTTGTGCCGGTGTCAATACTTGGATCACTTCATACCATAGTAAAGTCTTCAGTGAATTGTTTGGCTTTGGCTTCAGCCACCATGACTTTAGCCCAATAGGTGAGCCTAAACAAATTATGTTGTTTTAAAAAAATCCATCTTGGTTTCGAATGAACGCTGATTTAATTTTATCCGTTCTAAAGATACTGAAGGGATGTGGTGGCTCAGTGGCTAAGATGCTGAACTTGTCGATCGGAAGGTGGGCAGCTCAGCGGTTCGAATCCCTAGCACCGCAGAACAGGGTGAGCTCCCATGACTTGTCCCAGCTTCTGCCAACCTAGCAGTTCAAAAGCACGTAAAAAAAAATGCAAGTAGAAAAATAGGGACCACCTTTGATGGGAAGGTAACAGCATTCGTGCGCCTTTGCCGATGAGTCATGCTGGCTACATGACCACAGAGACGTCTTCAGACAGTACTGGCTCTACTGGCTTTGAAAGAGAGATGAGCATCGCCCTCTAGAGTCGGGAACAACTAGCACGCATGAGTGGTGGAACCTTTACCTTTTATGAGGAATAATGAAAAAGTAGGTAGAGAAATATTGTCCTCGTCCATCCTCAGGTCATCCCATGAAACTAGTTTCATAAGAGATTCCACAAGAGAAATGTTTGTTGATTTTGTGCAGTCCTTAAACAAATGGAAATGAATCATGTTTCACATTTCATATATCCACGTTGGACTGCAGGAAGGATTTAGGTGTCACCCTTCTCCAAATTCAGGGTGATCCTTAAATCCAACTTTTTGGGTCAAGTTCAGATTTTGTAGAGCTGCATTTACCTGTTCCCTTTGGTGGGAAGGTAACAGTGTTCCGTGTGCCTTTGGCATTGAGTCATGCCGGCCACATGACCACGGAGACGACTTCGGACAGCGCTGGCTCTTCGGCTTTGAAACGGAGATGAGCACCGCCCCCTAGAGTCAGGAATGACTAACACATATGTGCAAGGGGAACCTTTACCTTTTACCTTTACCTAAGGATACTGAATTTCAAGACGGCCATTGAATGGCTTCAACGCCAACGGAATCTATTTGGACTTAACCACATCTTGTGTGGTCCACTAATTGGAATAAAAACCTTTTTTAAAAAAGTGATACTTTTTTTCCTGATCAAGGACAGGTCAAAGCATGACTGTTTCCATCCCATCATCTCTCCAGCATTCAGACAGTGTCGAGACTGTGGTTGTAAACTATTGAAGGCATCTCTACCCTGCTTAAGGGCTTTTTTCCCCCCTCTGCTTTCTAAATCAAATGCCACTGCATTGCAGCGACGTGCATTTCTATTAGCAAAATCCTGCTTCTTTTGGGTCTGTTTTTTTCGTTGTCTGCCTACCTCCCCATTTTGATTGACAGCTAAGCCCTCAGCAAATAACCCAGCATTTCGACGTGCCTGCAGATTCGTCATGAAATCAAAGTGCCTTTGTTTTTGTATCCATATGTAAGGGCTTTTTCCCCCCTTTTCCACCCACATTAAAAGATCAGAGGTGTGCAGGCCAGGTGTCTTTCTCAACGAAACCGCCTTCCTCGTTGTTGGGGAAATCTGTTGAGAGCCACGGAGATGTCAGCAGTGGTAATTATGCACAGCTTTTTACTGTAGTGATGGCGAGAGTCAGTCGAGCATTGTTGGGAGAAGTGACACCAAGTCCTGCTGGTGCCATTTATATGTGAAGAAAAGAGAAGACACGTTCAACGGTGACGTGTGAATGAGCCCTGAGGTCTGGAAGCAAATGCTAATCAAATATCAAACACTTCATTATCAGATTATCGAGCATGTGAACGGAGCCCCTTCCTTCACCATATTCTGAGTCAAGGTGGTCCTTGACTCAACGATCATCACTGAGTCCAAAATTTCTGTCGCTAAAGCGAGACAGTTGCTAAGTGAGTTGGGCCCCATTTTATGACCTTACTGGCCACAGTTGTTAAGTGAATTGCCACAGGGGTTTTTTTTTGAATTTTTTTTTGAATTTTTTTTTCTCATAAACATGTCTTAAATGTACAGTCTCTTATCCAATGTTAATCATACATATTCTCTTTTGACTTTCATATTAGTTCATTCTTCATCCTAAAAAAAATGAGTATACTTGGGGTTGCTCTTCTCCCATTCCATCTCTCTTATTTTACAATAATCCCTCTTCTCCTTCTCCTCTCTTTCCCTTCCCTCCCTTCTTCTATACTCTTCTACTTTCTTCTTTCCTCCTCTCCTTCCCCTTCTCTCCTTCCCCTTCCTTTCCCCCACTTCTCCCTTCTTCCTCCCTCTAACCTTCTCTTCTACTCTTATTTCCCCTCCCTTTGTTCCTCTCCTTTTCCCTTTCTTCTGTTCCTCTCTCTCCTTCCTCTCTTCTCCCCTCCTATCTATCCAAATCACCACAGTTCTTAGTAGAAATAGCACTTAGACTTATATATCACTTTACAGTGCTTTACAGCTCTCTCTAAGCAGTTTACAGAGTCATCATACTGGTTCCCCAATAATCTGAGTCCTCATTTTACTGACCTTGGAAGGACAGAAGGCTGAGTCAACCTTGAGCTGGTCACGATTGAACTGCTGGCAGTGGGCAGAGTCAGCCTGCAATACTGCATTCTAACCACAGTACCAGAGCTATTAAGATCGATAGATAGACACCGATAGATAGGCAGGCAGGCAGGCAGGCAGGCAGGCAGGCAGGCAGGCAGATTGAATGAATGAATGAATGAATGAATGAATGAATGAATATAGGCAGCTAGAGAGACAAACAGGCAGTGATAGATATTGTACAGAGGATAGATAGAGATAGATAGACAGATATATATATATAATGAATAATAGTTAGCAGTAGCCCATAGACTTATATACTGCTTCATACTGCTTTTACAGCCCTCTCTAAGTGGTTTACAGAGTCAGCCTCTTGTCCCCAGCAATCTGGGTCCTCATTTTACCGACTTAGAGAGAAAGGACTGTAAAGCACTGTGAAGTGATATACAAGTCTAAGACTCTAAGTGCTATTGCTATCACTATTGTATGGCCCTTTTGTGAGCTGTGATGGCAAGCCACCAGAAGAAGTCCTTCACGTCACCAAACAGCAGTGGCGGGTTCCTCCCGGTTTTGCCTGGTTCCGCCGAGTCGGTAGCGGTGACAATATGACGATATTCTTACCTTTTATTTGCCCCCACCCCCAATCTATTGCTGCCTCCTGAGTCCCAGCTGATGGCTAGAGGGAAAAAAACTGTTTAAACTCTTGCCACAGGGCTTCAAAGGGCCGCCCTACAGCTGATCAGTGTTAAAAGAAAACAAATGAGTAGACCAGTGCCTGCAAAAATACATGAGTAGACCAGTGCCTGCAAAAATAAATGGGTAAGATCGGTACAGCTTTGCAAGCAGTTAAAAGCCTGGTAGACCAGTACCTCTGCTAAATCCTAAATAATTGTCACATGACCATCAAGCCATGCCCACAAAATAAGCCACACCCACAGAACCAGTAGTAAAAATTTTTAGAACCCACCCCTGCCATCAGTGGCAGGAAGCAAGAGAGAATGATCAGAAAACCATTCCCTGGACAATCTCTGCTAATCTGTTCCAATAACTCTGCTGATGCGGGGATATTGTTTATACAACTGAGTGATGACAGCCCGAAGAATCATCTGTCCTCTCTATTGATTTGCCTTGTTTAGTGTTACTGCACCTAATCAATAAACCCCCTGAAGACTCGTGTCCTAATGGCTTGCAGCATTCAGCCTCTTCGGTACATTTTCAACTGTCCAGCAAGTGGAATCAATACCCTGAAAATGCTCTTCCATGCTCATCCTTATGAAAAGTTTGTATTTCTCAATGTGAGTTTGTGCTAATAAATGGCTTTTCCAATATGCTGAGTGTTTTGTGGTTTTTTTTTCAATCTAGTGCGCCATTCAACTATGCAGATTTTGCACAAGCCCCCCCCCCCCCCCGCAAGACAGCTAGGAGAACTTTTTAAATCATGGGTGAATTGACTAAAGGGGCTAAATACATCTTTCAAAGGAAGCCATGCAGATAATACTAGAAGTGGTTAAATAGTTCCAAATAGGCCACTTAGCAAATAGGCTTGCCCTTCCTCTCAAAAATTCTCTCGGCCTGTCATGCTCGATCTCGGATTGTAGAAGTTCCTTCTTGGAATGCTAGAGGAGGTTCTGATAGGACAGAGTCTCAAACAGCTTTAAAACTATCAGAGATGACATCCTGTCCTTGCTCTTCTTCCTACAGGTTCTCTAGAGCTAAAAAAAATGCCAGGCACAAATGCAGTTGGCACGCAACTTCTTTGGAAGATAATGGAATCTATAGATATATACAAGCCAAATACTACTCACTCATCACGAAATCTCCAGAATGGTAAAGCCCACAAACTTGACATGGCACGTATGTTCCTCTTGGCTTCTAGGTGCTCGCTAAGAAAAGATTTTTCAAAATGACCATTGGATCATTAGTATTTCATATACAGTATTATATTCACATGCTCTGATGCTAAGGAGTTAGACATTCTACTCCTCCGCCCCACCTGAAAGGAACTCTGTCCCAACTGCCAGTTGCCTTATATTAACAAACTCTGATGCTAAGGAGCTAGACATTCTACTCCCCTGCCCCACGTGAAAAAACTCTGTTCCAACTGCCAGTTGCCTTATATTAACATGCTCTGATGCTACGGAGTTACATATTCTACATTGGGATTCAGCTGTGAATGAACGTAATTCATAGCTGTTGCAATAAAAGAGCTTTTTGGGACTACTCATGTGTTTTAATGACTCAGGAAGCCTAGATATCAACAGCAGACTTAATTCATCTCTGGATGACTTGGCATCCATATTATGTCATTTTCTGGGCAATCTGTCTCCGATATTTTATTTTTTAAACTCCCTGGTCTAATATGCTGCCCTGTTGGTACCCTGCCATGAAGAATGCGGGTGATCACCTATAGGACACAGAATCAGATGCAGAAAAACAGATTGTTGGGTCCTTGGTGCTCTCTGAGCTTGATTGTTTTGTTGCAGATGTTTCATAACCCAACTAGGTAACCCCTTCAGCAAACAACCTTAAGGACCCCCTCAGTTCAACCTTAAGCTACAAATATTCTCTTCAGTTAGACTCATAGTTATATGTCCGAGCCTATAAAACCAAGAAAAGGGTGAACTCTCTTCATTGTTCTGATTTAATTATTACAATTTGATCATTCTTTTGTGGGAAGCTGGATCTGGCCACTCTTCAAAGGAAGATCATAGGTTCCCATCCTCTAGTGATTTTCTAAATTATACAGAGTTCTTGAAGATTCCTGCTGGTCACAGGTGCTGGATGTGCTGGAAATGTAAGATAGCACCAGGAACCTTCTATCATATGTGGTGGGTTTGTCCGAAAGCTAGGGATTTTTGGCATCAGATAAAACGATAGCTGGAAGAGATGTTAAATCAAAATATAGATCCAAAGCCAGAACTCTTTCTATTCCGTATCACAAAGGATAAATATAATAAAGGAACAATATATTTAATGCTGCATATACTAACGGCAGCAAGACTGGTCTTAGCGCAAAATTGGAAAAGTAAAGATAACACCACTGAAGAAGAGATAATAAATAAGATATTGACTTGAGTAGAAATGGACAGGCTGACTCTAGAACTCAAAGACAAGGGTGAAATGGAACATCATGAAATCTGGAATAAAATGTATCAGTGGTTGTAGAGGAGGAGGAATGTCGGGATAAAGAAATATTGATAAGTCGAGAGTTGGAAAATTATTATGTTAATATTATGTGATAGGAATTATATTGGTATTGAAAGTAATTTTCACAGACGGAGAGATTTATGTGTCTGAATTTTGATAGACTGTACAAATTTATATATCGAATATGAATTGTATTTCTTGTAAAGTAAAACTTGATGGAAATGTTGGAACCAGAAAAGTTGCACTGTGTCTAATGTTTTTAACTGTATATTTAATAAAAAACTTTTTTAAAAAAAAGATTCCTGCTGGTCACCAATTTTGATGTGCTTGCTCAGAAATTATTATTATATAATAATAATAATATATATTCCCAGGGAAATAACAAAAATACCACATTTGAATGGACTGGGTGAGTTTGCAGAGCCAACTATATCTGGCACTTTACAAAAACGACATAAGTCAATAGGCAGTGTTAATTTTTATGATGTGTACATTGATTGTTCCAAGTCCTCGTATTTGTTTGACTAAACATCTTCTTGCTCCAACAGAGAGTTTTTGGCACAACACTTATCTGTTGTACTCTGTTTCTGATAAACTACTGATTAATTTTTAATACTACCACGGCTCAATGCTGCATGAAAATTCTACCCTTTTAATTGGGATCTTTTTCTTTTTTAATTACAGAAGGGACAAATCAAGTTACGTGTACATAGTTGATCAGAAGGAAGGGCTCAGAATTGACTGCTTCCCACCGAGCACTAAACCTTAAATGTAAGTTAATAAAGTTAATGAATGCAAGAACTGTAGTTCTTATAACAAATGATATTCAGGCAAATAACTACGGGATGCCTTAATATGGCAATTTGGCTCACACATCAGACTAAGACAAAGGCTTCAACAAATTATTCCATCTAGAACTGAATCCCATTATTTTTTTTTTACAATTAGATCACAATCATAAGAGTGAATGAAGGTTGTGTAATCTGATCTGATGCCCTGACCCCCCATGATTCCTGGTTTCATGTAGAAATCTCCTCTAACTACACACTTGATGCCTCCATCATCCTTCTAAGAATGGGTTCCTGGGTTGAACTGCTAAAATGAGGTGGGGTCTCCGGTTTAAGGAGGAACCGTGGTGGGGCAGTGGTTAGAATGCAGTATTGCCGACTAATTCAGTTCACTGCCAGGAGTTCGATCCTAACCAGCTCAAGGTTGATTCAGCCTTCCATCCTTCCAAGGTCGGTAAAATGAGGACCTAGATTGTTGGAGGCAATAGGCTGACTCTGTTAACTGCTTAGAGAGGGCTGTAAAGCACTATGAAGCGGTATATAAGTCTAATTGCTATTGCTATTCCTTCCTTCCTTCCTTCCTTCCTTCCTTCCTTCCTTCCTTCCTTCCTTCCTTCCTTCCTTCCTTCCTTCCTTCCTTCCTTCCTTCCTTCCTTGGTACAATGGTTAGAATGTTAGAATGCAGTATTGCAGGCTCTGCTCACAGCCAGCAGTTCGATCCTGATTGGCTCAAGGTTGACTCAGCCTTCCATCCTTCCGAGGTCGGTAAAATGAGGATCTAGATTGTTGGGAGCAAATAGGCTAACTCTGTAAATCACTTAGAGAGGGCTGTAAAGCACCATGAAGCGGTACGTAAATCTAAATGCTATTGCTGTTGTTACTATTGGACTAGAAGTTCTCCAAGGTCCCTTCCAATTCTTTTTCGGTTTTATCATGGATTTCCATCTCAGGTCCTAAAAAGTACTACTGTTATGCAAACTTATTTTACATGAGGTCTTCTAATGGTGTCGAAGTCCAGCTCCATTTAATGGTGAACTGGTGGAAAACAAGGAAAGCTGGTGGAGAGCAAGGATCAAGGAAAAGAAAGGATAGACCAAGGATGGGCAATTATGCCATCTTTATGATCTGTGGACTTCCTGCTGGCTCTGGAATTCTGGGAGTTGAAGTCCATCCCTGGGCTAAACTATTTTTTCCCCCTCTCTTCTCAAAACAGCCTGAGATATAACATTGCGGGAAGAAAATTAAAAATGCTTTCAAGATACCACAAATCATACCATGGGGAAGTTGATCTTTTCTTGGGAAGGGGGAAGTGGAGTGTATACTTGATACTATTATTTTTATTGATTGATCTTTGCATATTATATCTTCTAGAGAGTGAACAGGGGACTGGCTTCAAGTGGCATAAATCTATATTTATTTTCCCTCTCTATCTCCTCATTTTTCTTACAGGAAGGGAAAACAGTTTACGATCAAGTTCAAGATAACAGCATAATGCAAACAATAAACAGCCTAAACTAAAACCGTTAGACTCAACAAGGAAAAAAATGTAGCCTGCTAAGTCCCATCAGCAGTATAAAAACTGTAAAATTCCCATAGAGGCCAATTAGTTGCTTTGAGAAGAGCACAAGGGTATAATAACATTTCTTCTGTATGCGTTTGCTTGCTATCAGTATTCAAAGGCAGATTGTCTTAGGTGGCAGATGCTAATATAGAGCCATTCTGATTTGTGGTGCCCATTGTAGGGTATAGTTTTAAAACAGGGTTTTTCAACTTCTGCAAGTTTAAGCTGGTGGACTTCAAGTACCAGAATACCTCTAGCCATCATGTGGAAATTAAGCCACCGGGAGTTGAAGTCCGCCCAACGTAAACACGCAAAAGTTGAGAAGCACTGGTTTAAATCACAAATGAACTAAAAAGCTTGTGTTCCTACCGTATACTAAGTCAGGCTCATCCCTACCTCCAGGGGTGCTATTCAGCAGGTTCTGACAGGTTCTGGAGAACCGGCTGTGGAAATTTTGAGTAGTTCAGAGAACCAGCAAATACCACCTCTGGCTGGCCCCAGGAGTGGGGTAGGAATGGAGATTTCACAATAACCTTCCCCCAGGAGTGGGGAGGGAATGGAGATTTCGCAGTATCCTTCCCCTTCCATGCCCACCAAGACACACCCACCAAGCCACACCCACAGAACCGGTAATAAAAAAAATTGAATTCTACCACTGCCTCCCTCCCTCTAAAATTAGCCAAGCTTAATGAGTTGAGTGGTGAATGTAGACCTCAGGGCTTTCAGTAACCTTATGAAGCTTGGTGGGCAAATACAACTGTCTAGTCATTAGCATCTTAGTGAGGGATCCTTGCTGCTTCGTTGGCTTTTTTGGCAGAGATTTCATGACCCAAGCTAGGCAACTGTCATGGTTCCAAGTAATAGACCCAAAGAAAGCAAAATTCCGAGGCAGGTAGATTCCTCAAAGAATAGCTTTATTGGATATATCATATTGGCACAGATCTGGTAAAAACCAACTCTGGAGATTCCCGCAGTTTTCACCTACTTAAAAGTAAAAGTTTGTCACTTTCTCAAAACAATCAGTCACATGGTCCAATCATGTCACATGGATAGCTCAGCAGACTAAAAGCATTCTGATTAACACCAGCTGCCTGCAATAACTGTAAGTTCAAATCTCCCCAGGCTCAAGGTTGACTCAGCCTTCCATCCTTTCTAAGGTAGGTCAATTGAGGACCCAGTTTGTGGGGGCAATAAGCTGACTTTGTATAAAAATATATGCAAAAGTATGAAGGCTATTGCTTAATGCATGACTTTGTATAAAATATATACAAAAGTATGAAGGCTATTGCTTAATGCATTGTAAGCCGCCCTGAGTCTCCGGAGAAGGGCGGCATATAAATCGAACTAATAAAATAATAAATAATAAGAAGCAATGGGTGGAAACTTATCAAGGAGAGAAGCAACTTAGAACTAAGGAGACATTTCCTGACAGTTAGAACAATGAATCAGTGGAACAACTTGCTTCCAGAAGTTGTGAATGCTCCAACACTGGAAGTTTTTTAGATGATGTTGGATCACCATTTGTCTGAAGTTGTGTAGGCTTTCCTGCCTAAGCAGGGGGTTGGACTAGAAGACCTCCAAGGTCCCTTGCAGCTCTGTTATTCTATTCTAATGCCCAGCAAGCATCCTGCCATGTGCTCCATTCTGTAGCTGTCCACCAAGAGGCCAAAGGCTTTGACTTGCTGATTCTGTCACTGACCAACACGGATTAATGTTTCCAAGGATCCGCCCCTCGCGGTTGGGTAGACTAGCCTGAATGCACGACCACGCCAGGTTGCCCTTTCGAAATAAAAGCAGACCATCTCTCAGGTCAGTTATATTCTCTGGCATGCAGCTGCCAGCCAGTCTCCCTTTTCTGTAAAAATCTCTAGCATCTGCTGGGAGTTCCCCTTTGTTCAGCCATTGAAAATCCGAGGAGGCCGGCAGAAATAACAGCACTAGCAAACAGGAGGGAGAACCTTCCCTGTGGCTAATTATTTTCAGAAGCAAAGCAAGCCTTTGTTTACAGAGCTCTTGGAAGGATTTTTTTTTTTTTTTTTTTTTGCAATAGAAAAGAGGAAAGCAAAAGAAATCTTTGTCTTTTGCAATTTCAGTCCTTCCTTCTCCCTGGTTGCAAAACTGCTTTGTGCAAAACCAGCCAGCCTTCTCCTCTCTTTGAACGGTTCTCTGCTGCATTCCCAGCCCTTCTGGTGACTCTACTCGACCTTCAACTTTTATCCTTGGCATTGAGAGGTTTGGAGCTACACACGATGATGTTTTATTGCAAAACAGAGAACGGGGCAATGCAGGGTTGTGGTGTCTACGGTTGTTTTCTATTTTCCACACCCCCAACCAAGCATTATCATCATCCCAAGTGTGGCATTTGTGTTCTTTGCAGTTCTTGGTATAAATAAATACCCCAATCTGCGTCCCTCCAGGTATAATAAAGAAAAAATAATATGCCATTGATTTTGCTTTGGGTGTCTAAATGCGCTTTTTATGATTGTGTATGTTTATTGCTGTTCCACACTAATGTCATGAATTCCAGGCAATTAAAAAGGACACAAATTCCAAAATGTTTAACCAAGGGAAATCTGCCTTCCAAATGCAATGCATTAAAAGTTGCAATAATTTTAACTAGGCTGAAGCAAGAGGAGAAGTTAACTCTCATAAGCAGTGATAAAAAGCGAGCAT
Organism: Masticophis lateralis; assembly: GCA_030761175.1. Lineage (NCBI taxonomy): Eukaryota > Metazoa > Chordata > Lepidosauria > Squamata > Colubridae > Masticophis > Masticophis lateralis. The sequence goes on along the minus strand of JAUDYJ010000010.1, from coordinate 7,108,332 downwards.
ACTGTACAGTAGTAAAAAAAAAAATGAACTTTTAAAAAGATATTCAAGAGATGCCTCTTTGAAAGTTGGGAACACCAGGGACCATTTTTGTCTCCATATTTAAGACACTTTGCAATGTTTCAAGATTCGAATGCCACCCACTCAAATTTGACATCCGATATAAATATTTAGGCAATTAGGCCTAACATTAGGCTAATTTCTTTTAGTTTTCCTACAGTAAGTTCTTCCAGTTCCAAAAATTGTTAACTTCATGGTGGAAATGAGAAGTATAATTAGACTTTTCATTCTGGAATAATTTTCATTCACAAATGGGTTTTAAAGTACTCCATGGAATTGCACTCAGAAATTGGAGTCCTCTGTGGCTGTTGTACAATTATATACAATATATCCTATATTGGGAATACTTTCATTTTTGGCAGGAGGAGGCAATGGATGGACATCCCATTTCTCATTTAATAAACTAATTGGTTACCACTAAAAATTGACAAATGAATGCCAGTCTTGTCTAACATGGGCACCCTCCATATGTGTACAGGGATTGAAGTTTGCCCATCTGAAGAGCCCCCATGTTGGCAGAGATTGATGGAGGCACTGAAACAACAGGATAGAATCATCACCATTAAAATACTATTAGTATTTTATACTATTAGTATAAAGCTTCATTATTTTTGAATATACTACTTTGATTTTTTGTGAATTAGCTCAATCTTTAATCAAACACACACATATACAGATACAGATACAGATACAGATACAGATAAAGGTAAAGGTTCCCCTTGCACATACGTGCTAGTTGTTTCTGACTCTAGGGGGCAGTGCTCATCTCCATTTCAAAGCCGAAGAGCCAGCGCTGTCCGAAGACGTCTCTGTGGTCATGTGGCCAGCATGACTCAATGCCAAAGGCGCACGGAACGCTGTTACCTTCCCACCAAAGGTGGTCCCTATTTTTCTACTTGCATTTTTACGTGTTTTCGAACTGCTAGGTTGGCAGAAGCTGGAACAAATCACGGGAGCTCACCCCCGTTACGTGGCGCTAGGCATTCGAACCGCAGAACTGCTGACCTTTGATTGACAAACTCAGCATCTTAGCCACTGAGCCACCATGTCCCTTTATACATCTACATCTACATCTACAGATACAGATACAAGAGCAGTGCTAGTGCAGTAGTTCAAATGCAGTTTTGCAGGCAACCTCTACCCACTGCCAGGAGTTCAATACTGACCAGCTCAAGGTTGACTCAGAACTTCCATCTTTCCGAGGTTGGTAAAATGAAGACCCAAAATTGTTGGCTGACTCTGTAAACTACTTAGAGAGGGCTGTAAAGCACTGTGAAGTCTAAGTGCAATTGCTACACACACCCAAAATATTCCGAAAACTCATTGGAGTCATCAAAACCTATGCCTAACTTTCTCATTCTTTCGCTTTTGAGGCCTTTGCTCACAAGTTCTTTTCATAGTGAAACCGGGAAGTGTCTCAAAATACGACACAATCCATATTCATCCCATACACCTCTGTAAAGCCCTCCTACCTCTCTACCCCAACACCCACAGATGCATATCTTAAGAAAATCCATACTTGTCCTTTGAAAGTTTGCATTGTACGGGTATTCTCTCAGAGACATAAAGTACAATGCACACCAGATAATTAAATTCATCCTTCTCCATGGGAGAAGCAAAACGACCAAGCGAGCACTGAAAGGAAAAAAAAAACCCACAGTGGTGGATTGAAGCACAACTCCAGCTGGGCGATTCTGCTCCAGACAATAACCAACTGGGTTAGTGTACTTTTCAAATAAGGTTTGATGTATGACTTCCAGAGCTAAAACCGTTCAGCCAGAAAGACAAGAGTTATTTTTATTATTTATCTTCATTTTTTCCTCCCCACCCCCCAAAGTAGCAAGTATTCCATTTAATTCTTAAACTTTATCTTCTATACTCAGTGACCTAAGAATGCATCAAAATGCTGTGCGTTTTTCTCTTTCTCCTGTTCTCTTTCTTTCTTGAAATATCTTTATTAAAGAAGAAATTCCAGAAATCAAAAGCGAGCCCAATTCTGTTTGGAAATGCTACCTTCACAAGCTTCGGTTCCCCAGCAACTCCCTCAAATGGAATCTTTAGAAGAAGAGTTGCAACACAAATTTTAATTGTGATATTTAATTAAGAGCTTAATGGCTTAAGCCAGACTTTTACAGAACAGCTCGCACAGCGAACAGAGAAAGATCTAAAGGTTTTAAGAATTATTTTATCCGAGCTCCTGCTGGGCTCACGCAGATATGAAAAGAGAAAGCAACTTCCACCTCCTCCTTTTCTGTTTATTTTTCTAAGATGATTTTTTTTCTACTCATTAGAAGCAGCCGTTTGGAAATCATAGATTCAAAGCAGCCTCTAATTTATTCACAGTCTCCTCCTGGTCTGCACTCCTTACTAACCTTGGAAAATGGAAATCTAAAATTACAAAAGTAAGGATCTTGAGTGTTTTTCCAAGGGTTTGGTTATAGGTATCCAAGACTGGGTTTCTCATTTCAAGAAGAAGACACACACCTGTCTCCAGGATTATTTCAACAAGTGAAACTAGTTAGGCTGTTGGTTTGAGCTCCAAACTTGGCAATTTTGGTTGCCGGTGTTTCGTCACCATTCAGGGAGACAAACTGGTTTCCTGATTAATAGAACAGAATTGTAATTTTAAAGAGTCAACCAATATTTGTAAAGACAAGTGCTTGGAAAACTGGAAATCTGGAAGCCAGTTAATTTTCATCTCTGTCAAAAAGACGCTGCAGGTAGTTTTCGAGTTACGACCGCAACTGAGCCCAAAATTCCTGTTCCTAAGTGAGGCAGTTGTTAAGTGAGTTTTGCCCCATTTTATGCCCTTTCTTGCCATAGTTGTTGAGTTAACCCCTGCAGTTGCTAACTTAGTAATACGGTTGAAATAGGAGTGTCTGCGGATTGTACTCCGCTAGTCGGTGCTGACTCTAGGGGGCAGTACTCATCTCTGTTTCAAGGCCATTGAGCCAGCGCTGTCCAAAGATATTCCCGTGGTCATGTAGCCAGCATGACATCATGAAGTGCTATTACCTTCCCACCAAAGTGGTACCTATTTATCTATTCGCATTTGCATGCTTTTGAATTGCTAAATTGGCAGGAGCTGGGACGAGGACAGGCGCTCACCCTGTCATGTGGAGGACAGGAGCTCACCCTGTCATGTGGGATGAGGACAGGAGCTCGCCCTGTCATGTGGAGCTCGAACCTGGACTGTCAGCTTTCCAGACAACAAGCCCAGCATCTTAACTATTGAGCCACTCCAAATTATCCCTCCAAAAGAAGCATTGACTCTGGAACGCCCATTGAATTTCTCACAAGGGCAAAAATCACAGCAACCCCTTGTAAAATATGCAAACCAGGTGTGAAGATTGTATTTGAAGTTGATAGGTGATTAGTTACAAGAGGGACAATCCATGTAAGGCTTTATAGGTCAAAACCAATTCTTTGACGTGAAGTAACAACAACTTGTACCCAACAATTAATGGGGTTGCTACATTTTGACCAATTGGAGCCTCTATGTGAACTTCAAATTCATGAGCTCTGCTGAAACATCTTTACATGAATGTCAATCCAAGTATTAATCAAACCTTTGATTAGAGAGAAATCATTTTTCTGCAGCTCCAACAGCTACCCAAACTCCACCCCAGGTAGCCTAACTCAAGGATTTCTGCTTGGATATTTTGAAGTGGAACTTTCAAGAATTGGATTTTGTACCCAAATTTTTGTAGAAACGGGGAAGAAATCAAGAATAACTAAGTTTTTTTAAATTTGTCACCCTGTTTCCTTCCCAGCTTCACTTAAGATACCAAGTCATAGATATTAAGAAATCAGGATACTGAGCTGCAAATGTGGAGCTGTGTCGGGGGAGAAATTTAGGACATCTTTTGATTAATCTTTCTCAGGCTTGAAAGCTTTGTTGAGCATTAACAAGATGAGCAGATTTAATGAAGAAACTTGACCTTTGTTATTCCCTTATCAGACAATGCATGGCTGCACAACTCAAACCCCTTTGGTGGCGGCTGTTTCTAGAGTCTTTGCGGCAGTTGACATCAAACTAAAAAATTAAATGTGACGCAAGAAGGCACGGATCAAAAACATGGAGAGTAGAAATGTTATGGCAAGACTGATTCGCAGTTTCACCTTCCTTCTGTCCTTCGCTCGCAGCTTGACAATAAAAGGGAGGTGGGTTGGAAGGTGGGTAGGCCTCCTGCCTACCAGCCATTTGGAAACCCACCCTTATTGACAAACGAGTCCCTAACACAAGGAATGACACCAGACCCACACTCATGAGGGCCACACAGGATGTCACCACCACACATCCATGTGGAAAGCAGACTCAAAACCACACCGATGATGAGGCACAACCAAGGACCAGAAGCCAGACAGTAGCTGCCTCATTAGCCAATTTAAACCCCTCCAATCCATACATGAAGCAGACTGACACCCACCATGAAGATGTGGCATGACCGCGACCGCGAAATCAAACAACAGCAACGCAGCTCACCAGCTTAAATCCCCCTGCAACTAAGACTAACCCGAGCACAACCAATCCCCCTCCCAAACAGAACACACCCCCATCCAATCAGAGCACAGCCAACCCCCCATCCAATCAGAACACACCTCCACCCAATCAGAACACAGCCAAGCTCCCACCCAATCAGTTCACACCCCCACTAGCAGTTAAAAGGAAGAAACAGCTGGGAACACACATTGCTCCTAGAAGCATGAAGCCAAAAACACCAGCCTGAAGATGACGAATGAGACTTCGTCAAAACATCGCCAAGACACTTCCAATTTTACTCAGGAGAAAACCTGAATAACCAAAGACCTACATGTGTGTGTGTGTGTGTGTGTGTGTGTGTGTGTGTGAGCTGCTAAGCATCTGAATTTTGATCAGGTGACCATGGGGATGTGGCAATGATTTGTAAGCGTGAAAAATTGGTCCTGGGTCCCCTTTTTCAGTGCCATGGCAACTTTGAATGGTCCCTAAGTGAACTGTTGTAAGTTGAGGACTACCTGTATTTCCAAAAAGCCTCTGTTGGCCTATCACCCCAAAGCTTTGAGTTGGCTCCTGACCTGAGAAAAGGTGGATTACAAGGTTTATGTCGTTAAATTTAATTTCCAGCCATTTCTCCGTATATCGACGTTGAGAATCTTGCCCCTGCTTGATTAGGCAAAGATTGGCATCCTTAAATTGGTTGTTTTGCTGAAACGTTTGCACAGGAGCTTGTTAGAAGATGGAATATATGATGGGGAGTTTGCATTTTTTTTAACAATCGGAACCTTCCTTTAAAAAAAAAATAATAAAAAAATCTTTAAAATCTACAGCAGAAGATCTTCCGCACATTTACGGGAGGAAGGGAAGAGGGAAGACACATTGAAACTGTCTTATTAAATTCCACTAGGGTCATTGAGCTGCCACATTTGCAGAAGCTATTTTTCCTGACAGATCAATAAAATCTGGACTCGAAGATGGCCTGCAGGGAGATTGGGTGAATTTCTCTTTCCTCAAAAGAAATCTGTCTTGGAAGCTGGCTTCCTGACCAGCTATGAAGCTAATAAGAGCTGATTTCACTCCAAAGTTCTTCCGTTCCTGAGACCTAGCTGGGCTACAAATCCTGAACAAATGGAAATTTTTACCGTTAAACTATAAGTGTGATTTTACTGAGCGTATGCAAATATCTCTAATCAGGGCTTTCTTTAGGGGAAAATAAACCCTAAGGATCTTAATTTGTTGAAACAACTTTCTCAAAGCATATACTGATTATTTTTAGGTAACTTTGCAAGCATACAATCTTCTTCTAGGAATGTTTGTAGCAATCTCCGAAGTCAATAACTTTATCGTTTGCCAGCCATGTTATAAGAATCTCCTCAGATGGCTTGCCTTCCCCTAGGAATGACTAGACAAGGCTTCATGGATCTGTGGAGAGGTCAAGCTTATACTGTTTGCAGCTATGCAAGGATTCCAAGCTAAGTCCTCTCTTGACCCTTCCTTCAAGCCTGGCTGGAAGTTTCACAACATTAAGTCGTAATGAAGGATGGCATGGGATTCTGTCCATTTTTGCAACTGGGTCAGTAGTAGATTTCTACCAGTTCACCCTGGGCAAACCGGTAGTGGTGGCAGCGGGAGGTTCCACCCACCCACCAGGACATCATCACGGACACTCTGCACATCACGGATACTCTCCGAACCGGTAGCAAAAGTAAGTGGAACCCACCACTGAACTGGGTGTATAATATTTTTGACCTCTTAAGAAAGAACTTCTTCCGATCATCTGCTCAAGTGGCTATTACTACCAAAGTCACTACAACCACGAACAAACTGGAGCAGCCTTTGAACTGCAGGATGCCTCTAATTTAATTTCATACATGCCTCACATGCTAATATCAATTGTTCTTGACCAAATTCATTTAATTTGCATTTTTTTTGAACCAGGAGACAAATCCACATTGCGTTCTCCTTTGAAATTTGCATTTTTGCCATTCTGCAAAGCAGTTTGCCAATTTTTCCTTTAAAAGATTATGGGGGGGGGACTTCTATCAAATGGATATACTTATTAATGTAATGTAGAAAATTATGCTATGTTGGGGGAATAAGGTGGGCATTAGGGGATATTGCAGGTAGAATGTATAGGCCTATATATAAATCTGAAAGGTGAGAGAAAAGAGAAAGAAGCAACAGAAAAAGAAACAGAAAAAATAACAAGGTAGACTGACTGATTTAACTATAGGATTGATGGGGACACAATTGTAAAACTAAAGGACCATGTTAGAGATACATCTTCTTTTGGAAAAACTATGTGATCACTAAGAGTCAATACCAACTGCTGGTCCATAATTAACCAATCAACTGAAATCTGCATCAAAATATAAAATACATCAAACTTGTCAGTTTCTCAAAATGAGAAATTCAGGACTGAAAGGGACACATTCCCGGAAATAACAGATTAACAGAGTTGAAAGGGATCTTGTAGGTCATCTAGTCCAACCCCCCACTCAATCAGGAGACCCTACACCATTTCTGAAAGATGACAGTCCAATCTGTTCTTGACAGCTTCCAGTGATGAAGCTACAACAATTTCTGAAGGCAACTTCTGTTCCATGAGTTGACTGCTCTCACTGTCACAATAATAAATGACTAAGAGATTCATAATAATAATAAGACTAATAGTAAATGAAATAAATGAATAAATGAGTAAGAGAAACCAACTTTGACAAATCTTCTCAATCCTACGAGGTGCCACCACAATCAACATGGCTTTCTTCCGCAAGACAGTTGGTAGATGGAGTTTAACTAAACATCTCTTCTGAAAGTTATCACCTTAGTTTGAGTCTCCATGCAGCCAAATTTGCGCTCTATACAGCTAGCAAAGTCAACAGTGTTGATTATATAAGGTTGTGTTTCTCAACCTTTAAACTACGGGGACTTCAACTCCCAGGATTTCCCAGGAATGAGAGAACTTTCAAAAATATTACTAGGAACTCAGCACAAAAGGCAGCTCTTAACAAGGAAGCCTAATTAAACAAGTCATAGATTCCAAATGACAATCCAAAAAGGATATTGATATTGATGTCCGTTAAATTTAATAAATAAATAAATAATGTCCAAAACCTTGCTGATAAAACAAGCATAGGTAAAGGTAAAGGTTCCCCTCGCACATATGTGCTAGTCATTCCTGACTCTAGGGGGCGGTGCTCATCTCCGTTTCAAAGCTGAAGAGCCAGCACTGTCTGAAGATGTCTCCGTGGTCATGTGGCCAGCATGACTCAACGCCCAAGGCACACGGAACGCTGTTACCTTCCCACCAAAGATGGTCCCTATTTTTCTACTTGCATTTTTTACGTGCCTTTGAACTTCTAGGTTGACAGAAGCTGGGACAAGTCACGGGAGCTCACCCCGTTTTGTGGCACTAGGGATTCGAAACAACTGAACTGCCAACCTTTCGATCAACAAGCTCAGCGTCTTAGCCACTGAGCCACCATGTGTCTAAAACAAGCATAACCACATTTTAATATTGCCCCCACTTTTTTTTTTTAGAGAAAAACAGTTGCTTTGTAACACTCACAATTACATATTTTGGGGAATATTTTTCGCTTTTCACAAGGAAATACAGTTGGAGAGTGCTGAAGGCGTTGTGAAAACAACAATAAAAAAATGCTGTTTTTCTAATTGAGTCTGATATCTTTTAAATTGATGGGATTTGTTTGTTTATTTTAACTCAGATTAGAGAAAATGTCCTTTTAATGCCTCTGCATTTAGGAGAGAGTGAGCCAGGTGTTGGAAAACTGGCATTATTTATTATGAAATTAAAGTGAAGCTAATTTACAGCAACCAAATGCAGAGAAGGATTTAATTGCATTTCTTGGAAATGCATGTTTTACAAAAGGGAAGATTTTCTTTTTTCATGATGTACTTCTCCTAACTCAAAACTGCTTTGAGAACTGAAATGCATCGGAGTAAAAGCATTTGACTTCTTCAACCAACAATCAGATAGAGATTTTGACCCTCCAAACATGAATGAAAATCACCCTAAAAGCAACTTAAATCCATATAAGTGCTTTCCTGACTAGAATGCATTCGCTTCCATTATTATCAATCATGATGAAAATCCACAGATCTTCCCGTCTGATTATTCAGCCTAGCTCTGCTAAAAAAAAAAACACCACCAGGAAAAAGCTTCCATTCTTTAAAATTGCTAAGGTTTCAATAGTTTAGCCCACAGTTTAGTATCGTATTATTGAATACTTTCATTTTCTCCTTTTACCCTGAGAAATAGGAAAAACCTATTTGCTGAAACATGTGTTTTCTTCCTTGAGGATGTTTCGCTTCTCATTCAAGAAGCTTCTTCGGTTCTGACAAAATGGTGGAGAATGGAATGTAATCCTTCAGTCAGAACTGAAGAAGCTTCTTGGATGAGAAGCAAAACATCTTTCAAGGAAAAACAAACTCTGGTTGTCTTTTGAAAAAGCTCTTTTGGGACAACCAACATCTAGATGACTGAGAATCCCCATAGACATATTGCTGAAATTTATCTGTGTTACTCAACTAGATAACTTCTAGATAACCACTCCTTCCTAGCACTGATGATGTTACCTAGTTTGGGTAATGAAACATATGTAAGAAAGCAACCAAGCTCAGAAAGCTTTGGTCATCAAGATGTAAAAAAGATGTTGAGACTCTAGAAAGAGTGCAGAGAAGAGCAACAAAGATGATTAGGGGACTGGAGGCTAAACCATATGAAGAACGGTTGCAGGAACTGGGTAGGTCTAGTTTAATGAAAAGAAGGACTGGGGAGACATGATAGCAGTCTTCCAATATCTCAGGGGCTGCCACAAAGAAGAGGTGGTCAAGCTATTTTCCAAAGCATCTGAGAGCAGGACAAGAAGCAATGGGTGGAAACTCATCAAGGAGAGAAACAATGTAGAACTAAGGAGAAATTTCCTGACAGTTAGAACAATTAATGATGTTTAATTGTTTTAAATGATGAATCCGACAATAATGAATCTGCATACAGACGGGAGGTTGAACAACTAACCTTGTGGTGTGACCTGAACAATCTGGAACTGAGCACACTCAAAACTGTAGAAATGGTGGTAGACTTTAAGAGAAATCCTTCCATACTTCCACCTCTCACAATACTAGACAACACAATATCAACAGTAGCGACCTTCAAATTTCTAGGTTCTACCATATCTCACGACCTAAATGGACACTCAACATCAAAAACGTCATCAAAAAAGCACAACAAAGAATGTTCTTTCTGTGCCAACTCAGGAAGCTCAAACTGTCCAAGGAGCTGCTGATCCAGTTCTACAGAGGAACGATTGAATCTGTCATCTGCATGTCTATAACTGTCTAGTTTGGCTCTGCAACCCAACAAGACAGACACTTATTCAGAGGATAATTAGAACTGCAGAAAAAACAATGGCTACCAACCTGCCTTCCATTGAGGACCTGTATACTGCACAAGTCAAAAAGAGGGCTGGGAAAATATCTACAGGCCCCTCGCATCCTGGATATAAACTGTCAATTTCTACCCTCAAATCGACGCTGTAGAGCATTGCACGTCAGAACAACTAGACACAAGGACAGTTTTTTGCCGAACGCCATCACTCTGCTAAACAAATAATTCCCTCAACACTGTCAAACTATTTACCAAGTCTGCATTACTATTAATCTACTCATCGTTCCCACCACCCATCTCCTTCTGCTTATGACTGTATGACTGTAATATTGTTACTTATATCCTTACGATTTATATTGATATTGTTTCCTGATTGCTTATTTGTACCCTATGACTATCATTAAGTGTTGTATCTTATGATTCCTGATGAATGTATCTTTTCTTTTATGTACACTGAGAGCACATGCACCAAGACAAATTCTTTATGTATTCAATCACACTTGGCCAATAAAAATTCTATTCTATTCTATTCTATTCTATTCTATTCTATTCTATTCTATTCTATTCTATTCTATTCTATTCTATTCTATGCTATTCTATTCTATGCTATTCTACTCTACTCTACTCTACTCTACTCTAGTCTACTCTACTCTACTCTAGTCAGTGGAACAACTTGCCTCCAGAAGTTGTGAATGCTCCAACACTGGAAGTTTTTAAGAAGAGGTTGGATATGTCTGAAGTGATGTAGGGTTTCCTGTCTAAGCAGGGGGTTGGACTAGAAGACCTCCAAGATCCCTTCCAACTCTGTTATTCTATTGTTCTATATAGCACCCCTTCGAGTTTGGTTTTCCAATGGACAAACAAGTTTCCTTACCCAGCATGACATTATGGGAAAAAATGCATTCTATTTGTGCCCGTTCGTTCAGTGGTTAATCATCAGACTTTTTTATATCCACTAACTGAAGTTCTCTGGGTGATACGGAAATAAATTCAAAACATAAAATTCAAAAATAAGCTGGGGTTCTCCAGATGTTTTGAACAGGAGGGAATCCAGAGTTTCCTAGAGGCCCCCAGTTGGAGAAGATTGGTGTGCACAATCTAAGCAAAGTTAGGTAGTTTATGATGGCAATTTCCACATAATTACTGACAAGAAAGAGCCACAGACTGCAGGACACCTGAACTTGGAGGAAGCATCTGTGAATAATGCATTGCAAACATATATATATATATATATTTTCTCTTGGACAGAAAAGGAAACATTCTGAATTCGCCTGTTTAGATAAATCACGTTTCATTCCAGCTGGCTCTTCAGCAGTAATTTATCTTCTGTAATGTTTTAGTTTACCTTTGATTTGTGTTGAGGATTGGGGGAAGGGAGGGCACCTGTCTTGTTTTAGTTACATTTTCTCTGCCTAGAGAAATGAACAATCTGAATAGAGAAATAAGACGGCTGGCAGATTTATAGTTGCAAAAGGTGAGACTTTTGCACACATACACACTGAGACAGAGAGATCTGACCTTAAAGTGGAATATCAAGGTGAGAAACATTTTTCCAAAGATGCTATATTTCAGGAATCAGTGACTCAGATAAATCCCAATGTTTTTTAGAAACAAATAATATGAAGATCTCAGAACAACGCTAATAAAGATTTATATTGGGATTCACTTTGCCTAACTTGTAATTTCCTTTTTATTAACCGCTCTTGACTTCTGGTGTCTGCCTGGATGAGTCACTTTTCTTGGCAAGATTTCAGAAGTGAGTTGCCATTGTCTTCTTCCCGGAGCTGAGAAAGAATGACTGGCCCAAGGTTATCCAGTTGGCTTTGAGCCAGGGGTGACATCTACTTATCTTCCTTACCGGTTCAGAAGTCACATGCATGCACAGATCTTCTGTGCATGCACAATACCTTATGCACATATGCAGAAGGTAATGAACACATTACTTGCTGGTTAAAACCTGGAAGTAATGCCACCCAGGTGGGTGGGTGGAACTTCGCTCTGCCATTGCTACCGGATCGCCAAGCCAGCCGCCACGATCAGTACCAGATTGCCCGATCCAGTGTGAACCGGGAGGATTTCATCCCTGCTTTGAGCCTAAGGCAAGACTAGAACTCACCATCTCCAGTCTGGTGCCTTTAATCACTATACAAATCTGCTTTAATTTGATATATGGCAACTTCCAGTGAAGCCAAAGTAGTTAGTTGTTCATGTGACATGTCTTTCCTGATGATAGGGAAAAAAACTGGAAGAAGGAAGGGAAGGGAGGAAGGAAGTAGGTGGGAGGAAGGAAGGAAGGATGGAAGGAAGGAAGGAAGGAAGGAAGGAGGGAGGGAGGGTGGGAGGGAGGGAAGAAGGGAAGGAGAGAGGGTGAGAGGGAAGGAAAGAAGGGACGGAGAGGGAGATGGAAATGGGAGGAAGAGAGGGAAGAAGGAAGGAGGGAGGGAGGAGGGAAGGAAGGAAGGAAGAAGATGGAAGGAGGGAGGGAAGAAAGGAAGGAGAGAAGGAGGGAGGATGAGAGGGAAGGGAAGAAGAGAGAGGGAGATGGAAATGGGAGAAAAAGAGGGAAGAAGCAAGAAATAAGAAGATGGAAGGAAGGAAGGAGGGAGGGAGGGAAGGAAGGAAGGCTGGAAGGAAGAAGATGGAAGGAAGGAAGGAGGGAGAGAGGATGAGAGGGAAGGAAAGAAGGAAAGAAGGGACAGAGAGAGATGGAAATGGGAGGAAGAGAGGGAAGAAGCAAGCAAGGAAGAAGATGGGGAGGAGGAGGAGGGAGGGAGGGAAGGAAAGATGGAAGGAGTGAGGAAGGATGAGAGGGAAGGAAAGAAGGAAAGAAGGGATGGAGAGGGAAATGGAAACAGGAAGAAGAGAGGGAAGATGGAAGGAAGAAAGGGAGGGAGGGAAGGAAAGAAGGAAGGCTGGAAGGAAGAAGAAGGAAGGAAGGAAGGAAGGAAGGAAGGAAGGAAGGAAGGAAGGAAGGAAGGAAGGAAGGAAGGAAGGAAGGAAGGAAGGAAGAAGGAAGGATGGAAGGAAGGACCAATTTATCCTTTTTAGTTGCAACATTCATGGAACAATTGGTCATTGGCAACCACAACCACAGTAGCAAAGCAATATCTAGAAACAGAATTTTCTTTTGGTCCATTCAGCAATGAGTAGTGTAGCCCAAAATGATGGCTATATCCTAAAATGATGGGTGTTTTCATGTGATGCAATTTAACAACTTCTGCTCACTGGAGAATTCTTGATAGGCTGAAGTGGCCTCACAGTATAAATCTTCATGACCCCAATGAAGCTGTATTGGTCAAAAAATGTCAATCAGAAACTCACCTTTCATTCAACAGATCTCTTTCTCAAACCTGGTAGTAAATTATCTGTCACCATTCCTCTGATCGCTATTTATTACTCCAAGAGACCTCCAGTAATGCTGCCTTTATCTGTAATGGTACTTTAAGGACCATAAATTACAGGCAAGTGTAGAGGGAATTTGGTGAACCCTTGGTATCGGATTATCAGAAGATTTTCAAAGGCTTTCTAGTCCTCATCGATTCGGAAGGACCTGGGAAAACAGTAACAAACAACATGTGTGGCAGATCTCAGGGCTAAAACACAAAGCAGTATGGAATCAAATTGATCTGGTATTCCTATTTGTCAGTTTTTTAAAAATAATTCCATAGCGATAAACAATTGTTCGTTGACCTTGATTCTCAAGCATAGATGTCTTCTGGATATCAAGAAAACTTATCTTTGTGAAAAGCTATAGTATATCCCTCCCTCCCTCTCTCCCTCTCCCTCCCTCACCCCCCCACACCTCTCATACTCTATGCAAAAATTCAAGTACATGCATATTTTTTTTGCTGCTGCCCTCTCTCTTTTTTTAAAAAAACATATCAAGTGTGCCTAACCAATTTATGTACCTATAGCACATTGCAGCTTGTTTTCTATCTACATCTGTCTTCTCATCTGATTGTGTTGGAATGGCCTTATTTTCTTATTTTAAATAAAAGATTTATGCCTGAGCTGTCAAACTGTGCCTTTATAATCTTGTTTCTGGGAGTCAAGATTAATTTATTAGATTTGGCTATCTCTTGTGTATTTCAGGGATGGTAGAAGAGTGCGTGTATGTTTTGAGGAGGGGGGAGAGAGAGAAAGAGAGGGGGAAGGGAAGGGAGGGAGGGGGGAGAGAGAGAATTATTAAATGCAAGATACTTAAAAGTTGAAGGACCCTATCAAAGCTGCAGCACCAAGAAGAGAAAACAGGGGAAATTAACACCTAAAAATATTACCTCTAATCTTGGAGATAATTCATCAAATGCATTCAAGGTGACAGTTCAAAATGTATGGTTGAGTGTAAGAAACATTCCAGAAGTTAATCCAAGTGAGAAAACATAACAGGTGACAATTCTCAAAACGGAGTTGCCCAAGTTGACACTCTGCCACGTGTGTCCACTGAGAGCAAGAGGGCACAAGCGGGTAAGTAGCAGCCCCATTTGTGTGATGGTGACATCACACAAAGGACGTGAGCCACATCATTTGGGCAGGTCCTCCAGTGTGATGATGCACTTATTGTAAAAGGTAACGGTTCCCCTTGCACAAATGTGCTAGTCGTTCTTGACTCTAGGGGGCAGTGCTCACCTCTGTTTCAAAGCCGAAGAGCCAGCGCTGTCCGAAGACATCTCCGTGGTCATGTGGTCGGCATGACTCAACGCCAAAGGCGCAAGGAACACTGTTCCCTTCCCACCAAAGGTGGTCCCTATTTTTCTACTTGCATTTTTTACGTGCTTTCGAACTGCTAGGTTGGCAGAAGCTGGGACAAGTCACGGGAGCTCACCCTTGTTACACGGCACTAGGGATTCGAATTGCTGAACTGCCGACCTTTCGATCGACAAGCTCAGCATCTTAGCCACTGAGTCACTGTGTCCCTTTGTGTCCCTTTGTGGCACTTATTGTTCCAAGCGCCAGTCTTCGCAGCTTCTGACTATCGGTATCACCAACATTCAAATCGTTGCACCAAGTATTGTTGCAGCTTAAATACAGGCTGGCTTTGCATCTCCTGTTCTGAAAGAATAACATATATGCAGAGCTATTTGAGGTTTGTCTAAGGTAGTAACAGAATACCTGACTGGGAAGGGACCTTGGAGGTCTTCTAGTCCAACCCTCTTCTCAGGCAGAAAACCCTATGCATTCAGACAAACAACGTCTCCTCTTGAAAACGTCCAATGTTGGGTCACCCACAACTTCTGGAAGCTAACCATTCTGTCAGGAAATTTCTCCTTAGTTCTAGGTTAATCATCTCCTTGATTAGTTTCCACCCATTGCTTCTTGTCCTGCCTTCAGGTCAGTGGTGGGATTCAAATAATTTAACAACCGGTTCTCTGCCTTAATGATTTCTTCCAACAACCAATTCATCAAACGGCTCAGAAAGTTAACAACCGGTTCTCCCGAAGTGGTGCAAACTGGCTGAATCCCACCACTGCTTCAGGTGCTTTGGAAAATAGGCTGACCCCCTCTTCTTGGTAGCAGCCCCTGAAGTATTGGATCAGATATTGGAGAGAGAGGGAGGGAGGGAGGGAGGGAGGGAGAGATGCCAGCAGCGTCAAGTCAGGCATTTTCTGAATTTTTGACACATAGAGCCCAAAATGTTTATCATCACTGGTCTAAGACTCTAAGCTAAGGCATGTCTGGTTTAGCAGTATATCAGGAAGAACAAAGATATCGAAAGGAGGAAAGAGATGGGAAGGGAATAACTGCCGGATAAACTGGATTTCTCCAGTATTCAACATTGATGGCTTTTTATGTGTGTGTGTGTATGTATGTGTGTTTGTGTGTGTGTGTGAATGAAATTGCCAGCTAAAAAACAATAAAACATCTCTCTCTCCCCCCCTCCCTCCCTCCCTGTCTGTCTCTCCCTCTCTCTCCCCCCTCTCTCTGTCTCTCTCTTTGTCTTTCTCTCTCTCTCCCCTCCCCCTCCCTCTCTCCCTCTCTCTCTCTCTCTGTCTCCCTCACTTTCTGTCTTCTGTCTCTCTCCTCCTCTCTCTGTCTCTCTCTCCGTCTCTCTCTCTCCCCCTCCCTCCCTCTCCCTCCCTCCCTCTCTCTTTGTCTCACTCTCCTTCCTTCTCTCCCCCTCTCCCTGTGTCTTTCTGTCTCTCTGTCTCTCTGCCTCCCCCCTCTTTCTCCCTCCATACCTCTCTCTCTGTGTGTCTCTCTATCCCTCTCCCTCTCCCTCTCTCTCTCTCTCTCCCTCCCTCCCTCCCTCCCTCTCTCTCTCTCTCTCCCTCTCCCTCTCTCTCTCTCCCTCCCTCCCTCCCTCCCTCTCTCTCTCTCTCTCTCTCTCTCTCAGATACAAACAGTCTTTTTTCCCCTAGAGGACTCCAGTGTGCCTCTATCGATTCTTCCTTTTTCATGAACTTTTGTGGTGAGGTTTTCTTCAATATCATATAACAATTCCAACTTTTTTGTAACATTAAGATAACTCAGTCCTAAAACCTCGGGGAATTCCGGAGGAGGAAAATAGATTTATTATCCCGTATCATGACAAATTACTTTTGCTGGCTGCTCTTGCTATATTTCTCCATTAGAGAGGTACCTTTACAGAAACACACAAGCTGCATTCAGGTTTCATGCCTTCTTGGAAGGAGGGGACGACACAATTACTCCTGCGGACCCACAAATACGGAGTTTTTAATAGAAAATGTTTCAGAGATCATTGCTAGCTGAAGCAACCAGGGTATGAAATGCATCCATGTATATATCAAAGCTGACAGCTTTGCCCATTCAATATCCTTTTAAAACATCTCAACTTCCTTTTTTTTTCTACCCTGCCTATCAGAATTCCTAGAACATATATAAATTACCAATACTAAATTATGGGAAAGTTACTCTGAACTTTCCTCAAAGGTGAATTTCCAAAGAGCACTGTCTCTCGAGAAGGCTAGTTGTTCAGGGACTGAATACAGATAGTCTCCGATGTATGACCACGACTGAGATTGGAATTATTGTCACGAAACCAATGCGGTCATTAACCAAATCATCCCAGGACCAATTTTAGGACCATTTTTATTGTGATCAGTAAAAGTCAGTCACATGTCTGTTTGTTAAGCAAAAATAGCTTCCCACAACTGAGTTTGCTTGCTGGGTGGGAAGGTCACAAATTATGATCATCATGAGGGCCACAAAACACTGTGGCAGGGGTGAAATCCAGCAGGTTCTAACAGGTTCTGGAGAACCCGTAGCGGAAATTTTGAGTAGTTCGGAGAACCGGCAAATACCACCTCTGGCTGGCCCCAGAGTGGGATGGGAATGGAGATTTTGCAGTATCTTTCCCCTGGAGTGGGGTGGGAATGGAGATTTTGCAATATCTTTTCCCTACCATGCCCACCAAGCCACGCCCACCAAGCCACGGTCACAGAACTGGTAGGGAAAAATTTTGGATTTCACTCCTGAACTGTGGTAAGTGTGAGCCAGTCACTAAGAATCGGAAACACTCTCGTGTGGCTTTGCAGAGAGTACAACAGTTGTAATGTTGAGGATGAGTTGTGAGTCGCCAAGGCCATCATAACTCTGAACATTATACAATCGTAAGTAGAGAATTACATGTACCAGTAGTACATGGCCAGATTCAGCTGGCCAAGGTGTCCAGCTGAATCTTCCATATGCTGGAAAATTCTTGCCCAAATTCCTGACCAATCACTACAGTCAATACTGGATAAGCAGACCAACCTTCTAGGTCCTTCAGACCATCATCATCATCATTGTTGGAAGGGACTTTGGAGGTCGTATAGGCCGACTCAGTGGTGAAATCCAAATTTTTTTACTACTAGTTCTGTAGGCATGGCTTGATGGGCATGGCATTCCTACCCCACTCCAAGGGAAGGATATTGCCAAATCTCCATTCCCACTCCACTCTGGGGCCAGCCAGGGGTGGTATTTGCCGGTTCTCCAAACTGCTCAAAATTTCCTCTACCAGTTCTCCAGAACTTGTCAGAACCTGGGCCAACTCCCTGCTCAAGCAGGAGACCCTAGTAGGATGTCTAAGGGGCTGCCACAAAGAAGAGGGGGTCAACCTGAAGGCAGGACAAGAAGCAATGGGTGGAAACCAATCAAGGAAAGAAGCAACCTGGAATTAAGGAGAAACGTCTTAACAGTGAGAACCATTGACCAATGCAATGGCTTGCCTCCAGAAGTTGTGGAGGTTTTTAAGAAGAGTTTGGACTATCATTTGTCTGAAACGATACAGGGTCTCCAGCTTGAGCAGGAGGGGTTGGAATAGAAGTCCTCCAAGGTCCCTTCTAACTCTGTTATTCTGTTGTTCTGAGCCTGGTAGCTCAGCAGACTAAAAGCATTGTGATTAACACCAGCTGTCTGCAATTCCTGTAAGTTCAAATCTCACCAGGCTCAAGGTGGACTCAGCCTTCCATCCTTTCTAAGGTAGGTAAATTGAGGAACTAGTTTGTGGGGGCAATAAGCTGACTTTGTATAAATATACAAAAGGATGAAGACTATTGCTTAACGCATTGTAAGCCATCCTGAGTCTCCGGAGAAGGGCGGCATATAAATCAAATTTAAAAAAATAATAATTATTGGGTTTCTTGCTGTTATGATCATGGTGTGTTGGTTTTTCCACCCAAAACAACAGCATGGATTAAAAACAAACGCATGGGGAAAACTTCCATTCATCTCTTCTCTGCAGGCACGTGTGTCAGCAATCAACCAGGAAAAACAAGAGAATGCACTGAATGGGTTGCCTCGAGTCAAGGTCATATTTATGACCTTCAAAAGCAAAGCAGACTCGTCAGTTTAAAAAACAAGCACTGTAGGATCCAGGAGCCTTCGGTCTCCTAGAAACAAACTCCTTCTCACAATGACCTTGAATAGATTGGTGGAATCTCATCAAGAGCTAGATAAAAAGTGGTGGTTTATTCTTCGGAGCTGTTGCTAATGTGCACTTATGCATTGCGTGGCGCTCAAACGTAGCTTCACCTGGGCACCCATCAGCTGCTTTTTGAAGTGCAGGTTGGAGAAAATTAGCAGATTGAATTGTATCTCTTGACGTCCACCACCACCTGTGTATTCAGTACAGCACGTTCTTCCTACTGGCCTTGCTTTCTGAAAGCTGCCACTTAAGTCCTAATAATGTGGATTTGTACTCTTCGTTTTTATGGACGCTTCGGTGGGGCTTAGTGGGGAATAGACAAAGCTACAAACCCAGGCAATACCTGGTTTGATTCTGATAGGAGTCCTGCTTTGTTAATCGTGATCACTGCATGTTACAATTTAGCATGATCAAGCAGGATTACCTGGTAGCTAACATGTATGTTCACAATACCAGCTCACTTTGAAGGATACTAGAGCCAGTTTGGTCTAGTGGTTAAGGCTCCACACTAGAAAGTAGGAGAGGGTGAGTTCTAGTCCCACCTTAGGCATGAAAGTTAGCTGGGTGACTTGGGCCAATCACCAGGAGATGGTGAATTTTAGTTCCAACTTAGGCATGAAAGCCAGCTGCGTGACTTGGACCAGGAGATGTGAGTTCTAGTCCTGTGTTAGCCATGAAAGTCAACTGGGAGACTTGGTCCAATGACAGGAGATGGTGAGTTCTAGTTCCAGCTTAGACATGAAAGCCAGCTGGGTGACTTGGGCCAATCAACAGAAGATGGTGAGTTCTAGTCCTGTGTTAGCCATGAAAGTCAGCTGGGTGACTTGGGCTACTCACTCTCTCCCATCCCAATTGAGGTTGGTTGCTGTTGTTGTGGGGACAATAGGAGGCATTAGATATGCATCATGCATTAGATACGTTAGCAGGCTTGAGTTATTTCTAAAAGTAGCAAAGGGTGGGATATAAATTAATTAAATAAAAAAAAATAAAGTACTTAAGATTCTAAAGCTAGTACACGTGGAATCTAGCACAATAATGTATGTGTCCTATTCTTTTTTTCCACTCGCTGTTTTCCAGAATAAAACAAAACAAACAAACAAACAAAAAACCCAGAAATGGACTGTTGGAATTAACAAGCCGATGGGGGAAACACATACAAACACAACGCTTGAGCTATGCTTCCCCATCAGGAGATGTCTCGCATTCCGTAAAGCAGAAAAAGAATGACCTTGAAGCTTTTAAACAATGCCTTGATTGAAAGGAAATATGTTGATTTATTTTTTTAAAAAAAGTATATCCCCTTTTTTAATCTACTCTTTTTTCCCCCTTCTTCTTTAGCCAAGCCTGCAGTTTCAGCTTTTTTTTTTTAATAACACGATCGCCATCTCCTGTTCGACCCTGGCACGGCAGGCACCTTAAACGAGCAGGCCCAAATTTTGTCAATCAGAGATTGTCATGTGAAAGGCTAAAGGACGATGTAACCTTTCAAAGAGCATTCAGCTCATCATTAGGGTGTGTTGCTGTTAACTTTAGGCTTCCGTGACCCATTTCTCCATAAGGTCACAATCAAAGAGTTCCGATTTCCACATTCTCGCTGGCTGGGAATGCTTTTAATGATCCGAAGAACTCTCGTGCATCTGACATCCTTCAGCCCCTCCTCTAGCAAGCCAGGAGAAGACATTGATGTCCCCCCCCTTTTTTTTGGACATCTGATATCCTGATTGAACAGAAAAGAACCTCATAGTTGGCAGGACCGACTATGAACATTTCTGATCAGCTCCATTTCATGCCTTGTGTCTTGGTAGGAAGAAATATCCATCTGGTTCAGTTCCAAGCTGGGAAAAAGACACTGGAAACTTGGACGCTGATTGAAAAGATGGTTTAGTGGCAAAGCAGAAGCACATGAGTGGTTCTGGGGCAGCTGACCACATGGAGTTGAGAGGAAGGGCTATTTATACCTTCTCTTGGCTTTGAACTTGAGCTTCCTGTTCCTGTACAAGAACATGTATTCTATTGGCTATTGTAGGGACTCTGTAGCTGGTCTGAGAAGTTTGGTTGAAGTTTGGACTCTAATGCAATGTCCTTAAGAGATTGTGCAATGTAGTGAGTTCTGCTGCTAGTGGGTTAATCCTATTATGTCCTAGAGGGTCATGTTTTAATCCCTTAACCTTGGAGCTGGAGGTCTTTTGTTTTGTAGATAAACTGGCCCAATCTTTCTGAATGGGCACAAAAATCTGCTGGGGACAGGGAGCTGCTTTTTGTCTTTAAAACATGTTTCTTCTTTTATCATCCAGGGAAATGTAATATTCTGCTTTTAATTTTTAATATTTCCTAAAATATTTCATTCTTCTAGGAGAGGGGTGGGTGCTAACTTTCCACATCTTCTTGTTCAGTCCCTAAGTCATGTTCGACTCCCTCCTGCCCCATGGACCACAGTATCCCCATGGACTTTTCTTCCACTGTCTCCTGGAGTTTGCCCAAGTTCATATTCATTGCCTCATCTCTTCCTTTATTGTCCCCTTCTCCTTTTGCCTTCCATCTTTCCCAACATTTTCCAAGGACTCCTCTCGTCTCATTTGGTAACCAAATTATTTGAGCTTCAGATTCAGATCCGTCCTTCCAAAGGAGGGACAGGGTTGATTTCCTTTAGGATTGAGGGATTTAATCTCATTGCAGTCCACCGGACTCTGAAAAGTGTTCTCCAACACCACAGTTTTGGCTCACAGAAAAACAAGGGAAGATATTGCGCTCAAAACTAAAATAAGTTTTTTGTCGTTTTCATTCGTCCTTCAAAGATGCTGAATGTGGGGTTTCTCAGATCTGCCAAAAGAGAAAGAGAGAGGAGAAATCAGCAGAGTTCTTGAACACCTGAAGAACTTCAGGAGTTGCCCATCTCTTTGAGATGATCCCAGTTCTTGAGTTCATTATCCACAAGCCTCAACCAATCATTTCCCAAGGATTCTGCAAAACAATTATCTTTTGCACATCATCTTGGTAAACCCACAATACTGTGTGTTGAAATAAGGCATCCATTTTTACATCATAGTTATTCTTAAGTGGGAGGGAGGTGGGGGGGGGAAATATTGCATATTTATTATTTATTTGAGTGACATGGTGGCCTAGAGGTGTTGTCTAGCCTCACAATGAGGAACTGTGAATTCGATCCTAAGTAACAGCAGATATTTCTCTCTCTGGGCGCCATGAGTAATTGTCTGCTGTGAACTCCCCTTAGGCATCAGGAAAGGCATCCAGCCAGGAAATGCTCAGCTGCATTCAATTGCCCCAACTCCAGTCCAATGTAAGGGTTGTTAAAAGAAAAAAAAATATTATTTGTTAGAGGCACCATCTAGGACTGCAAAGAAATAAAGCTACTAGAAGGCAACAAAAGTTAAGAAGTGTCTGTATTTCTCTTCTGCCATCTAGAGCCCAGTATAGAAACTCTGTTCTTGATCTTGATGTTCTTTGAGCTTGGCTGCTTTTTTGCAAGCTAGGTAACATCACTTGTGTTTGGCACACAATAGCCAAGCTCAGCAAACACCAACAATGTAACAGTTCATCCCAGAACTGCATTTATTTTCCAATATTGCAACTCTACTCTTTCTGGATATTTTGACAGTGTTGATATGTGAGTGAAAAGTACAGAAGGAGCCAGAACACTGACTTTATTGCTATAATAAATTATGAGTTAATTATAGTTCCTTAGATTTAATAGTCTAAACATTGAATAGTAGCAGAACGTAACTTAGCTACCAAATCTGGACTTCAAAACTATAATTGGCAGTGAAGGGTTACATAAGGTCTAACTCTCAGCTAGCGTCACTGTAAGGAAATGTAGAATGAGTTAGTTGGCCAGCAATTAAATACCATCTCCAACAGCAGATCATCATCATCCTCTTTTAACAATCCCATAATCCCTTGCGGGATGGTGTCTGGGCAACTGAATGGAGCTGAGTGTTTACTGGCCAGTTGTCTTTCCTGTCGCCAGTGTGGAAGAGTTTCCCCCTCCCCCCCCATAGATCTATTCTCAGAGAGAGAAATATTGCCTCTACCTAGGATTGAACTCATAGCCTCCTGATTGTGAGATGAGAGTTCCACCTCTAGGCTACCACACCTCTCCACCATCTCCAATAATGGATGGTGGTTGTAAAATAGAAAGCTCTCAGACAACACTAATATCTGCTGTGGTCTGCCAGCAGCCTGTGGAGCTGGCAGCAGAATCGGACAGTGAGGAGGCTGGGAAGGACCGTGGGCCAGTCCTGGGGTCTGGGGAAGGCTCGGAGGAGGACTCCCACATTGGAGCAGAGAAAGGGCCATCTGGGAGGTACGTGCTGCCTCTGGAGTCTCCAGAGTCGGACCCCAGCAAGGCAGAGGAACAGGAGAAGTCTGTTCCTAGTGCGCACATGTGCAGAGCTGCCAGAAAGCAAGAACAGCTAAAACAAAAGGGACGACTCAGGAGTAGGGCTGGGAGATGATTTTCTCCTCCCATAACACTTAAAAGAACAGCAAAGGCACGTGGGCCTTTGCAGGAAGCAACGTTTGTTCATTTGGTTCAGCTTAAAGCCTGAAGCTCTGTTTGATTCTGGATTCCGTGTGGCTTTGCCAATTAGGTCTTTGGCACTGTGTCAAGTGAGATAAAGGTGGGTAATTATCAGCCTTATCCCGAAGGACTCTTTACCACTATTGGGGACTCATCTGTGAATGAACAGAATTCACAGCTGCAATAAAAGAGGTTTTGGGCACTACTCTTTGTGTTTTAATGACTCAGGAAGCCTACAGTAGGTCAGAATAATAGCAATACATTCAAAGTACCTCCTCTAGCTTGGTTACTTGGTCATCTAGAACTGAAATGATGGCAATTGACAGATCTAACATGCAAGTTTACTTGCCCATATAGATTCTGTTCCCCATTGAGAATGGAGCTCAGCTTCCTTCCTTATTACACATGGACGTTGTAGAACAAGCCCTTTGCACAATGGTCAGATGTAGACGTGGCAAAGTCAGGAAGCTACCGGGTACGTCATTATGGGGACTGTTCACACAGCCCTATTAAATGCATTTTCAGAGTATCTGATATATGGATGGAGGTGTTGTATGAATCTCAAACAAAATTTAGCAGAATTTTGGAGATGCTACAGGATTTACAGCTCCTGGGGCTTTATTATAGATAGATGGTAGAGATGTCATTGTGAGTAGTTATTTACTGATCTTCCTATCAGCAAGAATTTGTGTTGAATTAGTAACTAAGACCCACTGGTTTTTCATTTCCACCTTTACATCTTAAAGCAGCAAGTGATTAACTTTTGTAGAGGGACAATCACATCCACGCAACAGCACACCTGGAAAATGACAGAGCCCCAGAAGTGGGTTTGTTATGTGGATCTGCAAATTTTAAAAAAAAGAGGAGAAAGGAAAGGGAAAGATTTTTTGCCAGATGAAGAAAAGTGGATGATTGCAGGGAAGGAAACATAAACACACAAAAGGAAGTACAAGAGCACATTGTCTAATCATGACTCATCAAGTACATCTTTTCTGCTTCTGGAGCAGATGAAAGGAATACCTGCAGCCTTTCATAAGGGTAAAGTACAGCTTGCTAGAAATGGCTAATGAAGAGAAAGCCTTGAATGGGACCACAGAAGGATAATGGTGATGGATTAGTAGATGGAAAATCCTTTGCTGAGCATTTCTACGGGGCTTCTACTATACTCATCCCTGTTCTTTTCAAACCACTAGCTGGAAAGCCAGTATTGGGAAAAAATATTAAAATTATATTTTATGCAGCAATATGTACCAACGGTTCTAACGGGCCCTTGCTCAGATTTTAGATGAGGTAGGAGCTGTGGTGGCAGAGTGGTTAGAGTGAAGTATTGCAGTCAGACTCTGCCCACTGTCAGGAGTTCGATCCTGACCAACTCAAGGTTGACTCAGCCTTCCATCCTTCTGAGGTGGGTAAAATGAGGACCCAGATTGTTGGGGGCAATATGCTGACAGCTTAGAGAAGGCTGTAAAGCAGTATACAAGTCTAAGTGCTATTGCTATTAAAGGAATGAAACACTTCAGCACAACAACATAGAATGACAATAAGCAAAGAGATGGACCTTTGTCATCCATATAAAGTCAACAACCCATTTCAAACATATTCTTAAGCAACAGTAAAGAAGACTTAAAGGTTGGCATTACTAGGATGTCTCTGGTGCTAGAAAGTTAGGCAACTGTTTGTTAGCAGAAGTTCCTTTCTCAGATGCCTTCTAAGGTATAATAATGGAACACAGGAAAGACACCCCTTTGCAGAGTCATGGGTTGTTAAATATAGCCCTATGGTTTAGCACACACTTCACATACAGAAGATGATCCTTTGATCTTGGCCTGACTGTAGATTGTCCAAGAAGAGATGCTTCTAGTCAGGGTCTCGTCCATTAGAAAATGTGTTTCCACCCCCTCACCATCCTCAACGCTTTTCTTAAATTAGCAACTAGCTATGAACCCTCGTCATGATCCCTGGTCTAGGTTGTCCCTGAAAACCTCATAAGAAACAATTGTCCTGGATCAAAAGCCTTGATCTAAAAATTCAAGAAGGATCAGTGAGCCATTTTGCGAAGCCATCTTACTGGCTGGTGACTTTCCCAGTATCTCCTAATCACTCATGAACAAGACACAAAAGCAATGTACAGTATCTTCCACACATTTATTATTCTGGAGAAAATCTTTCTGTTGCTGTAACCCACAATGCTACTCAATTGCAGGGTCCATTATAACTTGTAGGAGTTATATAGATCCTACATGAATCTCCCTGATCCTCCTTTAAACTCATATAAACTATCAACTGTCTACGAGTTTATGGCAACAGATTCCACAGCTTATTTACTATGATGTGACGAAGCGTTACTTTACCTCAATGTGCTGTCCATCATATGAGTCTCACAAAACAAGGCATTATATGTATATAAAAAAGAGAGTGAGAGAAAGAAACATGACATTATCGGAATGAGCTTCTTTCAAACTGAAATACGCCCCCATAAAAAAGTTAGCTAAATAAAACACTTTGGTACTGAATTTTGCAGTAATTAAACACGTTCTTAGCTTGTGTACAATACACAATGGGTGTTGTTAAAGAAAGATAATTTTCTCAGGTTTGAGGGGGGTGGGGAAATAACACATTTGCTTGCTAAATCTAACATGCACCTGATTTAACAAATAAAGCAGATTATGTGAGGTATTTTTTAAAAAATTCAATCCAGAATCCAGGTGTCTGCGAGAGGCGCTGAACAGACTGACTGCAGGAAAGAAGTAGCTTTAAATGAATTTCCAAATACATGCATTTTAATTTTGGCTAAGGAAGCGCAGCTCACTACTTCAGCCTGGAGTCCTGCAGAGGCATTGAACACTAACAAGGAAGGGCAGTCTAAATGGAAATGAGCACAGATGCAATCCAGCACATCTGGAAAACATTTGGTTGGGGAAAACAGATTTAACCGCCAGGGGAAAGGTGGATTGAAGCTGCTGTTGGGACCTTCCGAATCTGACCTGGAGTTAAGGTGGGTTGCAGAAACAGAGCTCATAATTGAAGTTCATTGCAACAACACCTCTTCTGAGACCCGAACTAAATAAAATAATCTGATGGAAATGAAGTAAACTAGAGCATGGAAGCACAAGAGAAAAGGCTACCGTTCTTAAAGCAGAGATAGCTGTTATGCTAAGAAGATTCCTGAATCCATCACTCTGCATGGGCTGTGGTGAATTTTTATTTTATTTATTTATTTGTCAAGAACGTATTGGGTAATTTATACAGTTATGAGCATGAATTGACTACATAAAACAGATACAAGTAGAGGAAACATTAGGACACACTGATGCTCTTATGCACGCCCCTTAAGTCCACTTAGGAATGAGGTGAAGTCCACTGTAAACAGCCTAAGGTTAAAATGTGGGGGTTTGGGAGATGAAACCACAGTCAGGTAGTGCATTCCAGGCATTAACAATTCTGTTGCTGAAGTCATATTTTCTACAATCAAGTTTGGAGCGGTTCACTTTAAGTTTGTGTCTATTGTGTGCTCGTGTATTGTTGTGATTGAAGCTGAAGTAGTCATTGACAGGTAGGACATTGTGGCAGATAATTTTATGAGTTAAGCTTAGGTCATACTGAAGACGGAGTAATTCTAAGTTTTCTAGGCCCAGAATTTCAAGTCTGGTGACATACGGTATTTTGTTGCAAGCAGAGGAGTGGAGGACTCTTCTTGTGAAATATTTCTGGACACTTTTGATTCTATTAATGTCCAATATGCAGTGTGGGTTCCAGATAGATGAGCTGCATTTGGGTATTGGTCTAGCAAATGTTTTGTATGCTCTGGTTAGTAGTGTGATATTACCGGAGAAGAAGCTACGCAAGATTAGATTTACAACCCTTAATGCCTTTTTGGCGATGTTACAGTGGGCTCTGGCACTTAGATCATTAGATATGAGTACTCCAAGGTCCTAGGCAGAGTGAGGGTCATCTACAAGGTCATGTCCACACAGCTTGTATTTTGTGTTCTGATTCTTTTTGCCAATGTGTAAGACAGAGCATTTGTTGGTTGAGATTTATTTATTATTATTAATGGTAGTTGGAGTCCAACCACATCTGAAAGCTTTCGTCCTAATGAACATTATCTTTTCAACAACCTTTTACAAGTGTCATCCTGTTCTTTGCCTCGGATTTTTCATGTGTTCTCCTAGTAACTGTCTTTTGTACACCCACATATGCGTACGCACACCTACACACAAATAAACACAATTTTCTGAGTGAGAAGATAGCTTTCCCTCCCTTAATGCAAGCTGGTTGCCGGTCAGCTATTGTGGCAAAGCATTGGCTGAGATGTAAAGTCAGAATCCAATTTAAAAAATTGTCAAGCCCGTCAGTCATAGTTCTTTCTGAAAAATGGACTACACACAAGGTCAATTGTGGCATTTTCAAGGTACTTAAAAATGATGGCTAGCAGTAACACAACCCTGATTATATTGAACTGCCACTATTATTTGCTTACACATGTGCTTGTTCTTTGTTTAAGCTACACAATCATCCAAGTTCTAGTAAAGTTAGAGTTTATTTGGTTGATCTCACCATGGAATGTCCTTATTTGCTGTTGGGCAGGTCCTAGACTTACAATGGTCTGAAATTTCATTTCTTATTAAGAGACATACCGTAGTTACAGTTTGGAGTCCAAACTAGATCTGGAGATGGACTCCAGAACTAAGAAAAAGTCTACTGGAACAAGCCAAAAGATGTATACAATCCATCACCCAGCAATCAACCAACTATTTGAACTCAAGAAACTCATTAACAATAGCCCTCTTCTATTAGCCCATGGAGATTCTCAGTCATCCAGGTCATGGTTGTCCCAAAGGTGCTTTTTTCAGGAGGCAACTGGACTTTCTTGTTTTTTCCTTCTTCAGCTCTGACTGGATGGTGAGGAATGGAAGAATTTACATTCTTCATTCTTTCGGAGTGTTGTTAGGGCCACTTGGAGGTTTATCTGTGTCCTCAGGGTCACCTGAGCAGTGCAAATGGGTGTGGAGCCTCTTCTATTGTTGTTCTTCACCAACAGGTTTCTTAGACATCTCTCAATCCTCAAGTATACAGTGGGCAAGAGTACTAGTCTTGGGGAACTGTATTCTCCATGGATTTGTCAATCTCCTGAAACCATTTAAATTGGGAGTGGTAATCACCTCTGCTAACTGAAGCTTCCAGTTTAACTGTGGGCCTTCTCCCAGTTTCACCTAAGGCAACTACCAGTATTCCATAATGTTGTTAAGAAAACTACCCCAAAGTAGTGATTGGGAACCAAGCTTGATCTGAAGACATCATCATCATCATCATCATTTCCAAGGAATCATGACGGTGGCACCTTTGATACAAAAGGCAAAGAGGAACAGCAGAACGATTTCAAATGCAAACAGATGGGGTCATCATAACGCAAAAGGGACATTGTTGGTGCCTCTCTCTCTGTAATTATATTTCTCCATGTTTTGTAGCCATCTGCAGGAACTTGCTACAGAGATGAAAATGGCCATTAGCATTCTTTGCAAGGAAGACTTCACAGACCATTGACAGTGCGGTCAACAGAATCAGAAAGAGGCAGGGAAAGCCATCATCCTTGATTTAATGTGTGCATCAAGTGGAAATGGGATGCACAGCTTCTGTGCAAACTGGTCACTGTGATTGGCAAGTCCAGCCAGCCAGCTGGAGAGAAAATGCCATGTCTCTTTTTCTGAGTCCATGGACTCCTCCTTCCAACTAACACAAAACTCTGCAATGGGAGACACTGTCTGGTTTGGTTCTGCAACCCAACAAGACAGACACAGACTTCAGAGGATAATTAAAACTGCAGAAAAAACAATGGCTACCAACCTGCTTTCCACTGAGCACCTGCATACTGCACGAGTCAAAAAGAGGACTGTGAAAATAATTGCAGACCCCTTGCATCCTGGACATAAACTGTTTCAACTCCTACCCTCAAAACGATGCTATAGAGCACTGTACACCAGAACAACTAGACACAAGGACAGTTTTTTCCCCAAATGCCATCACTCTGCTAAACAAATAATCCCCTCAACACTGTCAAACTATTCACTAGATCGGCATTACTATTACTATTAATCTTTTCATTGTTCCTATCATCCATCTCCTCCCACTTATGACTGTATGACTGTAACTTTGCTGCTTGTATCCTTATGATTTATACTGATTGTTTCCTAGTATGATTTGATCGTTTATTTGTATCCTATGACTATCACTAAGTGTTGTACCTTATGATTCTTGACAAATGTATCTTGTCTTTTTATGTACACCTAGAGCGTATGCACCAAAGACAAATTCCTTGTGGGTCCAATCACACTTGGCCAATAAAGAATTCTATTCTATTCTATTCTATTCTATTCTATTCTATTCTATTCTATTCTATTCTATTCTATTCTATTCTATTCTATTCTATTCTACAAGGAGAGATTGAAACAGAGAAAGTGGCAGTTGCAGCATTGTGATAGAAGACCTGGCCCTTTGCATAAGGGAGTGTCACATATAAAAGTGGTGACATTTTAACTGCATTGTCATGAACGCCATCTTGTCAGTTTGAACACACACACCACAGAGGCCATGGGTGGATAATACAGGACTATCAAATTGGGTGACAGATGTTCACCCCTCTCCAGGAAAAGACAAACTCTTTCTGGGAAAAAAATGTACCAAACGGGCATCGCTTTTGGGTTGATCTTATTTTAATAACAAAAATGGCCCATGGCTTTTCCTTCGATGCACCAATCCTTGGTCTAATTATGAGACCACGCAAATATGTATGAATCTGTAGATTCCTGGAACAAAAGGACAGAAATGGCTTTCAGACTTGAAAGACTAACTGTGGTTGGTTAGAACAACTCGGTGTAGTTCTCAACTGCTTTTACTGTTTTCAACTCCTGTTTGCTCCCAGGAGAGACAGAGAGAGAAAAAAATTTCTAAGTGAGAGAATTATTGAAACAAAACAGATCAGCAGAAGAAAAAGGGATACAAATTGAGAAAGGTAGTGATACGGGAAAAAAGTGGCACGTTGCTGAAAAGCATTGAGAAATATTTCAGGTCAACCGATGATCGCAGCACATTGCACAAACAGTGTGAATCGACCAAAAATGCAGTGTCGCCCACATGTGCTTTTGTGACTATATTACCATTCCGCCCACCATCAGTTGTGTCTTTAGAACAGAAATTGTCAACAAAGATAGGGAATTCAACAAACACCGGAAACAATGGTGACTTCCATGAACAGAAGTGTTTGGTGTTTGTTTTGTATCTTGTTAAAGACCACATTCTTAAGCACGTGTAAATATCCAGATATCTGCATTTATTCAGTGAAGTTCTAGTCCCGTAATGGCGAACCTATGGCACACGTGCCACAGGTGGCACGTGGAGCCATGTCCCTTGGCATGCCAGCTTAGCTCTGGTGCGCATGTATGCACCGGCCAGCTGATTTTTGGGCCTTCTGGTTCCACCAGAAGTAGGGAAACAGGCTGTTTCCTGCCTCCGGAGGGCAGGGGGGTGGGGAGTCTGTAGAGGCTGGGGACAGCAAAAAACGTCACTTCCTGTCCAACTGGAAGTTGGGAAATGGGCTATTTTGGGCCTCCAGAGGGGCTCCCAGGGGATGCGGAAGGCTATTTTCACCCTCCCCAGATGCATAGAGAGGATCTGGAGCCAGGTAAGAAAGAAAAACAGACCTACCGGGCCATCACATGCCAGGAGCGGGGGAGGGGGAGGTGCATGCACGGGGCGGGATGCATAGAATTATGGGTGTGGGCACACACGTGCATGAACCTCCCCTGCCACCGCCCCCCCCCCTTCCTGGCACATGATGGCAAAAAGGTTAGCCATCACTGTTCTAGTCCATTCAAATGTTGGAATCGATTCAATGGGATGAATCAGGGATTGATCTAATTTGTTTAAACTGAAGGCATCTGAGAGGGTTCAAGTGAATGTGTACCTATAAGGACCTTCACATATCTATGGATTTTAGGAGCCCGGATCAGTTTGAAATGATCAGATCCAGCTCAAAACTTTGGTATGAACAACTCAATTTAGGGGTGTTATCTAAATTAGTTATTAACAAGTTCCTGAGCAGGAAACAAGTAGGCCAAGCTGAGCAGAAGGAGGTCCTCTTAATCAGATCTCTGATGAGCATCTCACCTTGTGTTTAATCCTTGATGTTTCTAGACTAGCATCTCCAGATACCGTATATCACTGAATGTCTATGTAGCCCTCTAAATGCACTTTCTAACATATCTGTGGTGGAATGTAGTCTGAATTCCCAGGAGTGAGAAACGTGTTGCATTCCAGACAAACAAGAAACAGTGAACTTTAGATAGTTTGGTTGGGAGGAAGACGGTCAAGTCAGCTCCTCCCTTCAATGATGTAAGTCGTTGCTTTAATTTGGCAAGATTTCTATCTATAGGTGAGGATAAAAGAAATTGCTTAGAAATAACTCTGCTTAACTTTCTTGGGTTTTTGGGAGCTTGAAAATGTTCTCCCAAAGGCCAAGTGGAGAGGCACCTCATCCTTAGTAAAAAGCAAACAACCATCTCTCACAAACCAGACCAAGCTGCAGAATAAACACCCTTGCTGAGATAGATTTCCCTAATCAGTTTGACTGTTTGAATTGAACTGAGTGGTGATTGAACTGAGTGGTGCAGTGGCCTAGTGGTGGAGTGTGAGTTCGATCCTAGGCAGTGGCAGATATTTCTCTCTCTAGGCACAATGAGTAATTGTGCTGCAAACTCTGCATTGGCGACAGGAAGGGCATCCGGCCAGTAAACACACATCTCCGTTCAGTTGCCCCGACTCCACCCTGATGTAAGGGATTACGGGATCATTAAAAGACCAAAAAAAATAAAAAATAAAATTGCACATATCCCTAGCAATCCAAGCAGTGTGATTCTAAATGTCAGATGGAAAGAGAGATACGTAACCAAATACAATGATTGCCTTAATGATCTGCTTATGTGATTTGAGGAATAGGTGCCTGGTTATTGTTGGATTCAGTAATCTAGAAAAGATGGCATTTGGTCTTTGGCCAGCGGGATAATTCGTGTTAACGTCTCTTGCTGAAATTTGTCTTGCAATTTCTCAAATGTACTCTTCCTCTAAAAAAACAGGGGTTTTTTTTGTAACCTCATTCTACAAACACTTGAAAATTTCACTCCGCCTTCTCTTGATAATGTTTTTGAGTTTGCTTTGTGATGGGAGGCAACCCTGGTAGGTAGATACTGCCAGTGCCTCACTGTTTTCTGCTCTATATCTTTATATTGGCATGAGGCTTCCTAGCTACTTGCTAAAAAAGCACTCAAGATCTCTTCTGCAGTGTAGGAAGCAAAGGGGGAACATATAACATGACTAAATGACAACCTCTAACGTGTCCCACTGTCAATTGTTCCACTTAGGTTGATAAATAAAGAGAAGATTTTTTTTTTTTTTTGGTCTTTTCAATGCTCCAAAATAACTTTTGGAATGTGAATTATGTAACATGAAGCAAATGTTACAAAGAAGATTAACCATCATTTCCAGGAAATAGCTCGCTCAATGAATAACACTTCACTCAAGAGAGAGGTTGGGGAAAAAAGGTTGCTTAACAGAATAATGCTCTCAAATTTCATTTTTCCAGTTTGTAAGTAAATAGAAAGGTCCCCTCTAGAGATCAAATGAGGACGATGACAACAAGGAGTCAGAAAAACTTTTTTTTTTAAAAAAATCATTGATTTACTCAATTTCAACTTCAAGTGAAAGAAGCGAAGGTTTTAAGTGTTCTAGTAAACTTCTTACAGGTGTGCAATTCTTAGCAAACCCATTTTTTTTTGTTCTTCCTAGTGTTTTTCCCGCACGTACACGGTCGTTGAGACTACTTGGAGATTAATCTGTTTGCATTAATCCTGGTTGCAGGAACTGGGTATGTCTAGTTTAATGAAAAGAAGGACTAGGGGTGACAGGAATAGCAGTGTTCCAATATCTCAGGGGCTGCCACAAAGAAGAGGCAGTCAAGCTATTCTCCAAAGCACCAGAAGGCAGGACAAGAAACTAGTCAAGGAGAGAAGCAACTTAGAACCAAGTAGAAATTTCCTGACAGTGAGAACAATTGATCAGTGAAATGACTTGCCTCCAGATGTTGTGAATGCTCCAACACTGGAAGTTTTTAAGAAGATGTTGGAGAACCATTTGTCTGAAGTGGTGTAGGGATTCCTGCCTAAGCAGGGGGTTGGACTAGAAGACCTCCAAGGTCCCTTCCAACTCTGTTACTCTCTGTTCTGTTCCGTTCCGTTCCATTCCATTCCGTTCCATTCCATTCCATTCCATTCCATTCCATTCCATTCCATTCTATTCTATTCTATTCTATTCTTTTTTATTTGATTTATATGCCGCCCTTCTCCAAAGACTCAGGGCATCTTACAATAGCCTTCATACTTTTGTATATATTTATACAAAGTCAGCTTATTGCCCCCACAAACTGGGTCCTCAATTTACCTACCTTAGAAAGGATGGAAGGCTGAGTCAACCTTGAGCTGGCCAGATTCGAACATGGAGTAATTGCAGACAACTGGATGTTAACTAGGATGCTTAATCTGCAGAGCTATCCAGGCTTCTATTCTATTCTATTCTATTCTATTCTATTCTATTCTATTCTATTCTATTCTATTCTATTCTATTCTATTCTATTCTATTCTATTCTATTCTAAGAGATAGGTGGTGTTATATCCTTCCCCCTCTGTTGAGAGAGGGCTGTTCAATCTTAACGTATCTCCTGTTGACAACACAGGAGTTCCAAGAAGGTTCCACAACTTTTTGCACTATTCAGGTGACTCTGAAGGCACAGTTAAACCCCCAAGTGGCCTCAATGACTCTCAGAAGGAGTGCCAATGACCAGATGATTGCAAGGAATATAAATCCTTCCATCCTCCACCATTCAGCTGGAACTGAAGAAGCTTTTTGGATGAGAAGTGAAATGTCTTCAAGGGAAAACGAAGTCCAATTCCCTTTCGAAAAACACTTTGTCAGGGTTCCAAGTAATATACCCACAGCAAGCAAAACATCGAGGCAGATGAATTCCTCAAAGAATTGCTTTATTAGATATATCATATTGGCACAGATCTGGTGAAAACCGACTCTGAAGGTTCCCACAGTTTTCACCTAATTAAAAGTAAATGTTTTCCCTCAACTCCAAACAATCAGTCACATGGTCAAATCAAGGTGCTATCTGGTTGCCTGGTGACATTGCTCCTCCTTCCTCCAGCTGGGTGTGAGAATGTCCTTGGTTCCCACAAGAAAGTATTTTATTTTGGTTAGAAAACCCCAGCTATCTCTAATCCCTCCCTCCCTATCCCTCAGCTCCAATGTGGCAGACCTTAACCCAAATGAAAATCTATGCAGCCTACTAAAGAAACTTGTTAGTCAGAAGCGATCCAGCAATAAAACCCAGTTTATAGAAGCCATCTTGGTGTCACATGATAACAGCTGCAGAACTAAAAGACTCGGTTCACTCATGGGAAGATGTTGTAAGGCCGTAATTCATGCTAAAGGTTACCCAACTAAGTATTAACTGAGAGGGTGATAATTTTTGTATATCTCATTTTTTCTACGTGTTTCACTTTTCTTCTTTCTGCTATAACTGCTATTCTAATAGCAAATCCTTCATAAAAGTATTACATTACTGTAAAATATTACAGTATTGCATTACATTCTTGATTAAATGATCTTTCCATTGATATATAATTTTATGGAATTACTCCTCCCCTCCCCAAAAAAGTGGTGTTATTAGCTAGTTTTAGGAAATACACTTTTCCCAAAAGGTTTCCACAAATTTTGGCCACTACTATAGACAGAATGAGACATCTGCACGTGTTGCTTTGAACCTTAAAATTGGGCTATCAAAGATCTGCAGCACATTGTGGATTCTGCCGTTCCATAGATACGTCAGTCATCCGGGTTTTGAAAAACCCACATTTTCATCTGGGAACTCTTAACTAAAGCCTTAAGAACTTGCACTGTCAACCAGGGAGAGTAGGGTTATGCATAGTGATCATCTCATTAAAAGCAGCTGATGCTCCAGTTTGCAAAAAAAAAAACAAAAACCCAAAACCCTTAATTTGATGCTGGTCTCCACAGGGAAGGATCGCCTCCCCTCCCTTGGATTCTTCTGCCACAGCTTGATGCAGCTGAGCCCCAGGGCTGCCGGTGACTACTTATTCCTGACTAATGACCTACCTTTAAAACTTCTACTTTCTAAAGTAAGGAATTAGTTCTCCGTAGCTGAGCAATGCCAGGCTGAGTTGCAAATGATGGAATGATAGTTTTTATTTATTTATATTTTATTTTTATTTATTTATTTTGTCAAGCATATATAAAATTACAGATAAAAGTATAAAGGTGTTTGTGAATACATGAGATGGTTACGAATAAAAGGGGACAGTAGGACTGGGACGATAGGCGTGCTGGTGCGCTTATGCACGCCCCTTATGGACCTCTTAGGAATGGAGTGAGGTTGACAGGAGACAATTTAAGTTTTGGGGGGTTGGGGATGAAACCAACAGAGTCAGGTAGTGCATTCCAGGCATTGCCCACTCTGTTGCTGAAACTGTATTTTCTGCAATCAAGTTTGGAGCGGTTTACCTTAAGTTTGTATCTATTGTGTGTTCGTGTATTGTTGTGATTGAAGCTGAAGTAGTCATTGACAGGTAGGACGTTGTAGCAGATAATTTTATGTACTACGCTTAGGTCGGACTGAAGATGGCGAAGTTCTAAGTTGTCTAAGCCCAAAATTTCAAGTCTGGTGGCATAAGGTATTCTGTTGTGAGCAGAGGAGTGGAGGATTCTGATTGCTTTGGGACTCCAAGTATTAGAGACGGGCAGGTTGTGCAAAACGCAAACAACTTTGGACAATTTCTTTGACGTGTCAGGGCTGAACATTACGAAGCATCTCAATGAAAAAAACCAAAGGCTTTGAATTACTCGTGGGGGACTCGAGGGACCACCTTTATTTCAGATGCAGCCACTATCCACCTAGTTCAATATTGTCTCTTCTGACAAAAAGCAATTTCAGGGTCTCGGAGATAAGTCTTTCATATCCTCTAACAATCGGAGAATTGGAGAGTGCCTCAGAAATAACTGTGTTCAACAGGGATAGTATTTACTTACCTTCGCTACCGGTTCACAAATGCTTTCACGCATACACACAGTGTCAAAAACGGGATGTGATTAGGTTCAGGTGGTAGGCGGAGCTTCCCACTACCACCACTACCTGTTTGTCTGAACCGGATAGAACTGGCTGAATACCACCACTGGTGTTCAAGTATAGAGAGTCCTCGACTTAAGACTGCCATTGAGCCACAAATTTATGTTGCTACGTGAGAAATGTGTCCAGGGCCTTTTCTGGGCCACATTCGTTAAGTGTAAACGGCTGCAGTCATTAAATGAGGAACACAGTTTGGACCTTGAGTTAGAATGAAGTATTTTGATTTCATCCAAGACAGCATGAAGACAACTGTTCTGGCCCAGCTCCCCAAACACAACAAACCCTCTGAAATGAAGTCAAAGATTCCTAATTAAAGGAGCGCCGGCTGCCCCAGCAAAAAGTTTCTCTCTCAACACCAGCTAACAAGGCCGGCCGGAAGATGAAGAGTTGTCTGTCACATCTATTCATCTCCACCCCCTGCCTTTTATCCCCAGAGGAAGGGTGGGGCTTCACTAGCAGCAGTGGCTCTTCCTTCCCAAGGACTAGCCCATAGATTTCCACTGCTCTCCTCTCCTCTGCCTTCTGCACATCCGCACAACAGGCACTGGATCCAGCTTTTCCTCCTCTTCCTGATCAACCACCTCCAGACCTGGGGGCTATTGACTCTCCATCTGAGGGCTGACAGACGGCTCTCTCTCTCTCTCTGATAGCTCCATTCCCTCTTCTCAGGTTGCCTTGATGCTGACCCTGACTCCCACACCTCTTCCTCCTCTGATTCGGCTGCTGGAGGGGCAGGCGGCCCACAGGCCACAACTCACAGAATAGCCCAAAGCACACATTCCGATAGTTGGCTCAATGATTAATATTTATTTATTTATTTAGAACATTTACCCTGATGCCTACTCGCACATTGCAGCTCAGGGCAGCTTACACGGATATGAAAACACCATATAAAAGGAAGAAAAAGAAACAAAACAATACAATACAACGCAATATTAACTCCCATCCCACCCCGGCGACAATACACATTCATACTAGCCATTTAATGGGCTCTATCCCGCTCTGGGTTCCTCAGGCCCACTGGCAGAACTATGTCTTCAGGGCCTTCCGAAAGACTGTTAGAGTGGGGGCCAGTCTAATCTTGGGGGGGATGATTTTTCAGAAAGAGGGAGCCACCACATGGAAGTCCCTTCTATTGGGTCCCACCAGATGTATCTCCATAGGGAATGGGACCTGCAACATTCCTTGCCTCCCCACTCTAGTGGGTCAGGTAGATTTGACCAACAAGAGACCGTCCCTCAGATAATATCAATATTAGTATGAGGTATAAGGGATGCAGTGTCTCAGTGACTAAAATGCTGAGCTTGTCGATCGAAAGGTCAGCAGTTCAGCAGTTCAAATCCCTAGTGCTGTGTAACGGGGTGAGCTCCCATCACTTATCCCAGCTTCTGCCAACCTAGCAGTTCAAAAGAACGTAAAAAAATGCAAGTAGAAAAATAGGGACCACCTTTGGTGGGAAGATAACAGCATTCCGTGCGCCTTTGGCATTTAGTCATGCCAGCCACATGACTACGGAGACATCTTTGAACAGTGCTGGCTCTTTGGCTTAGAAAAGAAGATGAGCACTGCCCCCTAGAGTCAGGAATGACTAGAATGCATGTGTGGGGGAACATTTACCTTTTATGAGGAATAATGAAAAAGTAGGTGGAGAAACATTGTCTTCTCGTCCATCCTCAGGTCATCCCATGAAACTAGTTTCATAAGAGATTCCACAAGAGAAATGCTTGATGATTTTGTACGGTCCACAGTCTTAAACAAATGGAAATGATTCATGTTTCACATTTCATATACTATCCACATTGGACTGCAGAAAGGATTTAGGTGTCACCCTTCTCCAAATTCAGGGCGATCCTGGAATCCAACTTCTTGGTTCAAGTACAGATTTTGCAGAGCTGCATTTACCTGCTCCCAACTCTTTCTTCCCGATTGCCAAAATCCTAATTAGAGGTTATTTGTTATTTGTTTTTTTTAATAAGACATGCATGAGAAGTGCCCAGAACCAGCCTTGGTGCTCATTCTGTCACTCTGACTACAAGTCACTTGCAAAGCAAAATTAGGTGATTATCTGTCAGAGATAATTAAGCATCATGGGCAGCTTAATTCATGCAGATCAAGCTCTCTGCCAAAACAATCTCTATTGTGGATTTCCTGAAAACAATCCTGCAGCCATAATAAGGAAAAAGAACACTGATGACCTGCAAGGAAACGGCTTAGAAGCAGGAAATGTAGAACGATCCTCCATTGTCAATCAAGCAACACTCTGTCCCCAAATGAATGGCACTTTGCTGGAGGATTTTTTTTTTTTTCAAATATAAATTCCCCCGTGGCATATCAGTATTTGTACAATCGTCTCTTGGATGTTTAAAAAGAAGATTCAACTTTTGTAAACTAATGTAGACACTCGGTTGCAGAGAGCCATTATTTTTGTGACTATCATTCTGTTGATTTTCTTAGCAGTTAGACACTCTTGGCTGATTTCCCCAAAGTTAAGTTAAGCGCTAAGCACTTGGACTTATATACCGCTTCATAGTGCTTTACAGCTCTCTCTCTCTCTAAGCGGTTTACAGACTCAACACATTGCCCTCCGACAATCTTGGTCCTCATTTTACCCACCTCAGAAAGATGGAAGGCTGAGTCAACCTTGAGCCGGTCAAGATCAAACTCCTGACTGTGGGCAGAGTTTGCCTGCAATACCGCATTCTAACTACTGCGCCACCACAACTTCTAGCAAGGACAAACCTGGCAAGTATTTGGGTGAAAGAAAACACACACACACACACACATACACACACACACAGAGTCAACACTGTCAAAGTAGTTATTCAGTCTGCATTACTATAAATCTTCTCATTGTTCCTATCATCCGCCTCCTCCCATTTATGGCTGTATGACCAGCAACCTTGTTGCTGATACCCTGTTACCCCTAAAATAAGACATCCCCTGATAATAAGCCCAATCGGGCTTTTGAGTTCATGCACTAAAATAAGGCCCCACCCCCTGAAAATAAGCCCTACCTGAAAATATTTAAATGCATGCACAGCCAGTCCCTGCCATTTCCTCTGGTTTCTTCCCTGCACCCCCAAATAATAAGACCTCCCTGAAAATAAGGCCAAGTCCTTATTTCAAGGTTCAAAAAAACATAAGACAGGGTCTTATTTTCAGGAAAACACGGTATCCTTAAGATTTATATTGACTGTTCCCCTATGACTATCATTAATTATTGTACCTTATGATTCTTGACAAATATATCTTTTCTTTTATGTATACTGAGATCGTATGCACCAAAGCAAATTCCTTGTGTGTCCAATCATACTTGGCCAATAAAGAATTCTATTCTATTCTATTCTGTTCTACCATTTGCCTCTGGAATGGCAGGTAAGAAATCAGTTGACTTGACATAGTTCCTGCCACCAGCTATGGCATTGTAGGTAAGTTGTATGCACTCATTTTAAACTGGTCTACTCATGATGAAATTGTCAGGGTTCTAAGTTATAGACCCATAACAAGCAAAACTCCGAGGCAGGTAGATTCCTCAAAGAATAGCTTTATTGGATCATATTGGCACAGATCTGATGAAAACTGACTCTGAGGGTTCCCGCAGTTTTCACCTAATTAAAAGTTAAAGTTTATCACTTTCTCAAAGCAATCAATCACATGGTCCAATCACAGCTCTCTCTGGTTGCCTGGTGATATCACTCCTCCTTCCTCTGACCAGGTATGAGAATGTCCTTGGTTCCTAAGAGTAAGTATTTTGTTTTGGCTACAAAGTCCCAACTATCTCAAATCCTCCTCATCCCTATCCCTCAGCTCCAGTGTGGCAGCACTGAAGCTCCAAGATGGCTTCAGTCGGGTCAGCTTCACAGTTGACAGAAATGTGGATCCTGAAACTGAGTGGGGGTACCTGTTTCTAGCAACAGGGCTTCCCTTAACTTCTCCTTGAGAAGTGTCACCAGTGTGCCACAAGATGGCAGCAATGCCTGGAAACGAGAAGAGGTCGTCCGTCTCTCTCTCTCTCTCTCTCTCTCTCTCTCTCTCTCTCTCTCTCTCTCTCTCTCTCTCTCTCTCTCTCTCTCTCAGAAGAATATCTCAATTTTGGGAGAAATGAATCCGATTTCCTCTCGTTTTAATCTTCCGTCCATATCAAAGCTACAGCTAACAGTCCATTGTAGCAGAATGTAGAATTCAGGCTAAATGGAGGAGGGCAGGAGGTGATGTTGGCCTGCGCCCAAAGCCTCTTAGATATTTCCTGAATAGCTCTGAGCATGTATTGCAAAGCGCATTACAAAATAAAACAGATATCTCTCTTGTTACATAGCCATAAACTTATTGAAGAAGGATGAGACATAAACGAGGATATTAATAATATCCACCCAGAATATTTAATCCAGCCAGCCAAATAAATCACGCTCTCTTATGCCAGAGATAAATGGGATTTAATGTCTCCTTTTTAAACAAATCCTTATATTGGGACCAGAATTCATGTAGAAATAGGCATTTGCCCTGAATTTCAATGAACTCAGCATGGCAAATTGCATAAATATATTGACTATTCCTCCCTTAATTAGAGGCTTGTTCACCCAAAAGGGGGTTAGGCCAAGATGAATGTGTCCCAACCAATTCAGAGAAGTTTCTATTAGCTCCGTGTCTAATTTTTCAACTAATTACACACCAAATAAATTAATGAAAATCCAAAGAGAACTGCCTGTCTTTAGAAAACCAGCTTAATTTGGCATGCCCTAATGTCGTTTCTGAAAGCACCAACTCGTTCTGGCCTTGAATTAAACCAGCCATTTCCTCTTTCTGGAATTAATCTTATAAATAATACCAAATTGAATTTGGCACTAAATGAAGTGTGAAATCCTTACCCTACCCACCCCATTCTCTCTACACCCCCCCCTTCCTCTTTCTCTCTCTCTCCCTCCCTCCCTTCTTTTCTCTCTCTTCTCTCCCTCCCTCTCTCTTTCCCCTTTCTCTCTCTCTCTCTTCCCTTTCCTCTTTCTCTCTCTCCCTCTCTCCCTCCCTTCTTTTCTCTCTCTTCTCTCCCTCCCTCTCTCTTCCCCCTTTCTCTCTCTCACTTCCCTTTCCTCTTTCTCTCTCTCTCTCTCCCTCCCTCCATTCTTTTCTCTCTCTTCTCTCCCTCCCTCTCTTCCCCCTTTCTCTTTCTTTTCCCTTTCCTCTTTCTCTCTTTCTCTCTCCCTCCCTTCCTTTCTCTCTCTCCCTTCTTTTCTGTCTTCCCTCTTTCTCTTTCTCTCTCCCCCCTCTCTCTCTTCCCCTTTCTCTCTCTCTCTTTTTTCTCTCCTCCCTCCCTTCCTTTCTCTCTCTTTCCCTTTTCTCTTCCTCTCCCTCTCTCCCTTCCTTTCTCTCCCTCTTCTCTCTTCTCTCTTCCCCCCTTCCCCTCTTGTCTCTCCCACTCTCACTCTCTCTCTCTCTCTCTTCTTTCCTCTCTCTCTCTCTTTTCTCTCCCTCCCTCTCTTTCTCTCCCTCCCTTGTTATAGACATATTAGTGTCACAGTGGCAGCTTTAGTTTTCCGTTTCAAACAAGGAGCTCCATTTGGTTAAAAAATTAGTGGTTAGCAAGACATGCCAGCCGAGAGACATTGTAGTTAAAAAAAGGAAGGAGGGAATGCAGAGCAAAGGAGCTACCATTAAAGTTGACACTTATTTTCAGAGCTGAATGGGTGTCCTTAAACATTGCTTTCAGACACGCACATTATCTCATTAAAGCACATCTCTCTTGCTTGCAATGGAAAGAAGTCCTGGGTTAAATATATCTACATGGCTCCCTCTCCAGATGGTAATAGGGGGCCAGCTATACAGGCAGTCCTCAAGTTACAACAATTCATTTAGTGACCGTTCAAAGTTACAACGGCACTGAAATAAGTGATTTATGACCTTTTTTCACACTTACGACCATTGCAGCATCCCCCACGGTCACGTGATTTACATTCGGATACGTGACAACTGGGTTCACATTTATGACGGTTGCAGTGTCCTGGGGTCACGCGATCCCTTTTTGCGACCTTCTGACAAGCAGAGTCAATGGGGAAGCCAGATTCGCTTAACAACCATGTTATTACCTTCACGACTGTCGTGATTCACTTAACAACCGTGGCAAGAAAGGTAAAGCCATGTAAAGAAATGCTTTCAAAAGGCTCTGACGATCCCAGGTGAGTTGCCTGATCAGCAGGCAACTCAGCTGGGATCGTCAGAGCCATTTAAAAGAAAAAAAAAGATTCTGATGCTCAGCTGGGCATGGGGGGCGGGGGCAGGGATTTTTGCTACCGGTTCTCCAAACTGCCCACAGCCATCTCTACCTACTCGCCCGAGCCGGTCCGAACCAGGAGCATTTTACCCCTGGTGTGCGTGCACTTCCGAACCAGTAGGGAAGGTAAGTAGATTTTACTCCTGGGTCAACCTATTTTCCAAAGCACCGGAAGACAAGACAAGAAACCATGGATGGAAGCT
This sequence comes from Masticophis lateralis, assembly GCA_030761175.1. Lineage (NCBI taxonomy): Eukaryota > Metazoa > Chordata > Lepidosauria > Squamata > Colubridae > Masticophis > Masticophis lateralis. The sequence goes on along the minus strand of JAUDYJ010000010.1, from coordinate 7,065,271 downwards.
AATCAAGGAGAGAAGCAACCTGGAATTAAGGAGAAACTTCCTAAGAGTGAAGACAATTAATTTACCTTCAGAAGTTTTTTTTAAATAATCTTTATTTACATTTTCAATTAAAAACAAACAATGATCAGACAGACAAACATCATACAATACAATACAATACAAAAAACAATGTGTATAGGAATAACCCTATACACCCCTATACCCCCTTATCCAAATATCCTATATTTTTGGTTGGTATTATAATCCGGAGGAAACAAAACAACTTACATCTCTTCATACATCAATCTAATCTTTTCTACTTCATTACATACATATACTATGTATTATATTATCTTACATATTATGTGTTATATTCCTAATAAGATATATATTTCCTCATCTATTTTACCATTGCTTTCTTTTTCTCGATCCATCTATAAAGTTTTTCCCATGATAAACATTTTCGCGTTTGATCTTTGTCTTTCAGTTTTTTTAGTTAATCTATCCGCCACTGCGCATTCTGAAATCTTCTGAATAATGACTTCCTCTGGTGGGCTATTTTGGTTTTTCGAGAATTGTGCATATGACAGTCTCGCTGCTATGATCACATGCAGAGCAAGATGCCATATATCCTTTCCCTTCAGAAGTTGTGGGTGCTCCATCATTGGAGGTTTTTAAGAAGATACTGGACAGCCACTTGTCTGAAATGGTATAAGGGTCTTCTGCTTGAGCAGGCGGTTGGATTAGAAGACCTCCAAGGTCCCTTCCAGTTCTGTTCTGATTAAGCTATTCTCCAAAACACCTGAAAGCAGGACAAGAAACTATGGATGGAAACTGCTCAAGCAGAGAAGCAACCTGGAATTAAGGAGAAACTTCCTAACAGGGAGGACTATCAACCGGTGGAACAGCTCTCCTCCAGAAGTTCTGAGTGCTTCATTACTGGAGGTTTTTAAGAAGAGACTGGACTAAAATGATATAGGGTCTCCTGCCAGAGCAGGGGGCTGGACTAGAAGACCTCCAAGGTCTCTCCCAGCTCCATTCCATTCTAAATTCTAAATATTACATTATACGAAGATCCCATTTCTCTATACTCACTTTAGAGCTGCGAGTTCGTTTTCTGTGCTCCTTGATCCTTCAGACATGAAATGCCAGTGCTCGAGCGCCTTCCACAATTTACTTCAGGCTCTTTTGTCTGAAGAGTTGAAATTACAGCGTTCTTTCATGGCTAATTTGGTGCTTTTCGCCTTCTCTGTTGGGCAAACATTGATTTTCTATTAGTGTTTTTTTCAGCACGCAAGCCAGCTGTTATGTCTGATGAAAAGATTTCAGGGGGGAAAGGGGAAAGATGGCTCAACACCCAAACAATCAGATAAACAAGCAGAATGAATTAAAAAAAAAAAGCCCACTTATTCTGAATTACTTCATTCCACTGCTACTCATCCATCTTTTGAGGACTGTCAAAATAGATGCTAATTTATTGGATTGGACACTGAATCGTCACAGCTTCAGATTAACAGATTAACAGAGTTGAAAGGGGTCTTATAGGTCATCTAGTCCAACCCCACACCCAAGCAGGAGACCCTCCACCATTTCTGACAGATGCCAGTCCAGTCCCTTCTTGAAAACCTCCAGTGATGAAGCTCTCACAACTTCCAAAGGCAACTTCTGTTCCATTGGTTGGTTGCTCTCACTGTCAGAAAATTTCTCCTTATTTCCAGGTTGAATCTCTCCTTGGTCAGTTTCCATCCATTATCACTTGTATGGCCTTCGGGTGCTTTGGAAAATAGCTTGACCCCTTCCTGTCTGGGACAGCCCCTCAAATATTGGAACACTGCTATCCTGTCTCCTCTGGACCTTCTCTTTACTAGATTAGCCATGCCCAGTTCCTGTAACTGTTCTTCATATGTTTTAGCCTCCAGTCCCCTAATCATCTTGGTTGTTCTTCTCTGCACTTTTCCTAAAGTCTCAACATCTTTTTTATAGTCTGGTGACCAAAACTGGATGCAGTCTTCTAAGTGTGGTGTTACTAAGGCTTTCTAGAGTTGTATTAGTAAAAGGTAAAGGTTTCCTTCGCACATATGTGCTAGTCATTCCTGACTCTAGGGGGCGGTGCTCATCTCTGTTTCAAAGCCAAAGAACCAGCGCTGTCCGAAGATGTCTCCGTGGTCATGTGGCCGGCATGATTCAATGCCAAAGGCATACAGAACGCTATTACCTTCCCACCAAAAGTGGTCCCTATTTTTCTACTTGCATTTTTTATGTGCTTTCGAACTGCTAGGTTGGCAGAAACTGGGACAAGTCACGGGAGCTTACCCCATTACGCGGCACTAGGGATACGAACCGCTGAACTCCAGACCTTTTGATCGACAAGCTCAGTGTCTTAACCACTGAGCCACCGCATCCCTTTGTGTGGTCTTACACACTTACTAAGCACGGTCTTACTAAGGCTTTATAGAGTGGTCTTAGTACCTCCCTTGATCTTGATTGTATCCCTCTGTAAATGCAATTTAGGATTGCATTGGCTTTTTTGGGTGCCGCCACACACTTGACTCATATTTAACTGGTTGTCCACTACGACTCCAAGATCCGTCTCACAGTTACTTGTCTGAACCTCTGTTCTAACTAAGCAGCAGCTTAATGAAACTGGAGAGACTAACCGGGTCTCTGTTGGCAGTGCAGGAACTAACTGTGGTAGGCAGGGTACCTCGAAGGCAGACATTAGGAGTCTCTCTACCAATTCCAACAGAGAAGGTTTTCTGTCGAATGCCGCCATGCTGTGATTAGTTAATCATTTAAGTACATGGTGCTTTTAATTAACTGCCAGCTCTGGTTGGGCATCTGTTCCTGGAGTTCATATTGGATGCTGAATGTTCCAATGCCTGCACAACCGAGACATTGCACGAACCTCCAATTATTTGTGCCTTCTCCATCACAGGCTGTAAACGAATGGAGAAACCGAGTTGATTAGACCTGCCAAGACATTTTAGAAAATATCAGGCCCCCACGCCCCAAAATAACTGGTCTCTCTCCCCCCCACCCCTGTCCCACCCATAACACTTATGTCTCCTGTCGTGTAATTTCAGCTGGGGATATTGAAATGAAACAATCAGAGCAATTGGATCAATATGAGGGGTTGAGAGGAGACCTCCAACATCCGGCGTGTCGTTGTGACCGTCAATGGTTCAGCCGGCAGGATCAAAAGGAGAGACGCAAAGCCAGGGCAGCATTGTTTTCCCCATCTCAGCCACTTATTTGACCAGACCAATTTTAAAAACCAAAGAGAAGAAATACATTTCCAGCAGCTGCTGTGGTCCTATCTGCTTTAAGTGGCCCTAAATCTTACATCGTGTCTTCTTCTGAACCTTTGGAAGTAACCAGGGGAAATCAGAAAAGATTGGTCTTAGAGGCTGGGATGGATAGAGGTATTTTCAAAGTAAGATTTCTCCTCTGAGATCTTTTTTCACTCCTCAACCTCACAGGGAGGAACCTCAATAATGATCCCTAGAATATCCTCCACAAGACTGAATCCTAAAGCAATGGATCACTAGAAAAAGGAACAACAATGCTTTCCCAGTTCAGTAATTAAACAATTGTGGAAAAGCCATGTTTTAATTAAGGATAGATAGATAGATAGATAGATAGATAGATAGATAGATAGATAGATAGATGATAGATAGATAGATAGATAGATAGATAGATAGATAGATAGATAGATGATGGATGGACAGATGGATAGATGGATAGATGGATAGATGGATAGATGGATAGATGGATAGATGGATAGATTGATATAGAGGATAGATGATGTAGATAGATGATAGATAGATAGATAGATAGATAGATAGATAGATAGATAGATAGATAGATATAGAGATAGATAGATAGATAGATGATAGATGATAGAAAGAAAGAAAAAGAAATTAGAGATAGAGATAGAGATGGAGATGGAGATGGAGATGGAGATGGATGAGAGTGAAAGAGAAAGAGAAATTTAGACTTGAGCAAAAGTACAAAGGGGTCTCATTCTTATACAGGAAAATAAAGGTTTGATACATAAAGAAAATATATACATTGCCCCCATCTACAGTTACGTCCACCGTGAATGATGCTGTAATAAACCAAGTTCAAGGGTGTTTCCTGGAACATTAGAAGAGCACTGTCACTTAGGTAACTAACTTTTGTTACTATGGCAACTGCAGCCTTTAAGCCCAAGTCACAAAAGGACCCTGACCAAGTAAATTGGAGTTTTGCTAGCAAAATGCATGCTGGTAACAGTACAATCCCATTCATCAGGACAGCATGGGAGCATTTTAATTTTTTTTTTTTAAGGGAAAGTTGAAGTAACCGGAAGTTTGGCTAAAAGGGAGAGTGAATGGGGCCGCCAAGAGGAATAGCAGAAAATCTGAAATTATCTGAATAGTTACCAGCGAGAATAGTGAGGATTTGACATGTCCAAATTCAGTGACTTGATTCTGTAACTTGATAAGCAAAGCATCTTCTGTGAAACAATGCATAATTCCCTCTCTGCATACAAAGAGATTTTTTAAAAAATTGCAGTTAGGGAAATGAATCTTACTGATTAACAGATTAACAGAGTTTGAAAGGACCTTATAAGTCATCTAGTTCAACTTCCCACTCAAGCAGGAGACCCTATACCATTTCTGACAAATGGCAGTCCAATCTTTTCTTGATGTACACCTTCTTGGAGGTGTACATCTTTGGAGTAAGAACTGAAATGTCAAGAAAAGTCATATCTTCTCGGAGACATGGAAAAGTGACCAAAACAGATCCAATCACAGCTTCTTGAAATGTTGAATTCTCATTCCAGGAAGGAAGCTGATATCCCATCCAATCTGAGGTCTACATATAAAGCAAAAAATAATTTCCAGATATCTCTTCAGGGAGCAACTTCCAGAAATCTTCTTAAGTGAAGCTATGATTTATTTACTCAGGGGTGACCAACCTTGACAACTTTGAGACGTGTGGCCTTCAACTCCCAGAATTCCCCAACCAGCATGAAAAATCATGGAACTCTAATCAACAGACAGAAACATAAAATACTGAAATATTTTATAGAGGAATACAACTTCCATGTAAAATATGGTTTATATACTTATCTACGGTGCATGAATCCTATTTAGATTATAACCTGCAATAAAATTTGAAAGATGTAACCAAGGAAATGCCCAATTCCTATTTATATGTAGATAGACTGGAAGTATCTAAATCTTAACATTGGTACCTCGGTACTTATCATGAAATGGTTCTGGGAGGTGCAACGAGTACCAAAAAAAAAGATGAGTAGCAAACCAATTTTCCCCATAAGGAATAATGTAGTGAGTCACAAGGCAGCTCACACCGAAAAATTCTAGCTTGCGTGTTGAGTACCAAACAAATGATGAGTATCGGGGCAAAATGTTCATGTCAAAATACAATGAGTACCAAATTCAATGAGTTTCAAAGCAGTTGAGTACCACTGTATTTTAGCATATTACGCATGTTTTTGTGACTTGGACATCATTTCTCCATGGTGGTTAGAAAACAAATGTGAATCTGTGACCCTGAAATCAACCAGAATTTCAAAGGCTGGTGAAAAAGCCCCTGGATTCCCAATGGCCTCATAAGACCGTCCAAAACCCCCTGTACAATTAACCACAATAGGCAGGTTTTGATCAGTTCAGGTCTACAAAATAAATCTTTCAATTCCCTACCAGTTTTAAGGCTACACTAGAGAGTCGTACAGAGAGCTTGCTCTACTTCTGGCTGAGTTAGATGTTTGGGAGTGACAAATAGCCTTCAATTTCCAGACGAGGTCCGATGCAATCTGCAGGGCCTTTTTTCTCTAAATTAAATTATAAGGTCCTAGAAATATGAGCAGCCAAGTGGTCGTAAAGACAGAAAGAACATTCCAGATCAATGGCTGTTTTTTTCTGAAGTGACCCTAGTCTGCTCTCGGTGAAACTATCGGACATCAAATTCCTTTATTTCCAGGGCCATCACAAATGGAGCTGGACCAAGATTCTACTTTTGTTTATTTATTTATCAAATTGATTGACTGTTCATCTTACCATAGGATAACTCTGGGCAAGATAAAGAATGTAACTCTAATGAGGTAAGGAATAGTTGAAGAGAAGAGGAACCTTGCTTCAGATCCTTGGACATTTCTGATGTCTTTTAAGTTCTTTTCTTCCAAGAATTTGAAAATTGCTTCTTAAGACTGACTCTTAACTGTGAAAGCTACATCTTAAACAACTCTTGTAATTTTGGGATTTTCATAGTTCAACCTCAATCTGTGCCGGAAGAAGATGGCTGAAAGCTTGAAAAGCTTGTCGACTCTGGTGACATTTTGATTTAGGACTGAATTCAGGATTTTTGTCCTTTCCTCTTTTTTTTTTTTTTTTTTTTTTTTTGACTTAAGGAAAGAAAGGGCTCTTCTCAAAAAGAAAACTTCGAATCTCAACATTTTAAGTGTTCTACGTTTTGATATACCTTTCTATCTTGCTCTTTCTCCAGAAAGTTCAGCACAGTGCATATTATTCATTTTCCCCTAGCTGTGTTGTATTTTCAGAAAATCCCTACAGGATAAGGCTGCAAGAAAGTCAGAGTAAAGTTTCTGCAATGCATTTTTGCAACTTAACAAAATGGGAAGCTTAAATTTCACAATCCACCATATGGTAGGATGCCATCATTATGTGCTCAAGAAAACAACGTTCACTGTCATTAGATTTTGGGGAGGTAGAATTCTTCTGATAACTGGAACCAACATGGATTGAATTCTTCTCTAATCTTCTCCCTATACCAGTCCATCCAGCTCCTGAGTGTTCTCATTACTTCAAAGCAGTGGTGGAATTCAAATCTTTTTACTACCAGTTCTGTGAGCACGGCTTGGTGGGCGGGGTTGGTGGGTGTGGCAGAGGAAGGATACTGCAAAATCCCCATTCCCTCCCCACTCCAGGGGAAGGATACTGCAAAATCCCCATTCCCTCCCTACTCCAGGGGAAGGATACTGCAAAATCCCCATTCCCTCCCCACTCCAGGGGAAGGATACTGCAAGATCTCCATTCCCTCCCTACTCCAGGGGAAGGATACTGCAAAATCTCCATTCCCTCCCCATTCTGGGGCCAGCCAGAGATGGTATTTGCAGTTCTCCGAACTACTCAGAATTTCCGCTACTAGTTTTCCAGAACTTGTCAGAACCTGCTGGATTTCACCCCTGCTTCAAAGTTAAATTTATCAGGAGGAGCTGCCATTTTTCACCTTGCTGATTTTCAGCTTCACCCAACGCTGAGCTCACTTTCACTGACTAGAGCAGGGCAACAATAACCCCTTTGTAACCTGTGAACTTCAACTTCCAGAATTCCTGAGCTAAACTAGGGGGTTGGAGTAGAAGACCTCCAAAGTCTCATTCAACTCTGCTATTCTATATTGTATGCCTAGAAGATCGAATGGAACGGAACGGAACGGAACGGAACAGAACAGAACGGAACAGAACAGAACAGTTCTTTATTGGCCAAATGTGATTGGACACACAAGGAATTTGTCTCGAGTGCGTAAGCTCTCAGTGTACATCAGAGGTGGGTTTCAGCAGGTTCTGATCATTTTTGGAGAATCAGTAGTGGAAATTTTGAGTAGTTCGGAGAACCAGTAGTAAAAATTCTGACTGGTCCTGCCCCCATCTATTCTCTGCCTCACAAGTCCCAGCTGATTGGGAGGAAATGGGTTTTTTGCAGTATCCTTCCCCCTGAGTGGGGTGGGAATGGAGATTCTACAGTATCCTTCCCCTGCCATGCCCACCAAGCCACGCCCCCAAGCCATGGCATGCCCACAGAACTGGTAGTAACAAATTTTTGAAACCTACCACTGATGTACATACAAGCAACAAAGTAATATAATCATAAGATTCCTGTAATATAATCATAAGATTCCAAAGTAATATAATCATAAGGAGCCTGGATAGCTCTCCAGACTAAGCACCCTAATTAACATCCAGCTGTCTACAATTACTCCATGTTCGAATCTCACCAGGCTCAAGGTTGACTCAGCCTTCCATCCTTTCTAAGGTAGGAAAATTGAGGACCCAGTTTGTGGGGGCAATAAGCTGACTTTGTATAAAAATATACAAAAGTATGAAGGCTATTGCTTAACGCATTGTAAGCTGCCCTGAGTCTTCGGAGAAGGGCGGCATATAAATCAAATCAAAAAAGAAAAAAAAAATTCCAATAGGAGAAGGTAGAAGATACAATTTAAACAACGAGGACTTCCAGAAAAGGAATCTTGATAATCAGTTGCAGCAAAACCAAAGGCATCGTGAAATCTCATGGCTTTTTAACTTTTGTGGACAAAAGTTCTTTTATGGTTAAATAGGGTAGGAAGACCCGGTCCCCGGGAACAAAATGATTAGCAAGTCATTTAGCTCCAAATGTTTGTCTCCTGCTCCCAGAGGTATGTACCTATCTAATCATCTAATCCTTTAAGAACAAGATGGTGGCGATGAGGGAACTAAGTCTTGTGCCCAACCCTTAATGTTCAACCATTAGTTAGCTTCCCTGTCCAATATTTCTAACAGGGGTCCAATACCGTTGATAGCTGCAGTTCCCAGTGGAAACCAATCTCTTCCTGTGACCTTCTTTCATCAAGCTATTAAGATGTCTAAAAACCCCTTGGAGGCTTAGATGAGCAGATCCAAACTTTTTTTTTTTTTTAATTCTCGGTTCCATTTTCCCTTTTGAGGAATGTTTATGGGTGAATGATTTTTTCTCCCATTTCCTAAGATTTATGGATTTAATTTAACATCCCTCTGAAAATGGTAACATCCTTCCCCATTCGAGATCCATAGCTCCGGAGTCAAAGTAATGTTCCTCCGTGATGGTCTTTGTGTCACCGAAAGGCATTGTGTCGGATGCTGACAATCTGATGCCACTGAAGGGTCACATCATTTAGGATTTGAAAGTCTTCTTCTGGATGCTCAGAATTGACAGGGGTGGAGGGGGAACCAGAGCTGGTGGTACCCTCCCAAAATAAAGCTGAGCCAAAAAAACCTCTGTTTCTCCATTTTTAAGGAAAAGAATTTCTAGTTCGATAGAAAAAGACATTGAGGAGGGAAATACGAAAAGTGAAATTCTTTGCAAGCAATGGGGAAATTGTTATACTCAATTGGAAGGTCTTGCAATGATATAAGCTGTTTGGGCCTTTCCTGGTGTCCATAATAGTTAATTGTCTTCCTGACTTCTTCTCTCTCTGGTAGTCCAGAACCTCCCTGGCTTCTCATCTTCCTCATTGGAAGATGCAGCCTGTCCAATGAGATCCTAAGGGAATATATCATGATCAAACTTCTCCCTAGACGTTTTTCATTTCAAAAATTTCAAACAGTCACAGAGGCCACCTGAAGCATATGGAGAAATATTTATGAGAATCAACGTAGCCAACATCCTTTGTCATCTTGCAATAACGTGAGCCAAGACAGCAGGAGAAGGAATTCCAAATTAATTCCAAAACCATCTTCAAATGAGATTGTAAAGCACAAATATCTCTGTGGAGGAGGGTTTTCCTGCCTCCAGTTTCTGTGAAATCTTGGAATTGCCCAATATACCAAGATTATTCCCTACTCATGGATGAAAGTATCACCCAGGCTTCATTAAGGTGATATGAAGCTTCTTCTGGACAAGTCCTGGCAGTTTTCTTGGCAAAGATTTTCAGAAGTGCTTTGTCATTGCCTCCTTCCTAGGGCTGAGAGAGAGGGACTGGCCCAAGGTCACCCAGCTGACCATGTCTAAGATGGGACTAGAACTAGTCTCTCAGCTTCTATCTTGATGCCCCAACCTCTGTCTCAAACTCCTCAGGTTTCCATTCACCAGGAGCTCTTTCTCAACCAGAAGGGGGCCATTGGAAGAAAATAGAGATTCCCCCCATATAAACCACCTTTTGCTCCTGAAGAAAAGCTAGGGTGATCATGATGACGATGATAATGATTGGTATTGCACTTAAACATTAAGCACAGAATGGAAATGAAGGGATATATCCTTTGAATTTAAACGTCCAACATGATCATGTGCTATCAAGTCATGATTGATCCTTCAAGACCTCATAGATAGATTTTTCTCCATTTTCCAAAATGTGAACAAAGTGGACACATTAAAACCCAGCCAGCTCTAACTCCAAGGGAAGAGAGGAATGCCAAACAGGATTTTACAATAAAAAGAACAAACTTCATAAAAGTCAACTAACCATGCATGGCTAATTGATTTTTTTTTTTAAATCAACAATATCAATCTTGAAACCCAGGGAAGCCAGCCCAAAAGCTACAGATCCTCCATCGAAGGAAGACCCCTTTGATTGTTATGGTTATTGTTACTATTACTGTCATTATTTCCAACGGAAAAACCTACAAGGAATGAAACACGATTTCTAGCAAAGATTGGTTATTTATCTTCTTGGCCGAATCCTCTAGTAATAATGCCACAGCCATGTTTTCAGGTTGGTTGCCAAGACAACCCTCCCAGGAGATGGGCAAGAACACGGATTATTGCATCACAGTTCTTTAGAGAAGACTTTGTCAAGGTCAGCTAATGGTTTCAGCAGGAATGGGTACCATTAGCTAAACGATGCAGATTGCAGACTGCAAGCTACTTCTCGGCTGTCCACGTGCTTTTGGCATGACTTCACAACTGCAGCTTCCCCTCCTGCAAAAACCAGAACCATGACTGAAAGGACCTGGACGCCAATAGGGCCTATGAATTGGCTCGATAACAAAAGAGCGAAAGCTTTAAGAGTATCCAACGATAGGGAGATATTTCAGGTATACGGCATGAAGTCCATTGTATCTGCATTCACCTTTCTCCATCAGCTGGTTGGAGACGAAAGTCTGGTTTTCTTGAAGGAGGAGGAGAAGGCCTAACCCTAACCCTGAAAAAAAAATGCAAGTACAAAGCAGTGAGAAGAAAGAGGCAGGTGTGAAGAGTGAACGCTGGAGGAGGTTATTGTTCCACATAAGGGAATGATCAGGGTTTGCTCTTTACTGACATGAGTGGTGTTACTAAGTGGTTTAGGAATCATCTTCTTTGAACGACCCCATAATCCCTTGCAGGGTGGAGTCTGAGCAACTGAATGGAGCTGAGTGTTTACTGGCTGGATGCCTTTCCTGTCGCCGATGCAGAAGGTTTTTTTTTTTTCCCAGCAGATATATTCTCAGTGTGCCCAGAGAGAAATATCTGCCTCTACCTAGAATCGAACTCACAGCCTCCTGTCTTGCAATCCCCTTTGAGAGACCCTTTGTTCCCTGTGTCACTAGATCCAGAAGAAGGTGAATTTTGAAAATAAGTTCTCTTGCCAAAAGTATATCTTTAAATTATATCAAAGGATATATCCCCATCTTCTTCATTTCCTTGTAATCCCTGAAACCTCATCAATTCTATCTTTTCTTCTTTCAACAAAAGGTCCATATAAAACTTTGAATCTTTCAAATCAAAAATCTTTTGTCATTTTTTTTTCTCCCTCCAATCAAACCGGTCAGGTTTAGCACTTCTACAAGTTTGGTGAAATTTATAATCCATGTTTTTCACTGTAGGTATTTCATTGTTTTTCCAAACATTTTGCACACTTTCCGCCTTTTTTTTTTTGGCATACTAAAGTAGGAGAGGGGAGGCAATTTCCTGATAAAAAGAATCCATTATTCAAATCTTGGTTGCCTTTGATGAATATTTCTGAGAGTTTATTTATGTTGTGAAATGAGGGGAAACCCAGATTAACCAACTTTCTATCCCGATCCTTCAGCTGAAGAAGATTAGACGATCGCTGGATTCCATGAAGATGATGAATGAAAGCCTCTTGCTGCAAGAGGAAAGGAAAGTGAAAAGGTGGCTTAGGAAACAAGCATCTCTCTCCCCTACCTGTTCCTATAAAGCAGTGTATTATAAGGTACTGATGCACTTGGAATGACACCAACAAGAGAAAAGAAACTTGCCCAGGTGTGTTTGGTCCCATGGCCCCTTGAAAGGGTGAGAGACACAATGTCAGATATCTATGGAGATTCTTAATCATCCAGGTCATGGTTGTTCCAAAGTTGTTGTTGTTTCCAAAGGCAATGGACTTTTTTTCCTTGAAGATGCTTCACTTCTCATCTAAGAACTGAAAAAGCTTCTTGGATGAGAAGCGAACTGTCTTCAAGGAGGAAACAAAATCAAGGTGCCTTTGAATAAAAGCAAAGACAATGTCAGATGGTTGCTTGCTGAATGGGAGCAATGCCGAATTTTCACTGGGGTAACACAACTTTCCCTTCTTCATATTCAATGTATATATACTTGGAAATAAATCCTCATGTGTCAGGTGTGACCAACCAAAACCATTTGGTGAATAGATCAAAGTACTTTATTGCTGATTGCCTATATTACGAGAATCTCACCAGGCTGTCTACCTTCCCTTGGGAAATGGCAGACATGGACCAGTGGTGGGTTTCAAAACTTTTTACTACCGGTTCTGTGAATGTGGCTTGGTGGGAGTGGCATGGCTTGGTGGGCATGGCAGGGGAAGGATAATGTAAAATCCCCATTTCCTCCCCAATCCAGGGGAAGGTTACTGCAAAATCCCTATAAGCTGCAACTCGGGAGGCAGAGAAGAGATGGGGGTGGGGCCAGTCAGAGGTGGCATTTACTGATTCTCCGAACTACTCAAAATTTCCGCTGCTGGTTCTCCAAAACTGGTCAGAACCTGCTGAAACCCACCTCTGATATTGACCTAGAATTTGACCATAGATGTTTCCTTCTCCTGAACAGAATGCAAGCTGGAATGTGTCTTTATGCTCACCGAGGGCAGGTAACTTCCAAAAAGCTCTCCTTCCGGAAAGCTATTAAGCCTAAATTTGTAGTCGCCTTGCTTCTTCTCCCTTTTTAAAAGTTGGGATGTGTGTTACTCGTATGTCTGCCTCTCCTAGCCTAGGCTGTAGACATGCTATATATTTAATTTTTTATATTTATTTAGTTTGTCAAACATGTACGAGATAACAGGTATAAGTATAAATATGGACATGAACACAGGAAATGAGTACAAGTAAATGGGGGCAATAGGACAGGAATGGTAGGCACGCTGGTGCGCTTATGCACACCCCCCTTTACGGACCTCTTAGGAATGGGGTGAGGTCCATGGTAGACAGTTTAAGGTTGAAGCTATGAGGGTTAGAGGATATAACAACAGAGTCCGGTAGAGCATTCCATGCATTGACCACTCTGTTGCTGAAGTCGTATTTTCTGCAATAGAGTTTGGTTTGGTTTACCTTGAGTTTGTATTGATTGTTTGCTCGTGTATTATTGCGGTTGGAGCTGAAGTAGTCGTTGACAGGTAGGACATTGTAGCAGACAATTTTGTGTACTATTTAAAAAAACCCTGTAATTCCCCAGGTAAACGGAACCTTAAAATTAAAGGGGTGATGTTCTCACCTTTGATATGCCTTTGTGCTTTTCAACTGTCAGCGTCCTCCTGTTTCGGTTTGCATTAAAATGGTGTTAACATTGTGTTAAAAATTGCACCCATTAAAATCGGCCCTGTCCAATTGCTTCTTTGACTACTGCCCAAACATTCTTTTCCTTTTGGAAAATAATTATTGCCCATCCACCCATCCCCAAAATTCTGCAAATCCATCATCTTCCTTTCAAATTAAAAAAGAGAGAGAGAGATCGCCGCTGCTCCTTAAGTCCCTTAGATCATATTTTGCTTAAGTAGCAGATTATCATCTCTTGGGGAACATTTGTCTGTGTTTGCCATCTGTCTCTCATTTTCCCTCGTGAACGGGCTTCTTCTTTTTTTTAAGGGAGAAAGAAGTGCTTCTTCCTTAAGGAAGAAGCATGTTTAATCACCAGCTGCCCATGAAAACAGACACCATCATATCTCAGTTGGAATGCAGGTGGAGATAGGTTTAAGTGGCCACGAGGACATCGCTTCAAGTACATTGTAATGAGAATTACGGATCTCTTAAACTTTATGCCAACATCTGCAACTTGCCTGGTTCGGTCATAACCACAAGTACTATCTGGGTCTGCTTCCTGAAAGAGCCAACCCAAAACCCCTAGAACAGTGGCCTCCAAACTTGGCAACTTTAAGACTTGTGGACTTCAACTCCAAGAATTCCTAGATTTGGAGGAGGAATTCTGGGAGTTGAAGTCCACAAGTCTTAAAATTGCCCAAGTTTGGAGACCCCTGCTCTAGAAGAACCTTCTCCAACCAGATGCTTTGTAGATGTGTTGAACTACAACTTCCCATCGTGGTCATTCTCAAGAAATCATGGCCTTTGTTTTTATCAGCAACTTAGGAGAACAGGAATCTTCTCTGTTGGGGTTACTTAGTGAATTTCTGCTCAGGATAAGCCAAACAATTCAATTTTTTTTAAAAAAAGAGCAGAGGTCAGATAACAAATTATATTATGGATTTATTGTTGCGGTGATCTATATTAACCATGGCTCTTCAGCCAGGTCTTTCTTGTTGAACATTGGAAGATTTTTTTTTTCTCTCTCTCTATCCCCAACTTTTAATAAATAATGTTGTATTGGTTTTCATATTAATGGAAAGATGAACCTGGGAGGGGGTCCTCGGTGCTCTCTGAGTTTGCTTCTTTTGTTGCAGATGGGTGTTTCATTACCCTAACAAGGTAACATCATCAGTGCTAGCACCAAAGAGGAAGGAAGGAAGTAACAGAGGGAGGAAGAGAGAAACAAAGAGAGAGAGAGGGAGGGAGGGAGGGAGGGAGGGAGGGAGGGAGGGAGGGAGGGAGGGAGGAAGGAAGGAAGGAATATTTGTAGCTCAGGGTTGAAATGAGGGGTCCTTGGTGCTCTCTGAGATTGCTTCTTTTCTTGAAGACATTTCATTACCCTAACGAGGTAACATCATCAGTGCTAGTAAGGAGTGCTGTTCACTGTCGGTTTATATTTTGGTCCCAAAGAGGCAACTGGACTTTCTAGTTTTTCTTTGAAGATGTTTCGCTTCTCATCCAAGAAGCTTCTTCAGCTCTGACTGGGTGGTGGGGAATGGAAGGATTGATACTCCTTGCAGGCATCTCTAAAAGAATACAAATGACCAGCTGGATGAGAAGCAAAACATCTTCAAAGAAAAACCAGAAAGTCCAGTTGCCTCTTGAAAAAAAAGCACCCTTGGGACAACCGTGATGAATGGTTGGATGATGAAGAGTCTCCATAGACATCTTTATCCTGGTGGCTTCCCTATCTGTGTGGGTGGAGGTAGTCTTAGAGAGTCTTTGGTTAGGCTGCTTACTGATTGCTCTTTGTTTCTTGATTGTTTCTTGATTGTTGATTGGGGTTTCTTGATTGGGGTATTGCTTACTTGATTGTTGGTCTGAAGTTAACCTTGAAGTTAATCTATGGTGGTCTGGGCACTGCTTACTGATGGAGAGAAGCTGAAGTCTTTTTCTCTTTTGGCCTGGTTATCTCTTTTGCATGGTCTATAGATGTAAATGTCTATGTGTCTGTTGATGGCTGATTTGTCAGAGTGCCATGCTTCTAGGAATTCCCTGGCATTTTTAGACTTGGCCTGGTCTAGGATGGTTGCATTGACAATTATTTTTTTCATGTATTTATTTTTGTCTAACATGTACATGATAACAGGTATAAGCATATAAGGGGCCTGGTGACTCAGCAGACTAAAACATTGTGATTAACACCAGCTGTTTGCAATTACTGTAAGTTCGAATCTCACCAGGCTCAAGGCTGACTCAGCCTACCATCCTTTCTAAGGTAGGTAAATTGAGGATCCAGTTTGTGGGGGCAATAAGCTGACTTTGTATAAAAATATACAAAAGTATGAAGGCTACTGCTTAACGTATTGTAAGCCGTCCTGAGTCTTCGGAGAAGGGCGGCATATAAATCAAATTTTTAAAAAAAGTATAAACATAAATATTAACATAGTAAATGGATACAAATAAATATACAGTGCGGATTCCAGACAGATGAGCTGTATTCGAGAATTGGTCTCGCAAAGGTTTTGTATGCCCCAGTTTTCAGTACCATACTACATTGACAATTGTCAAGATGAGCCTGGGTTTTGAGTATAGTTTTATTATGTATGTTCTTGCTATTTTTATTGTAAATTGCCCAAGATGTTTCAGAAGAAGAAGGGATCTATCAATGTATCAAATAATAAAAATAATAAGGTGTGCGTACAAAGCAAAGCCTCAGCATCTTTTTGGGGTGAGCTACAAGTCTAACAGAGAGATATCAACCTAGAACATCAATAACAGTGTCATATTCCTTCCCTCTTTTCAAGACTTCCAATTATCCCGGGTCCAGCCAAGATCAAATTGTAACAGACACCCACCCCATCTCTGGGAAAGAATCAGTGGACATCCCTTGGAGCCAGTTTGGGGACCATCTGTCCAACTTTGTGAGCTTTCTACGACTACCAACCAAAAGACCTATCTATGGTAGGAAATGGCCAGGTTTTTCTCATCTATAAGGCTCACAGCCAGAAATTCAAGAATGTGATTCAGATAAATTACTGTATGGCAGATCCTAGTAAAGTTCTCCATGATGAAGAAAAGTAGCTCTTGAAAACTCTACTGTATAAACCCCTATATTGTAGAGCAATTCCCAGCTGATGCAGACTTGATACTGTTGGAAGAAACGTCCCTCTGGGTTCATTTCCAAATGGGGAGAAAGACACAGGAAACACGGAGGCTGCTTGAAAAGATGGTTTTAATGTTGGACAGGACCAAGTGGTTTTGAGGTCCTGGACAAAAAAAGCACATGGTTGAGAGAGAGAGAGAGAGATTTATCTCCTCTGTTGGGCTTTGAATTCGAGCTTATATTCTGATTGGTTGTCAGATTCCCATGGGGCCATGCAAGGGTAACTTTGTAGGTTGTCTTTTGAGTCCCAAGCTTGGTTGAGCCTTGCTGGGTGATGCAATCTCCCCAGGTGCCATGTGGTGAGTTCTGTTGTTAGATGGGTAGAGGGCTAATCCTACCTTTGTTGGATCTTGGGTGAGGGCATTTGCTTATGAATAGACCTAGCCATCTCTTTATCTCTGAAGTGCTGACATTTGGTGTGGGTTATTTATTTATTTATTTATTTATTTATTTATTTATTTATTTATTTATTTATTTATTTATTTATTTATTTATTTATTTATTTATTTATTATATTTCTATACCGCCTTTCTCCCGCAGGACTCAAGGCGGTGTACAGTCAAGAAAAAATAAAAGATACATAAACATCATAAAATTGATAATTAAAATTATAGCATAGTTTAGCCCAAATAAATAAAACCCAGAATTATATAATATTTTAATCATTCCCAGTTAACGTGCTTAGTTGGTTCACAAACCCCGGATGGTAGCAGATCCACCCACACACGCACGTGCTGATAGCTTATCATCAACTGAATACCTTACAGTACCCTTCTTAAATACATTGTTAAATTATAGCATGACTCAGCATTACAGCATGATGCAGCATTAAAGCATAAAGTCACAGAACACATATATTGCCTGGACAACTGTTAGGCCCAAATCATATCCTAACAGAGTATGACCCTTCTTCCCTAAGGAAGGTGAATTCCTGGTGGGTAGCTCTTTTCCCAAGCATAACCAGTGGTGGGTTTCTACTGGTTCGTTCCAGTTCAGACAAACCAGTAGTGGCCACAGCAGCAGGTTCCTCCCACCTGCCCAGACGTCATCACGGAGGCTCTGCGCATGTGCAATTCCGAACTGGTAGCGAAGGTAAGTGGAATCTACCACTGAGCATAACGATGTTTCTTTCCTCCCCACCTCCCAGACCGGAAACATGCCGACAATCTCACACCCTTCAGTGGAATGGATTTGCCTACTCAGACTCTTTCAGCCCGAAATGCGAACGCTCCACGAAACAGCATCCACAGCTCAGCCTCGCCCAACAAGGAGATTCGGAAGACCAGCACCCGGAAGCCATCCGATTTAGAAAACACCATCTCCCTCCAAGAGGCGATGGCCTTGTTCCCTTCCTTGCAACGCCTGCTTACCAAGAAAGAGAAGCTCTCCATTTCATCTCTCTACTTTCAGAGACCCACCACCGGGTTCAATACCTTGCAGAAGAAGCTCAAAAGCATGTTGGACAAAGATAGAGAAGACGAGAACTTCAAAATCCCACAGCCGTTGCCCGAGATTAAACCTGAAGAAATTTTGAGCTGCAGGTTAGTAACTTCATCGTCGTTTCATTCCCCCATTCTTATTCTTCTGGTCTACCTTTGTCCCCATCTCAACAAAACATTGGCACTTCATAGTCCTGAGCATTCAACTATATTCCCATGGGGCGTATTTGTAGGACTCTCAAACTATTCTGAAAGCTTTTTTCCCCATTTTATTTTGTGTTTCAGCAAATTTGGGGTTACATTCCTTCTGTAGCCCACCAAATGTAGAAAACTGTTAGCATGCACATTTTGGATCTCTATATCCTGTGGTACCTCTAGATTCTGTGGTATGATGAAGAGCCAAGCTGGCACAATGGTTAGAGTGCAGTCCTGCAGGCTACTTCGGCTGACTGCTAGCTGCAGTTCGGCAGTTCGGCAGTTCAAATCTCACCAGGCTCAAGGTTAACTCAGCCTTCCATCCTTCCGAGATGGGTAAAATGAGGACCCAGATTGTTGGGGGCAAGAGGCTGAATCTGTAAAATGCTTAGAGAGATTTCCTTCCTTCCTTCCTTCCTTCCTTCCTTCCTTCCTTCCTTCCTTCCTTCCTTCCTTCCTTCCTTCCTTCCTTCCTTCCAAGTGGTTACAATGCAACATTGTAGGCTAACTCTGCCCACGGCCAGCAGTTCGATCCTGAATGGCTCAAGGCTGACTCAGCCTTCCATCCTTCCGAGGTGGGTAAAATGAGGACCCAGTTGGTTGGGGGCAAGAGGCTGATTGTGTAAACCACTTAGAGAGGGCTGTAAAGCAGTGTAAAGCAGTACATAAGTCTAAACGCTATTGCTATTGCTATCTTCAGTTCAGGATCTTCAGTTCTGTTTCTCTCCATATTAGGTCTCTGTAGCTGACACTTTGTTATGATTGAACATAACCCATAAAGTGCAAGAAATTAAATAACTGTTGGTGATCATGTGCATTGCACACGTCTTATCCGTTTTATTTTCTTTGCACAGGTATCTTCGTTTGTCTCAGAGCAATATTGATACACTACTGGAACTGTGTAAGGAATCTGGGATTTACATAGATTTGCACCCCCATATGAAAGAATCGGAAATTGATGCGAGCTCCATACTCTCGCCGAACACCCGCCGGCCTCTGTAGACTGTATTTCTGCTCCAGACTTGGTTGCTCTTAGATTGTGTGTTGCGTAGAAAATGAGACTTTTCGGCCTGCATCTACCTGGAAACGAACAAATCAATTTCTCAATTGAAATGAAAAACCAAAAAACTACAGACTTTTTGGGAAAGGATGAATGATGCAATGGTTTAAAAAACAAAGCCAACACTTATTGTCAGTAAAATTGTAAGCAAGTGAAATTGTTTCTTGATATTGGTTAATGTCCCCTGGAAGCTGGAAGAGGAGAGAAGAGAGAGGAGAGAGAGAAGAGAAGAGAAGGGAGGGTTAGGGTTAGGGTTAGGGTTAGGGTTAGGGTTAGGGTTAGGGTTAGGGTTAGGGTTAGGGAAGGGGAGAGGAATGGAGTGGAGGAGAGGAGAGGAGGAAAGGATACCAAGAGGTCTGAAATCTCTGAAATACATCATGTTAAACCATGACATCACTGTTTTTGTTATTTCTCAGGTTTCCTTCAAAAAATTAGGCATCCGGGCATTTCTTTTCATTAAGGCTGCTGCCAATTATTATTTTATTTATTATTTATTTTATTTGTCAAGCATCTGAGAAAATAAGTATAAGTATAAACACAATATATAAACATATAAGTATAAACAGGTGTAAGTATAAACATAAGAAATGAGTAATAATAAATGGGGACAGTAGGATAGGGACAGTAGGCACACTGGTGCACTTATGAATGCCCTTTACAGACCTCTTAGGAATGGGGCGAGGTCCATGGTAGACAGTTTAAAGTTAAACTTTTGGGGGTTTGGGGATGTAACCACAAAGTCAGGTAGTGCATTCCAGGCATTGGCCACTCTGTTGCTGAAGTCGTATTTTCTGCAATCAAGTTTGGAGTGGTTTACCTTGAGTTTGTATCGATTGTTTGCCCGTGTATTATTGAGGTTGAAGCTGAAATAGTTGTTGACAGGTAGGATGTTGTAGCAGACAATTTTGTGTACTATGCTTAGGTCAGACCTTAGGCGGTGTAGTTCCAGGTTGTCCAGGCCCAAAATTTCGAGTCTGGTAGCATAAGGGATTCTATTGTGAGTAGAGGAGTGGAGTACTCTTCTGGTGAAATACCTCTGGACACACTCAATCGTATTAATATCCGATATACAGTGTGGATTCCAGGCAGATGAGCTGTATTCAGGAATTGGTCTGGCAAAGGTTTTGTATGCCCTAGTTAGCAGTACAACATTACCAGAGAAGAAGCTTCCCAGGATTAGGTTAACGATTCTTAGTGTCTTTTTGGCAATATTGTTACAGCGAGCTCTATTATATAATTATTATATAATTATATAATAATTATTATTATATAGCAATATTATATGTTATGTGATAATATATCATATTATACATAACAATTATTATATAATTGGTCACTCATATCCTAGAAAACCAAGGATGTACAATCTGTGGGGCCTCAAATGGTTTGGGACTGCAACTCTCACCTTTTTTTTTTTTTTTTTTTGCCAAGTATTTTTAGCTGGGAATTTTAGGATTTCCAATGACAACACACCTGCAGAGTATGTGCTTCTTGGATGAGAAGCAAAACATCTTCCAAAAAAAAAAATCAAAAAAAAAAAAACCAGAAGGTCCATTTGCCTCTTGAAAAAGCATCTTTGGGACAGCCCAGATAATTCTTCCTAGTTCTCTGGAATGTAAAGGCAAGGGGAGAGAAGAACCTGCTTTCAAATTTACAAGATTGATGTCAGCCTTTGGACATCCAGACTCCTCAAAGTCTCTTGTTATCTTCTTTGTGTGTGGATGGTTGTTTATTAACCAGAAAAGTCCATCCTTTCTTATTAGTTTCTTATTCATATATAAGATGACTAAGCCTGTTTCTTTTGCTGCAATAAAAGTGTCTCTTCTTGTTGTTAGTTGCAAAGTCATGTCCAACCCATCGCGACCCCACGGACAACGTTCCTCCAGGCCTTCCTGTCCTCCACCATCCTCTGGAGTCTATTTAAGCTCACGCCGCCTGCTTCAGTGACTCTATCCAGCCTCCTCGTTCTCTGTCGTCCCATTCTTCTTTTGCCCTCAATCGTTCCCAGCATTAGGCTCTTCTCCAGTGAGTCCTTCCAACTCATTAGATGGCCAAAGTAAAGACACTGGAAATATAAGCCTAGGAAGCAGTTGCCCCCAAAAGAAATGTCAAAGAAATTTCAATCCCGAACAATAACGATTGTGAAATTGACATAATTTAATGGCCCAGCGTCATAAATATTGGTTATTCTTGCATATCACCACCAGATGGGGCTCAATAATAACTGAAATACACTATTTTAGGTGTGTGTGTGTGTGTGTGTGTGTGTGTGTGTGTGTGTGTGTGTATAAAAACACAGCTTTTCCAAATTCGTTACCTTTGGAATTGCTCATATACTATATGAACACCCTTTGAAGAGAAAAAAACAAAGAAAAACACACAGTTCACATTTTGAAAGCCACTAATGTGGCAACTTAAGGACTTGCAAAAATCTTGGGAAATTTATATTTAAGTCTTAAATGGACAGCAGCTTGCTCGAAGTCTGTAAAAATCCTTCAAGGAAGGATGCACCTGCTTTAATACAGGTGCAAACCTGTTTTAGTACATGTTTAAATATATTTTGTGGGACAGCATTTTGTACATACTTTCTTGTAAAACGTCTACAGCAGTGGTGAGTTGCTACCAGTTCGCCCCAGTTTGGGCAAACTGGTAGTAGTGGCTCAGGAGGCTCCACCCACCCGCCCGGACGTCATCAAATATGTTTTGCGTATGCGAACCGGTAGCAAAGGTAAGTGAAATCCACTACTGATCTACCGAAATTCTTTGAAAACATTTCACTTCTCATCTAAGAAGCTTCTTCAGCTCTGACTGGATGGTGGGAGAATGGAAGGATTTACACTCCTTGCAGACCACTGGTCATTTGCATTCTCTTAGAGGGTCGTTGAGGCCACTTGGAGATTTTGTCTGTGTCCTTGGGGGTCACCTGAGTGATGCAAATGGGTGTGGAGCCTTCTTAAAAGTCCTGAAAGGACTGTGATGTGGAGCTGTGTTTTCTGCAGGATGTTTTTCCCTGCCCTTCACTGTTCAACCCAGATGCAGGCTGTTGGAGATGAGAGTGTTATCTGCTTCTAAAATTGAAGCACGAATAGTTCCTGCAATAGTCTGCAATTTTTCTTATAAAAACCCCCTTTAGAGGGTCCGATTATCACTCTAATATTAGTTCTGCTGCTAGGTGAGAGTTCTCATAATTTACCTGCCAAGGTTATCCCAAACCTCTCGCCTCTCATTGAAGATGGTAGGAATTAAACCTGAGACCTTGATTTATGCAAATCTAAGTATTGAACTACTTAAAGCTTATTGGGTATGAAAGCCAGGAAGAAGTTTGCAAGAGTATCGGGGACCTGTCTCCTGCTCCTTTGATGCTATGATCGCATCTAGCTGCATGCAATTTTGGCTCTCCATGGATACACAAATCCTGATGATGCCAAGTTTATGCTTCTACAAAGGGTTGGAACTCATGTTCACTGAAGCTCAGTTGTTCTTTCCTTTTGTTTGATTTGGAATTAGCAGAAGAGGACGCTGTCCTTTTACAAGTTTAGAAGTGTGGGGACATTTCCTTAGCCCAGGGGCATCTAACCTTGGCAACTTTAAGACCTGTGGACTTCAACTCCCAGAATTCCCTAGCCAGCCATTCTGGGAGCTGAAGTCCACAAGTCTTAAAGTTGCCAAGGTTGGACACCCTTCTACAAGCTTAACCCTTTTGTGGCCTGTCAGCATCCAAATTAGATGAGGAGAAGGTGTGGGAGTCAGAGCCAGCATCAAAGCAATCTGAGAGCTCCGAGGGGGAAGAGGGAAAGGAACTGGCAGAGAGAGAGAGACAAAGGCAGAGCCTGGGTCACCCATCAGCCCTCAGATGGAGAGTCAACAGCCCCCAGGTCTGGAGGTAGCTGATGAGGAAGAAGAGGAACAGCTGAGTCCAGTGCCTGATGCACGGATGTGCAGAAGGCAGAGGAGAGGAGAGCAGTGGAAATCTGTGGGCCGATCCTTGGGAAGGAAGAGCCACTGCTGCTAGTGAAGCCCCACCCTAGTTCTGGGAATAAAAGGCAGTGGGTGGAGATGAGACAACTATTCATCTCCATGCAGGACAGACTTGTTAGCCTCAGTAACTTTTTGCCCGAGCTGCCGGTGCTCCTAATAAAGGAATCATAACTTCAGAGGGTTTGTCATATTTGGGGAGCTGGATCAGAACAAACCCATTTACTTATCTGGTGGAAATTTTGCAGACTTCACCCAAACTTCCATGGTGCCTTGTGCCATCAGGATCAAGAATCAATAGTGCGCTGCTTTGGATGGCAGAAAATAATAATAATTTTAAAAAAAAACATGTTTGTGGCAAAAGGATCTTAATTTCTCTCTGTAATTCTCTGTATTAATTCTCTCTGATTTAGAGGCATGATTTTTTTACTTTGGAAATGAGCAATTTTGGGGGATCTCTGATCCTTGCTTCTAAGATCTTGCTCTATTGTTGTAGCTTCTTGTTGACAACTGGAGGCCTTAACAATCTTCTTAAATCTTACACATACTCAGAAATATTGGGAATGGTCAGAAATGGCCCACGGTTGCTGTTATTTCAAATAGTTCGAAACCCACTAGATTAAATTTACAAATTCATCACCGATGCTGCTTTCAGTTAAATGGGATGTTAATGCTAGTTGATTGTAGGTGGACAGCTTTAATTAATTAAATATTTAAACAAATGTATTTGTTGTTGTCGTTAGTCACAAAGTCATGTCCAACCCCATGGACAATGTTCCTCCAGGCCTTCCTGTCCTCTACCATCCTCTGGAGTCCATTTAAGCTCATGCCAACTGCTTCAGTGACTCCATCCAGCCACCTCGTTCTCTGCCGTCCTCTTCTTCTTTTGCCCTCCATCGTTCCCAGCATTAGGCTCTTCTCCAGGGAGTCCTTCCTTCTCATTAGGTGGCCAAAATATTTGAGTTTCATCTTCAGGATCTGGCCTTCTAAAGAGCAGTCAGGGTTGATCTCCTCTAGGATTGACCGGTTAGATCGCCTTGCAGTCCAAGGGACTCGCAGGAGTCTTCTCCAGCACTAGAGTTCAAAGGCTTCCATTCTTTGGTGCTCATTATATGGGAGCTCAACTCACACATGGATGACTTCATAACATAAAAACCCATTATATCCCCACCCCACAATAGGGCAATAGCAACACAATCAAATCAGTCACTTCATCAGCTCCATCTCCATTCGGGGTCCCATAGATTTGCTGAGAAAATGGGGGTTTTAGGGCCTTTTGGAAAAGCAACATTGGGGGAGGCCACCATACTTCAGAAGGAACAATGCTCCGTAGAGAAGGGGCCACCACTGAGAAGGTCCTTTTCTGTGGTCTCATCAGAAGTACATCCCTCATCGATGGGGGACCCGTAACAACCCCTGCCAGTAAATTCACACTCTTTTCCCTTCTGTGAATTCAATATCCTAATAAAAAGGATGGTAAAGTTAGAGGGATACATTTTGGCGTAGGGCTACTGAAAGGCATCTAGAATTCAATCTCCCTTCATTACACCGCCGGTGTGAATGAGCTCTTATGCAGAGATAATTTCCAGTTAGCATAACGCATGCATGCTGCACAATGCCTATAAAAATAGGCCTGAGAATGTAGCCATTGAGCAGCTTAACATCATGTTCAACATGTTATTACGTAAAACGTAATGGTTGGTGTGTTGGCACTTTGAAGACTCCAGGTGGGCTGATCAGATGTGAACCCCGCAGAGAAAGAGCATCAAAAGGTACTTTGGACTATTGACTCTCTCTCTCTCTCTCTCTCGTCCATCCGTTAAATAAATAAATATAAATCTGGATCGTGACTGACTTGATTTAGACAGCTCTGACCACCAGGCCTTCTACCCGCTCTCTTATCCACCGATTTGATAATGCAAAGAAGATGAAGTCAGACATGATTGACCTGTCCATTGATTAGAACAGGGGAAAAGATGCCAACTCCTTAATAGGATCTGACAATCCTGCAAGGATTTTCTCTGTGCTCTGAAAACCATTCACTTCGTCAGCATTCTCTGTGGCAATGGATGACTGTGGATGTCAGTGGGTTTCTTTTGGGGAAAAAGGAAAAAGAAAAAAAGTTTCTGGGGCTCGATCAATTGCTTGCTTTGCAAACCTTCTTCTGATATATGAGCGAGGCAGAAGTTTTGCATCAACTGTAATATCGGTTTACAAGTCGTCCTCGTTTCCCCACGGTCTCGTTCACCAATACGGCGGGGATGGAAAAAGTAACTTCATGACGATTCTCTCATGGACGGCCTTTGCAGGTCTATAAAGTGAAGTTGAAGTTGTTGTAAGCCATAATTCGGAGTTTGCTTCGGAACTCGGAATCGGACAATGTTGCTCCAGGCTGTGCTTCAGGATGGTCAGCCTCAGGAATCAAGAAACCAGGATTCAGTGGTTTGATGAGACACAGACAAGTCCTGTTTAGCTGGAGAAGTCAAATGATAAGGAACATCCTTATGGCCCAGATCTAGATGAGCAGAGAAACGCTCCTCAGTGAGGCTCCTCATTAAGCAAATGGCAAGATTTAGTTAGAGAAAGAGGAGGAGGAGGAGAAGGAGGAGGGAGAGAAGGGGGAGAAGGAGGAGGGGGGAGGAGAAGGAGGAGGAGACAACTGTGGGCTATTTGGCATTCTCTGAGCTTGGTTGCTTGGCTGCAAGAGACATTTCATCACCCAACTAGGTAACTTCATCAGTGCTAGAAGGGAGTGTAGGGTTTGCTCTCTATCCACATACAAGTGGCATGCTCCATAGACTTTTATTTTGTTTGCTGCTCAGAAAAATTTGCATTCAGTGCCTAAAATTAAAGCCATCCCATTACGCCAATACTTTAACCCATGTATTATAAGAATAACTAGATTCTGCCCAATAGGAGAGAAGGATCCCAGAGCAAATTCTTTGTGCAACGTGGCTGACAATTCACAAATCTTTTTTTTTTAATGACATATTAAGGCAGGGGTGAAATCTACTTATCTTCCTTACCAGTTCTAAAGCACACATGCCACGTACATGCTACATACATACCATGTGCATGTACATGCTTTGCGCACACACATGTGCATCGCACACCTTCTGCGCATGTGCAAAATCTTCTGCAGATGCACAGAAGGTTAAAAAAACATTACTTCCTGGTTAAAACCAGGAAGTAATGACACCCGGGCGGTGATACGGTCCGATCTGAGAGCATTTCACCCCTGCATAAAGGTGGTTTAAAGCAGGGGTCCCCAACTCCTGGTCCGTAGCCTGGCACTGGGCCGCGGCATGCTAGAAACTGCCTAAACAAGCGAAGCCCCGATCACCAGATGCAGGTAGCGCATGAAATGATGCTTCCTCCAGTCTATGGAAAAACCTCTCTCCACTAGAACTGGTCTCTGGTGCCCAAAAGGGGGGCTTAAAGAATAGGACCCTTTTCCAGAGAAAATCTGCCGTAAGTGTGACAGGAAAGGCCAAGTTGCATAAATGTAGCGCAGGTCTTTGTGGGGAGTGACATTTCTTCCCCTCCGTAGGGAACCAGGCCTCTCAGATTAGTTTGGTGAGCCCTGCAGTTACAGCATGCTGATTTACTAAATTCAGATGCCAGAAACCTCCGCCTTCGCCTCCAAAATAATTCACTTATCAAAGATTACTTTCTCCATCCAGCTCTCCCACACAAATATACTTTTTAATTTTTTTGTGTGCAGGTGAAATGAAAATAGCACTTATGCTTGTGTACAGACAGAGCTGAATTCAGGTTGTTGGTTTTTTTTTGTTTTTTTTTTTTGCAAAAGCCATCCTCCTCTCACCCCTTTCCCTATTGCTCTTAACAAAAAAAACAAAATTACTTTCTCTGGTATTCCTCTATGCTTTTGTTCATCTTATACCTGATCTGGTGAAAAGAAGGGCCAGGGGTGATGTCATAGCAATCTTCCAATACTTGAAGGCAGTGGTGGGATTCAAATAATTTAACAACCGGTTCTCTGCCCTAATGGGTGGGCATGGCCGTGGTGGATATGGGCAGGGGATCTGACAGGCAGCGCTCGGCCTTCTGCATCCCACTAGGAGCAAACATGGGCTGCGGGCAGGGGTGAAATGCAGCAGGTTCTAACAGGTTCTGGAGAGCCGGTAGCGGAAATTTTGAGTAGTTCAGAGAACCGGCAAAGACCACCTCTGGCTGGCCCCAGAGTGAGGTGGGAATGGAGATTTTGCAATATCCTTCCCCCAGGAGGGGAGGGAATGGAGATTTTGCAGTATCCTTCAACCTGGAGTGGGGTGGGAATGGAGATTTTGCAATATCCTTCCCCTGCCACGCCCACCAAGCCACGCCCTCAGAACCGGTAGGGAAAAATTTTGGATTTCACCTCTGGCTGCGGGGTGAAGTACTGCCCCGCCCCCGTGCCCTGTTTTGGACGTAGTAGGCCTCCTTGAACTTACCTGGGAACCAAAATGGGGCACATGGAGAGTCCTAGAAGGGACAGGGCGGGGTGGAGCGAGCCAGCAATTTAATTACCAGTTCATCCAAACTGTCCCGAACCGGCTGAAACCTACCACTGCTTGAAGGGCTGCCATAAGGAAGAGGGAAATAACTTACTTACCAAAGCACCTGGGACAAAAAACAATGGATGAATAAGAGAAGCAATCTACAACTAAGAAGCAAATTCCTAACATTGAGCACAATTCACCAGTGGAACAAAGCCACCTTTGGAAATTGTGGGTCCCCACCCCCCCATCACTGGAGGCTTTTAAGAAGAGACTGGAAGCCATTTATCAGAAATAGTATAGGTCTTCTCCTGTGAGAGCAGGAGGTTGGTCTAGATGACCTCCAAGGTCCCTTCCAACCAATGGTGGGATTCAAGTAATTTAACAACTGGTTCTCTGCCCTAATGGTTTCTTCCAACAACCAATTCACCAAACTGCTCAGAAAGTTAACAACCGGTTCTCCCGAAGTGGTGAGAACCTACTGAATCCCATCACTGCTTCCAACTCTGTTACTGTTACTTCAGATGGAGAGGATCTAGAGTCTCTTCTCACACTAAAATATGTCTGGTTTGGGAAGTCTTTTCTGCTTTGACTTTTTTTTTTTTAAAGTGGTTTCCTTCAAATACTGTGCCAAACCACAGTCCGAAGGATGCCATGTATCTGAAAACTGGGTTCTCATCTATTTTTGTCATCGTTCTAATTTATGGGAGGCTTTTTTTCTTTGATTTTTCGTTACGGCTGAGAAGCTTTAGGAGAAAACTATCCAGCGTCTCTTCCAATTCAACTCAAGGTCTCCCAAGAAACGCCATCTAACTTAAGGACACCTTAAGTTAAAAAATGTTATCCAATGCTGTATGTTCTTTGTTTACGCCCCATAATTTAGCATCTTTTTTGTGCCTTGCTTGGATCTGCAAATACGGACACCAAGATAAATCCAAACGCTGCTTCTGCAATTGTTGTCTGGATTTAAGATCCCCCCTCCCCCAACTGTCATCTAAAATGTCCTTGTAACATACAATTTTCCCCAAATGTATAAGATTTGGATATATTATTGCCTTCATTGGAGAGACCCAGATTGGCACTTCCCTATAGTGTTGTATTTTAATTTTTTCCCAAATGTTAAGTAAAGCGTTCCTCACATAATGCCTCTGGAAATATTTGTGCGAAGTATTTGTGCGAAAGGAAATAACCAAGCTCCAAGAGCACTAAGGACCCCACACCTTCAATCCTGAGGTACAAATATTCTATCCATATCCTTGCCTCTCTGTTTATCTTACTTCCCAGGATATTTTTTTAATAGGGATACAGCTAGAGGAGAGATTCCTCTCCATCAGGGTCAGTGGTGGGTTGCCTCAGGTTCGAACTGGTTCTATAGAACCAGTAGTAAAACTGGCGGGAGGCTCCGCCCACTGACCTTGACGTCATCAGAAGTGATCTGCGCATGCGCGTGTGATCCCGTTGCGAACCGGTAGTAAAGGTAAGTAGAACCCATCCCTGATCAGCATGTTCTATGTTGATCTTCTTCAGGTAAGGTGGAATATAAGGACAAAAATAAATGCAAATAAGTGACACCCAGCCCTGATCACACGCTATATTTCGCATCCAAGAAGGTTATTTATTTACTACTGGTTTGTATGCCATAAATTTCAAAGAATTGGCTGGTGGCAGTTTTTACAGAACGTACATACACCCACAGACTTTCTCCCTTCGTTCTCCCTTCTTTTTTCTTTCTTTTTTTGCCATGTATAAACAGATTTCTCTCATAGCTTGCTGCTCCAATGGAAGTCAAATCAACCTGCTTTTATCTTCCAAGGAGACGGAGGGTTAGGATTGTTATCCCAAGTCTCAGGTCTCCAATCAGACAAGCCCGAAGCAAAATGAACCGCAAGAAATCCAAGGGAGCGAAAACAAACAAGCTAAGGAGCAGTAACTAGCAATGGAAGCTAATCTAACCCATCAAATATTTGCTTTGTGTGTGTGTGTGTGTGTGTGCGCAGCCAAGTCAGATTTGATTTTGTGTTGTCTTCTTCGCTCCCTCTCTAAACACACACACACAAACACACGTCACAAGCATACCTATCTAGACATAGGGACTTGCGCGTTTGTGTGTAGTAAAGGGGTTGGAACAGATGGAAAAAGACAATTCTACTATTTCTGTTCTGGTAAAAATGGCCAAGGATGGTCCAGGGTAACTAGGTTTCTGATGAAAACTTGGGTTTTAGGAAAGACAGAAAGAGAACAGTTAAATATAAATTCAAGAGGGGTCTTTTAGATGGAAAGAACAGTAAAACATGGATTCTCCCCACTTCATATTGCCAACACAATAAAAACTGAAGTAGGAAGTCTCCTTCATGTTGAATTTGGCTGTATGTATGTATGTATGTATGTATGTATGTATGTATGTATGTATGTATTTATGCCCCCCCCAGGTGATGTTCTTTTTTATATACAAAGTCAGTTTATTGCCCCCACAATCCAGGTCCTCATTTTACCTATCTCGGAAGGATGGAAGGCTGAGTCAACCTTGAGCCTGGTGAGATTTGAACTTGCAGCAATTGCAGGCAGCTAGCAGCTAAATGCTTTTTAACATTGCTTTAGCCCACTGCTCCACCAGGCTCCTTTTCTGAAGACTTTATGGACCTGTCTGGTGGCAATAGTATAAAACCATTACTTTTTTTTTTTTTTAGATTTTTCTCATCGGCTTTCTAGTTTAGCTTTCAGCCTAGAATAACAGAGTTGAAAAGGACCTTGGAGGTCTTCTAGTCCAACCCCCTACTTAGACAGGAAACCCTACACCACTTCAGAGAAATGGTTATCTAATCTCTTCTTAAAAACTTTCAGTGTTGGAGCATCGACAACTTCTGGTGGCAAGTTGTTCCACTGATTCATTGTTCTCACTGTCAGGAAATTTCTCTTTAATTCTAAGCTGCTTCTCTCCTTGCTTGTGATACGTGGAGCATCATCTTGTTGCAAAAGAGGTCATTTGGATTCCGAAGAGAGCCAGGAGGTCATCAGTGAGTTCTAAATGCAAGGAAGCAACAGATCATTTTACCTAGAACAGTCTAAGATTTCTTGCTTGCCTCTCATTCAAGAATTGATCAAATGCAATCATGGTTTGCTTTTCAATATGTTAGTCATCTGCAGGGGTGGGCTGCTGGACATTCACAGGGGTTTGGGACAACCTCTAGCTGAGATTCGGTGCAGTTCGGAGAACCCCCAAATCCCACTCCTGGCTGACCCACCTCACCCCTCCCAGGAGTCCCTACGTGGTCCGTATTGGATGCAGGTAAGTGCACGGTGCGCACAGAAGTTCTGGGAGGGCAAAAAACAGGCCTACTGGAAGTTAGAAAAGGCTGGAAATGGGCCCATTTCCGAACTCCAGAGGGCCTCCGGAGCCTAGGAAGGCCATTTTCGCCCTTCTGAAGGCTCAAGGAAAGCCTCCGGAGCCTGGGGAGGGCAAAAACACCCCCCCCACACACACACACCGTGGTGCATGAGGCCAGCTAGGTCATGCCCACCATGGCCACGCCCACCCAGCAACCGGGCACAGAACCCCTGGCTAAAATATTTGAAGCCCACCCCTGGTCATCTCGTTGGCACAGTGAAGGTCATCTGGTTGAAACTTGAGAGGCTGTAATGTATTGTTCATGGGGGAATTAAAGTTATAGCTGTTTGGATTTCATAGATTTTTAAGAGAAAGAATTAGATGATTCTCACATTAATTGCTATTCTTGCAACAAAGTGCTCGTTCTGTGGGATTATGAAAAAATAGGTTTGGGAGTGGGAGAGAGTATTATAACGACAGAATAAACCAGCAGGGATCAACTTCAAATTTATAATAATTTCAAGAACCGAGAGGACTTTTTTTTTTCTTCTTACCTTTCTTTTATAAATGCTTTAATCTAGGCAATTTAACCTTAACTTTACACCAAATAAAGATTTTCTCTCTCTAACGTTTTAAAAGTTATATTAATCTTTATTCTTTTTTTTTGAGGTGGGGGGAGCTTTCTCTTTCTCTTATTCTCTTCTTGCAGAGAGCGCCAGGAATGCCTTTTCTTCCTGCAGTGTGCAAAAAGTTTTGTCTTTAGCAAAGCAACACAACTCTTTGCAGAACAGGAGTTTTTCAAATCTGGATGTTTAATTTGACCCGCTCTCTCACCAGGGAAGGCCCTTTAAAAATATTGGATCGGTTTATCAAACTTGTTTTCTAAAAATAGTAGTCTATTTTTTTTTTAATCTTTTCTGCAGACTACCACATATCTGTTTTCATAATCCAGCTCCGTATCATAATTGCTGCCCAACTTCTCATGATGTGAAGTTTGAAAAACCGACCAGGAAAATGAAGAAAAAAGTCCTCGGCTCTAGAAAGGCTGAAGTGCTATGGGACTTCAGAGTACCAGAGTTGGAAGGAACCAGGGGAGGGCTGTTGGGGGTTCAGAATCTGTGCAGTTCACAGAACCTCCAAATCCTACTCTTAGCTGGCCCCACCCATGCGCATGGAGTCTCGGGGAGGGTGAAAAACGAATCTACTGGAAGTTCGGAAAGGCTGAAAATGGGTCCTTTTCTGAGGAGGCCATTTTCACCCTCCCAGAGGCTCGAGAAAAGCCTCCAAAGCCTGGGGAGGGCAAAAATACCCCCTCCCACCTGCTGTGGTGCAGGAGGCTGACTAGGCCACGCCCACCGTGGCCACGCCCACCCAACAACCAGGCAGAGGACTCCTTGTTAAAGTTTTTGAAGCTCACCCCCTTGGAAGGAACTCATAACTTCTGGAGGGTAGTTGTTCCATTAATTAATTGTTCTCTCTGTCAGGAAATTTCTCCTTAGTTCTAGGTTGGTTCTCTCCTTGGTTAGTTTATTGACCTCGGAAGGATGGAAGGCTGAGTCCACCTTGAGTCAGTCAGAATCGAACTGCTGAACAGCTGGCAGTCGGCAGGCAGCAGTCAGCAGAAGTAGCCTGCAATACTGCATTGTAACCACTGCGCCACCACAGTGGTAGGTCTTTGGTCTGGAACACTGTGTTCTCAACAATTATCCAAGAATACCATGAGCCAAGGATCATCATTTTCTTTTAATGACCCCATAAGCCCTTGTATCCAGGTGGAGTCTGGGCAACTGAGAGTTTACTGTCCGGATGCCCTTCCTGTTGCCAATGCAGAGGTTTTTTTTTTTTCAGCAGATATATTCTCATTGTGCCCAGAGAGAGAGAAATATCTGCCTCTACCTAGGATCGAACTCACAGCCTCCTGATTGTGAGGTGAGAGCTCCACCTCCAGACCACCACACCATGAGCTATGAACCAAGAATATCAGCTGGATTTTAAGGAGCATTCCAATGAAGGGAATCATGGAGATGGGTCCCAAAATGCGATTTTTCTCTCCCTTTCTGGGCCATTTCCTTCCACAGGGAAAAAGTTGCTGCTACCTGTTGTCCCAAGGAACCTCAAGCTTGCCACCTACACGTCCTTCCTTTTTTTTAAAAAAATCCCCCAGGAAGGATAATGCATCCTTTGTAATGCTGAAATGAATAATGCACCATTTGTAGTGCAGCAGCCAGGTATTTGAAGTAGGCCGTGGGAAATCCTTTGAGTCCAAAATTCATTGTCATTTGTCAACCCACTGGGAATAAAGTGTGCACCTCCTATTAAGAAAATATTTTTTTTCAATTTAAATTTGCATAATTTAGGCATTAGGATTAACCTTGGCCCAGTCCTTTTTGTGGAACATCAAAATTACATTATGTAAATGCAAGAAGTATCCAGCAAGTAAGGAAATGTTTAGAGCACCTTACATGAGCCTTATTCGGTTAGAGATTAATTTCCCCTAGAATAGAATAACAGAGTTGGAAGGGACCGTGGAGGTCTTCTAGTCCAACCCCCTGCTTAGGCAGGAAACCCTACACCACTTCAGACAAATGGTTGCCCAACTCTTCTTAAAAACTTCCAGTGTTGGAGCATCCACACCTTCTAGAGGCAAGTTGTTCCACTGATGAATCGTTCTCACTGGCAGGAAATTTCTCCTTAGTTCTAAGTTGCTTCTCTCCTTGATTAGTTTCCACCCATTGCTTCTTGTCCTGCCTTCAGGTCAGTGGTGGGTTGTAAAACCGGTAGTAAAATCAGTGTGAGGCCCTGCTCACTGACCCCGAGGTCCTCAGAACACTTCTGCGCATACGTGCCTGTCGCCCCATTGTGAACCGGTAGTAAAGGTAAGTAGAATCCACCCCTTCTTCAGGTGCTTTGGAGAATAGCCTGATTCCCTCTTCTTTGTGGCAACCCTGAGATATTGGAAGACTGCTATCATGTCTCCCCTAGTCCTTCTTTTCATTAAACTAGACATACCCAATTCCTGCAACCGTTCTTCATATGTTTTAGCCTCCAGTCCCCTAATCCTCTTTGTTGCTCTTCTCTGCACTCTTTCTACAGACTCCACCTCTCTTTTACATCATAGCGACCAAAACTGGATGCAGGATTCCAAGTGTGGCCTTACCAAGGCATTATAAGGTGGTATTAACACTTCACGTGATCTTGATTCTATCCCTCTGTCTATGCAGCCTAGAACTGTGTTGGCTTCTTCTGTTTCCTTTTTAAGCACCCTACTGTTTCCAGGTGTCCTCGACTTGCTACCATCATTGAGTCCAAAATTCTCAATCTGCCTTGGTGGCACAGCAGATTAAAGTGCTGTTAAGTAATACCAGCTGCCTGCAATTACTGCAAGTTCAAATCTCACCAGGTTCAAGGTTGACTCAGCCTTCCATCCTTCTGAGGTAGGTAAAATGAGGACCCAGATTGTGGGGGCAATAAGCTGACTTTATATAAAAAAGAACACTGCTGGGGGGGGGGGGGGGTGAAAGCTCCACTAAGCAGGTATATACAAAAGTATGCAGGCTATTGCTTAATGCATTGTAAGCCACCCTGAGTCTCCGGAGAAGGGCGGCATATAAATCGAACCAATAAATAAACAAATAAATAAATAAATTTCTGCGGCTAAGCAAGACAGTTTGTTAAGAGAATTTTGTCCCATTTGACCCATGAATCTGGCTTCCCCATTGACTTCGCTTCTCACAAAATCACAAGAGTTGACCTCCCCGGGGGGGACCCGGGAACCGTCATAAATATGAGTCAGTCGCAAAGAGTCTGAATTTTGGTCATGTGACCCTGGGGATGCTGCAGTCGTACGAGTGAAAAGTGGGCATGAATCACTTTTTTCAGTGCTGTTGTAACTTCAAACGGTCATTAAATGAACTGTTGTAAATTGGGGACTGCTTGTATTTCTTCCTGGAACACCATGGCAATGCACCAGTGGTGGGTGGCCTCTGGTTCGGACCGGTTTGCAAGAACCGGTAGTAAAACCAGCAGGAGGCTCCACCCACCAACCCCAACATAATTAGGAAGCTTCTGTGCATTTGCTGCCCCAGTGCGAACAGGTAGTAAAGGTAAGTAGAACCCACCCCTGCAACAGTCCTGATTTTCTTGCCAACTGCTTTTGAGAAGAACTGTCTTGGTTTTGAGGTTAACTAATTAACCAATTAACTAGTAGTTTGGAACCCTGTTAGCCTTCTTACTCCATGCATCCTTCACATTTTATGTGCCGTTTGTAGCTTTAGGAATCGAGAGGGAGAGAGAATAAGACGAAAAAGCTCATTCCAATGCATGACATTAAACCAAATCAATGAAGGTATATTAAGTTAGAAGCCAAGAAGAATGTCTCCCAATTACTACACACAGGGGTCAAGATGAAAAAAAGAGAGAGAGAGAGAAAAGAAGAAGGAGAAAATGGCTTTTTTCTTGCAGCCTGTAGAACATTCCTAATAACCTCATTTCTCCTGCCATCATCTCTCATTACAACAGAAGGAGGTGGGGGGAGGAAATAATAGGGAAGGGCTCCTGGCTTTGCATTGGGTTGTCCTGAGGCAAGAGTAAAATTCAACAGGTTCTGACAGGCTCTGGAGAACCGGTAGCGGAAATTTTGAGAACCGACAAATACTATCTCTGACTGGCCCCAGGAGTAGGGAGGGAATGGGGATTTTGCAGTATCATTCCCCTGCCATGCCCACCAAGCCACACAACGCCCACCAAGTCACGCCCACAGAACCAGTAGTAAAAAAAAATTGAATCCCACCTGAGGCTTTTGTTGCCAAGAATGGCCATTTTTGCAAATTGGAGATGTAGACCAGGCGTGTCAAACTCAAGGCCCGCGGGCTGGATCCGGCCCACCGGGTGCCTAGATCTGGCCCGCTGGGTTGCTCTGGAAGCAGCAAAGGACCAGCTTGTGGTGCCTCTGCTAGTGAAAATGGAGTTAGGGAGGGCCACGCGCAGGGCCCCCCGAACTCCATTTTCGCTGGCAGAGGGCTAGCAAAACAAGCTCAAAACAAAACAAAAAGAGAAATGTTTCCCCTTTTGCATTTGAGCATCCAAGAAAGGGCAGGAAAGGAGAAAGGGAAAGAGGAAAGACAAAGAAAAATAAGGAAAAAGGGGAAGGAAGAAGAAAGGAAAAAGAAGGAAAGAAAGGAAGGATGGACAGAAGGAGGGAAAGAAAGAAAGAAAGAAAGAAAGAAAGAAAGAAAGAAGGAAGGAAGGAAGGAAGGAAGGAAGGAAGGAAGGAAGGAAGGAAGGAAGGAAGGAAGGAAGGAAGGCTATAATGAGAGGGAGGGTCTGAGGGAAGTCCTGCCTTAGCACTCAGGCCACCAAAAGCGCCCCCAACATGAGTGACATTGAGCTGGCCATGCCCCCTCCCGTCCTCCCCCCGAGGCCAAACATAACCCTGATGCGGCCCTCAATGAAATTGAGTTTGACACCCCTGATCTAGACAAACAATCTAGTGTTGGTCACCCAGCACTTTTTCTTAAATGATCTTAAATCACGTTTGTGTATGACAGTTGAGTTCAAAAGGGTGACAGGCTTAGAAAGGTCTAATAACGAAGGGAAGTTCATTCGATTCACAGATCTTGGATAACAGGTATCCTTGCCTTCTGAATAACACAGGGTTTTCTCCAGGGGTGGGCTGCTGGGGGTTTGCAGGGGTTCGTGAAAACCTCTAGCTAAGATTCTGTGCAGTTCAGAGAATCCCCAAATCCCACTCCTGGTTGGCCCCACCCACCCCTTCCCTCCCCTTCCCTCCCCTCCCCGGAGTCCCCACATGGCCCATTTTGGAATGCAGATAAGTCCAGGGTGCGCACAGAGGCTCGGGGAGGGCGAAAAACAGGCCTACTGGAAGTTCAAGAAGGCCGGAAACGGGCCTGTTTCCGGCCTCCAGACAACCTCCAAAGCCTGGGGAGGCCATTTTCACCCTCCCGGACGCTTGAGAAAAGCCTCCGGAGCCCAGGAAGGGAAAAAACGCCCCCACACACATACTGTGGTGCAGGAAGCTGACTAGGCCACACCCACTATGGCCACACCCACCCAGCAACCGGGCAGAGAACCCCTTGCTAAAATGTTTGACGCCCACTCCTGGTTTTGTCAGATGGCCTTTAACAATAATCTGCATTTTATTTTATCAGCTATGAAACATGGAATCAGGACGTCTTTGTGTCCTGCTCTATGGGGCAGAAACGGGATCTTTTGCCACCCAGGTGCTGCGTTCCCCAGCCGAGAAAGTGTTTCTTAGCAAAGTTTGCAATGGGTATCTTTTTCTCTTTGCCTTAGATCTGTCAGGGAGAGCTAGAGAGAAAGAAAAATAGACTCTTTGGGACTTTCTACACTGAATATCAGTTGCCATTGTTCCCAATCCAAGAAAGAACTAAGCTAAAAGAAGAAGAAAAAATGTTGCAGTTAGAATATAAACAAGACTCTTTTTCAGCCCTGCTGGGGTATTTTTATTTTGTTTTAATGACTGCTGTTGTGCATGACTGCTGACCTATGTTGCGTAAGTTCAAGTCTAATAGAGTCTCCCCAACCCAATTTTTTTCTCTTTGCATTCCATTGCCATTTCACCTCGTTATTTATCATTTCCTCTGCCCTCTATCCTCAGGTGTTCACATCTACCTGCAAAGTGAACGCAAAATATTCTTTCATTCCATGAAACCGGTCTACCAAAACTTCTGCAGAAACTGTGTGTTAATACTTAATAGAGCCAAGAAATAACACACACACACACAATTTGTGCTGGGTGGGTAAAATGAGGACCCAAATTGTTGGGGGCAATAGGCTATAAACTGCTTAGAGTGGGCTAAGTACTATGGAGCAGTATATAAGTCTAAGGGCTATTGCTATTCCTTCCTTCCTTCCTTCCTTCCTTCCTTCCTTCCTTCCTTCCTTCCTTCCTTCCTTCCTTCCTTCCTTCCTCCCTCCCTCCCTCCCTCCCTCCCTCCCTCCCTCCCTCCTGTGATTAGAATGCAATATTGCAGGTTGACTCTGCCCACAGCCAGGAGTTTGATCCTGATGGGCTCAAGGTGGACTCAGCCTTCCATCCTTCTGAGGTCAGTAAAATGAGGACCCAGATTGTTGGGGGCAATAGGCTCACTCTGTAAACCACTCAGAGAGGTCTGTAAAACACTGTAAATCAGTATATAAATCTAAGTGCTATTGCTATTCTTGAAAACGTACAGTTTGAAGCACCCACAATTTTTGGAGGCAAGTCATTCCACGGATTAATTGATCTCACTGCTAGGAAATTTCTCCTTAGTTCTAGGTTGGGTCTCTCTTTAATGATCTTCCACCCATTACTTCTTGTCCTGCCTTCTAGTGCTTGGGAAAATAGGTCAACCCCTCTTCCAGAGGTGGGTTTCAGCAGGTTCTGACCAGTTCTGGAGAACCAGTAGTGGAAATTTTGAGTAGCTCTGAGAATCGGTGAATGCCACCTCTGACTGGCCCTGCCCCCATCTCTTCTTTACTCCCGCGTCCCAGCTGTTTGGGAGAAAATGGGGATTTTACAGTAACCTTCCCCTACCACGCCCACCAAGCCACTCCTACCAAGCCATGCCACGCCCACCGTGTCACACCACACTCACCAAGCCACACCCACAGAACCAATAGTAAAAACATTTGAATCCCACCACTGCCCTCTTCCCTGTGACAGTCCCTCAAGTACTGGAAAACTGCTATCACGTCCAAGTACTGGAAAACTGCTATCACGTCACCGTTATCACAATATAATATATACATGTTATGATATATCACCATATCATATCATGCTGTCGTATCATGGAAGATTGCTATATCATGCCAAATTCATTTGAATATTCAATTCAGGTTACACGATTACATGGCTGCCTTCTTCCTTGCGGGTTTTCTGGAGACATCGATTTGTCTGCTTTCGGAAATTCAGTATCGGAGAAAGTATACTTAGGGTCTCCTCGAAGAGAACTCTATATATAATCATTACCCCATTGCAATTCACATCTATATTTAATCACGTTGCTGCAGGCAAACCTTTCCTTTCCCCAGTCCACCCCAATGATTTACGTACGGAAAAAAGAAATCAATCAAAGGATGACAAGGTGCTGTCCATTTGGTGCTCGCGCCCAAGATCCTTACCGCGTCGGTCGAGGGGGGGGTGGGGGAAATGCCACTGGGTAAGACTTCAGACAAACAGGAAACCCAGATATTTAATACATAAGCCCATCTTCCTTCAGTTAAAAAAAAAAATCCTAGTGCCCATTATATGCACCGCCTACCGAGTCGTAGACGCAAATGTATAAATACATATTTTTATAGCCATCTCAGCGGAGCAAGGCAGCCTACTGATATTAAATAAGTCACCTGCTACCCACCGTCTGTGGTTGCTCCTCCAAATGATTAAAATATGACCTTATCCAGTGAAAGCCCTTTTTTTATTCTAGAGAGGACTTCCATCTCCGCTCTCTTTCCTGGATTTGTTTGTTTTGCTTAATGGTTTATCTGGGGGCGTATTATTGATGCGTTGCTATTTTAAAGGGGCCCGGGGTCTGAAAAGCAGCACACGAGGAAAAAAATTCCCTTGTATTTGTACGGTTTTCTTCTGCTAGCACACATTCAGTTTTGATGGATTTGCATTTCAATTTTTGGTGTTTTTTGTTTTCTCCAAAAGGGTAGAGAATTTTAGAAACTCTGTCTTGGTGGGGTGGGAAAATGACAATGATTATTTGAACCGTTGAGTCATTTTGGACTTCCAAAAACCATATAGACCAAATGGTACACCATTTAGTGGTGTATGGTTATACTTATGGCTTTATTTATTTGTGTGTTGGCAACCGATAACTGCTTGAACACAATTACATTGATATATGGTCTGGGTTGGTGTTTTCAGCCTTGGTACCTTTAAGATAGTGAACTTCAACCAGGGGTGAAATCCAGCAGGTTCTGACAGGTTCTGGAGAACTGGTAGTGGAAATTTTGAGCAGCTTGGAGAACTGGCAAATACCACCTCTGGCTGGCCCCAGAGTGGGGTGCAGTGGTGGGTTTCAAATTTTTTTACTATCGGTTCTGTGGGTGTGGCTTGGTGAGCATGGCAGGGGAAGGATAGTGTAAAATCTCCATTCCCTCCTCACTCCAAGGGAAGGTTACTGCAAAATTCCCATTTCCTCCCAATCAGCTGAGACTTGGAAGGCAGAGAATAGATGGGAGTGGGGCCAGTCAGAATTTTTACTACCGGTTCTTCGAACTACTCAAAATTTCGGTAGCGATTTTTCCCTGTGGTTTGGCGATCCAGTAGTGATCGCCGCCCGGGTGTCATTACTTCCTGGTTTTAACCAGGAACTAATCTTTTTTTACCTTCTGTGCATGGGCATGGCAGGTGTGTGCAC
Organism: Masticophis lateralis; assembly: GCA_030761175.1. Taxonomy (NCBI): domain Eukaryota; kingdom Metazoa; phylum Chordata; class Lepidosauria; order Squamata; family Colubridae; genus Masticophis; species Masticophis lateralis. The sequence continues at coordinate 7,024,791 of JAUDYJ010000010.1, read as the reverse complement.
ATGCGGTGTATCATATGATTCCCTTAACAACTGTGACCAAAAAAAAGGTGGTAAAATTGGGCACAACAATTGTCTTGCTTGGGACATGGTGGCTCAGTGGCTAAGATACTGAGCTTGTCGATCGAAAAGTTGGCAGTTCAGCGGTTCAAATCCGTAGTGCCGCATAACGGGGTGAGTTCCCGTTACTTGTCCCGGCTTCTGCCAACCTAGCAGTTTGAAAGCATTGAAAAGTGCAAGTAGAAAAATAGGGACCCCCTTTGGTGGGAAGGTGACAGCGTTCTGTGTGCCTTTGGCGTTGAGTCATGCCGGCCACATGACCATGGAGACGTCTTCGGACAGCGCTGGCTCTTCGGCTTTGAAACGGAGATGAGCACTGCCCCCTAGAGTCGGGAATGACCAGCACATATGTGTGACGGGAACCTTTACCTTTACCTTTAATTGCCTTGCTTAGCAGCAGAAATTCTGGTCCCAATTGTATTCGTAAGTAGAGGACAACCTGTTCCCTCCAAATTTCAGCTTTTTCGTTTTTTCGCGGGGCAAACCTGTCAAGCCTCCATCCCAAATGTGGCAGGATCAGTTCTCCCCCCTTTGTGTATTTGGGGGGAAGAAGAGGGAGCCCAACCGTCCAGTTGAAACGTTCTCGCTTTGATTCCAAACTTGAAAACTGGACATTGGGAGCAATTATTTGAAAAGTCTCGGTTTTAAATGTGACATTTAAGTCCGTTTGAGAAAAAAAGAACTCGCTTTCAGAGAATAATAGGCTTCAGTTCTCTCTCTCTTTTGGCATTCTTTTCGGTAGCCAGTTTCCCATCATACGAACTGCTGGACAATCACTCCTCCTTTAAATTATTTTTATTAACCATACAGGCAATCATAGGTGATTTAAGATTTTTTTCTCCACTTTTGCCTTCCTCTCTCTCTCCTTCTCTTACTTTCCCTTTCAATTACTTCCATCCTAAATACGAACAATAAGGGGACTTCATCACACAACCGCCGTAGGGACTCCCAGAACTTAGATGGCATAGAGACAGGGGCATAGATAAAGACTAAATCTTTTTTCTCCTATCCAGACAAAGCATGTTTAATCTTTCCAAACCCCAATCTCCTTTGCGCTGCCATTTAAACTCTTAACCTAATAGTAACTTTCACTGGCGTGAATTCAAAATTCAAAGGCATAGAGATAAAAATGTTTGTGCCTGACAACAAAAGCTTGGAAACGTGATTTTTTTTTTAGCCAGTGTTTCTTTTAAGTTTCTTATAGGATTGCTTTTCTTTCTTCTTTCTTTCTTTCTTTCTTTCTTTCTTTCTTTCTTTCTTTCTTTCTTTCTTTCTTTCCTTCCTTCCTTCCTTCCTTCCTTCCTTCCTTCCTTCCTTCCTTCCTCTCTCTCTCTCTTTTTCTTTCTTGTTTTGTAGGGTTTCACAACTTCCTTGTTTTTCTTTGAGGATGTTTCACTTCTCATCCAAGAAGCTTCTTCAGCTTCTTCAGAGCTGAAGAAGCTTTTTGGATGAGGAGCGAAATATCTTCAAAGAGAAAACAGGCAGTCCAGTTGCCTTTTGAAAAAAGCACCCTTGGGACAACCATGATCTGGAGGACAGAGAATCTCCATAGACATTTTAGGAGGAACCACATCTAAAAATTTGTTTTAGTTTGTTCCGTCTTTCATTGGGAGATTAACTGCCTTAGTTGTAGTGCCAAGGCTTTACCACAATTTCATTTTAATTTTTAGTGGACCACTAGAGATGCTGGGATGCAGTGGCTCAGTGGCTCAGACACTGAGCTTCTCGATCGAAAGGTTGGCAGTTCAGCGGTTCGAATCCCGAGTGCCGCATAACGGGGTGAGCTCCCGTGACTTGTCCCAGCTTCTGCCAACCTAGCAATTCAAAAGCAGGTAAAAAATGCAAGTAGAAAAATAGGGACCATCTTTGGTGGGAAGGTAACAGCGTTCTGTGCACCTTTGGCATTTAGTCATACTGGCCACATGACCACGGAGACGTCTTCAGACAGCGCTGGCTCTTCAGCTTTGAAACAGAGATGAGCACCGCCTCCCTAGAGTTGGGAACGACTAGCACGTATGTGCGAGGGGAACCTTTACCTTTACCTACCAATGTTGGTGTCAACATTCTGAGTACTGCACCCATTGAAAACAGAACTCCGAGGCAGGTAGATTCCTCTAAGAACAGGTTTATTGGATACGACATATTGGCACAGCCAGTGAAATCCAACTCTGAAAGTTCCCACGGTTTTCACCTAATTGAAAGAATGAAAGTTCCCCCCCCTCCCCAGTGTCACCAGTCACATGGTCCAATGAATACAGCTGGGAGGCTCCTCTCTACCTTCTCCAGTCACCTGTTACGATGACCTTGGTTCCCACAGGAAAACTTTTTGTTTTGACTGTAAGCTGGGTTATCTACTCCCCCCCCCCCTTCCTTCTCAGGCTCCTTTGGCAACTTTGAGGCAGCACAAGATGGCTTCAGCCAGGTTTGCTTCAGAGTTGACATGTGGGATGTGGGAGAATATCCCCAAAATAAGACAAAACAAGGAGAAAGATATGAGATTTAAGGGAGGCAGAAGAGTGATGATGATGATTATCTAGCTTTCTCTTCCCGTCATTGATCTTTTTCAAAGCCCTGTGATCACCTCAGCTGGACTAAAGATGGGCTGCTACCTCCAGATAGGTTGTTTAAGATACAGGACTGAATTTTCCAGACAGCTGAGTACAGGGGTGGGTTCTACTTACCTTTTGTACCAGTTTGCAATGGGGCTTCTGCGCATGTGCAGGAGCTTCCTGGTGACATCCAGGTCAGTGGGCGGAGCCTCCCGCCAGTTTTACTACCGGTTCTTGCGAACTGGTCTGAACCAGGGGCAACCCACCACTGGCTGAGCAGGACCTGTGCAAGAACAATTATCCAATGAAGCACAGATCCCATTCCCACAGCCTGCAGAGACCTTCAGGATGCAAATTGCAGCCCACAAAATGTTCTGCAAAACATTTATCTAATTCACAAAGGAGGGAAAAATGAGGACAGTCCTTCAAAATTGCCCAGCTTTTTTTTTATTTATTTATTTATATATATATATATATATATATATATATATATATATATATATATATATATATATATATAATTTTATTTTCGTAGGTCTTTATGTGTATCTTTCTTTATGCCAGGGATTTTCCTACGTATAAATTAAAAATTAAATTAGTAAATTAAAAAGTAAATTAGGCCATGAAACATCTTAATATACGTAGGAAAATCCCTGGCATAAAGAAAGATACACACACACACACACACACACACACACACACACACACACACATATATATGTGTGTGTGTGTGTGTGTGTGTGTATGTAGGTCTTTGGTTATTCGGGTCTTCTCCCGCGTAAAATTGGAGGTGTCTTGGCGATGTTTCGACGAAGTCTCATTCGTCATCTTCAGGCTGGTGTTCTCGGCTTCATGCTTCCAGGAGCAATGTGAGATCGCAGCTGTCTCCTCCTTTTAACTGCTAGTGGGGGTGTGAGCTGATTGGGTGGGAGCTTGGCTGTGTTCTGATTGGGTGGAGGTGTGTTCTGATTGGGTGGAGGTGTGTTCTGAAAATATATATGTTTTCTGAGGTTTTCGCAGGTGTTTATATGTAGGTCGGGTGTTCTCCCGCGTAGAATTGGATGTGTCTTGGCGACATTTCACGAAGTCTCATTCGTCATCTTCAGGCTGGTGTTCTCGGCTTCGTGCTTCATAGCACGAAGCCGAGAACACCAGCCTGAAGACGCCGAATGAGACTTTGTCGAAATGTCGCCAAGACACATCCAATTCTATGCGGGAGAACACCCGAATAACCAAAGACATATATATGAATGATTATATTATTCTGGATAGTTGATAATTTTGGACCGCTGCACGCCTATATGCAGAAAGGCAACTGCTCCATTGTGTACATGACATCCTCTATGCTGAGCAGTGACTTGCCGGTTTTCTCCATCTTGTCATTCTCCCTGCTTCCTTCGCAAATGTTTCCAGCAGAGTTTTAGTTCTAGTTCTCAATAAGCAGAGAATAGCAGTTTGTTCCCCAGCTGGCCCTTCATTTCAAGAAACCAGCACCAGGTATCTGCCTGCCTAAATTGGCTAGAAAAATCCTAACTGCCTACCTGTAGAGAATTAGCAAGGTCATCCTGCTATGGTTGTGCGGTAAATTAGTTCAACACATCTTACTTTTGTGGAGCCCTTAGTGCATCCTGAGCTTGGTTATTTTCTTGGAGGGTTTTTGCTCTAAGTTTTTAAAGTTTTTTTCCACCACCACCACCCCCCTTGTAATCCAGAAAGAATATTGACTCATCAAGTGGAATTCTGAAGCTTAGGGAAAAAAATCTCTCTTTAGCTGTAAATTAGTTACATCTGAAAGTATTTAAGAAATGAGGTCCGTGCAGATCTTATGTCCAAATAGGCTGCATTACAGACCTGAGTGTAAGAAATGACCAGGTTGAGCTTGAGGGAGGGGTCAAATGTATCATCAGTCATCCCATTGCACCAGGGGTGAAATCTGAACCGGTTTGCTACTGGTTCCCTGGCTGTGTATGCGCACTGTGCGCCAAACATGTGCTGCTCACGCATGCGCAGTACGCACCAAAAGGAGGCTTGGGAAAGTAAGTAGAACAGCAATGGGGGGATCTGCTATGGCATGCAATTTAGCTTTGCTAGAAAGCAGGATTTCCTAAACGCTGCTGTACAGCTGATTGTCGGAAATACCGGTTCAAAAGAACTGGTAGCTTTTTTTAACTGCCGGTTTGCCCAAACCTCTAGCGCTTTTTTTTTAAACTACCGGTTCACCCAAACCGGAGTGAACCAGTAGCATTTCACCCCTGCTTTGCACCCACAAGAGAACTAAGTCCAGCCCACCTTGAATTCTGTTGACTCTTATCTACCACCAATTTGCTTTGGCTGTTAGTAGTTCAGATTCTTGTAGAGAGCTTAAGTTTAAGCAATAAATCTTTGTACACATTTGAACGGCCTGGGTCTTCTGACTTCCCTGGTGCTTGATTGAAACCCCTCAACTTCCTGCCACGCATCTCACAAGCTGACTACAAAAAATACTACTTCATACAATTTACTTACGAGGAGCAGCTGTTCGGAGTGTAAGTGGGCAATCTCATTATATCTCCTTTTTCAGGAGTTGACTGTACCGGTCAGAATTTATCAACTGGCCACTGATCTTTACCACAATGTCATCCCAGCTCCTTCCTCACAGACATCCAGTTCCCCAAGAATCCTCACCAGAAGTTCAAGCATCGGCACGATTTGATTCTCAAACTCTTTTGCGAAAATATCCAGAGCTTTTCCATAAAGCAAAACATCCACCGAAAGTAGAAAAGAGGTAAAAGTTTTGAGAAACTTCAACTCAGGCACAAGCGAAAGCTGGCAGGACTGGGGTTTGTGTGTGTGTGTGTGTGTATTAAGGGGGAAAAGAAAGGGATTTACAATGCTAAAAGATTAGACAAAGATAACTAAGAAAGGGTAATAGATCAAACACCAAGACAAACCTTATGAAAGGCATTCCGGCGTAAAGAAAAGAAACATTGAGGTGTATGAAGAAGGTTATTAGGGTGTCTTTCATGTATTTCAACTTGAAGGGACTTTTTCACATCTCAATGGCATCTTTAATGTCCTTCCTTCCATTATTGCAAGTCATCAAGAAGAAGGAAGCCCAAGATAAGCATTCATTACCTGGTCTCCTTCCTCAACTTTTGATTCCTTTCATACGCTCTTTAAAACAAAATGCAGAATAGCTCACAAAGCCCTCTAACATCCTTAGGAGGCAAAGATAAAAGAGAACAGAAAGAGCATAATTAAAATACATTTCGCTCCCTGCACAAAATGGGATTGTCAGGGTTCATCAAATAGCTTCTTGAGCTCTTTAGAAAAATAGTTGCACGAAGTTCAGAGTGACCGCCTACACAAGCAAGATTCGGAATATGAACTTTTCTGGCATCAAGTACAGAGTAATGGCTACTCTTTCTGTAACAATCCCTGAAATGAGAACAAAAGACAGCAATTTGTGCTCCTCATTTATTTGGTCAAAGGACCAGCTTTCCTGGCTGGTCTTCTCTCCCAAACTACTATAGTTGATCATTGATATATGTTGATATAAACTAACTTTGAAGAATTGCTTATGTTCACCTGTTTTCATTTGCCCCCATTTTTAACTACAAAGGGATGAACTTGTTTTTCTTTATCCTATTGATTGACACATTTGGTCAATGAAGGATTATGTTTGTAGAGAATGGAATAGAATGGAATGGAATGGAGTGGAGTGGAGTGGAGTGGAGTGGAGTGGAGTGGAGTGGAGTGGAATGGAATGGAATGGAATGGAATGGAATGGAATAGAATAGAATAGAATAGAATAGAATAGAATAGAATAGAATAGAATTCTTTATTGGGCAACTGTGATTGGACGCACAAGGAATTTGTCTTCGGTGCATATGCTCTCAGTGTACATAAGGAGAATAAAATACATTCATCAAGAATAAAAAGATACAACAGTTAGTGATAGTCAAGGTTACTAATAAGCTATCAAATCATACTAGGAAACAAATGAAAACAATATAAATTGAAAGATACAAGCAACATGGCTATAGTAAGAAGTGGGAAGAGACTAATAATAGTAATACAGTCTTAGTAAATTATTTGACAGTATTGTGGGAATTAGTTCAGGGGTGGGTTCTAAATTTTTTACTACCAGTTCTTTGGGCGTGGCTTATTTTGTGGGCGTGGTTTGATGGTCATGTGACAATTCTTTAGGATTTAGCAGAGGTACTGGTCTACCAGGCTTTTAACTACTTGCAGAGCCATACAGGTCTACCTATTTGTTTATGGAGGTGCAGATGACAGGCTCAATAATTCCTTAATATTATAATTATAATAATATTATAATATTATACTAATGACAGATTAAATAATAAAAAAGAGGTGTTTTCCAACCCAAAACAAAGCTTGCCACAGTTTCAAAAGCAAGTGAGCAAATGCTTGGCTTCGTCTAAAATTGTGATCTGGCTGGAGAGACATCTTTGTTGGGCTGGAATATTTCGTAACTATTCTGTAAGGTTCCGTGCTTTCTGCTTTTTTAAGTGGGTGTGAGCAAAATGATCAGTTCACTGGACCACGACAGATAAATGGTCTTCGTGAAAATCTTCCTGATTACTGCAAAGATTTCATTTTTCACTTTTCTTCTGCCCTTTTTGTTTTACGAGAGAGAATCATTCCTATTTCCTATTCCTATTACTCAGGCATTGAGTAAATATAAATTAAGAAGAAATTAATCTGTCAACACCATTCTTCCTATTTATGAATCTCTCATTTTCTATTAACTCTGGTTTGGTCTTTTTCTGTCTGTATGTTTTCTTTTTCTTTTTGGAGAGAAATTGAGCTAAAAATGGGTGCAAATTCTGTTAGTGTGTATGAATACATAAATAGAAGAAACAGTGTCTTCTTTTAATTGAAAACTTGATTATTGAATTGTTAATTGTACTTACATGAATTAATTGCGACAAGCTTTTCTAGAAGATGCTAATTCTTACCACATATGCGGTAGTTTCTTTTATCTGTTTTAACCTGCAGTTAGACCCTATATTTTATTTTATTTTATTGTTTTGTTTTATTTTATTTTATATTTTATTTTATTATCTTTTGAGATGGCTGTAAGACTAATCAATGAATAAACTACTCCTCCTACTCCACTAGAAAAGAAATATCTGAATAAATAAAAGATGACAACGAAGACAGTCCTCGTAATGTTTCATCTCAACCCAAGATATTCGCATCCAAATCCAAAGTATTACCTCTCCCTGGATCTGAGAAACACAGAGCTTGGTGTAAATTTAGTGACTGTTGTACAAAGATGAGTTGGTACGGTTCACTTTTAATAAAAGATGGTAGAAATGGGAGTTGTAACAAAATCTTGGAATGTGCAGTATTTCTGATCAGTGTGTCAGCCAGCCAGTTAGTCATGCTTCCTTTAAGAACGGGGATATATTTATTTTTCCTCTGATTTTCCTAGATGCAACGCGGCAGGGTGGGATAGTGATGTATTTTGTAGTCCTCCAAGATTGATCCTTATATACAGTGACAACCTCATACGATTGATGGTGAGTTTTATAACAAAATATGCCACGTCCAATTTTTTTTTTCATGCCCCCATCAATGCTAATCAAGCATATATTTATTTTTTTTTTCTGCAGTGTGGGATCTACAACTAAGATTATCCGGAACTTCAAAAAAGAGAAGCTGTACCATTTGCATGTTGTAAAATCCAAACAATAGCTATTTAAAAAAAAAAAAAAAATACCGTAGCCTTCACAGAATTCTCTTTCCATCCTTTAAACCTAAATAAAGGAATTCTTTTCCCCTTTAAGTTTTTAAAGAAAACTCTTCACATTAAACCCCCCTCCAGAATACTTTTGTGGATAGAAGGGGGAAAAAAAGCTTTCTCTTTAAATTAGAAGGAAAAAAAAAAGCAGTTAGAAAGAGTTTTAAAAAATGCCTTGACAAGATCAGTAGGGGATGCTCTCTACCTAACAAGGCAGGGCTGGCACACCAGAGAGGTAGATCAGGTCAAAAATGCCAAATATGATAGAAAAACTGTATGATCTGACAGCAGCAGCCCTGGAGACGCGAGACAAAGACCGAAGAGAAGTGAAAAGACCGGCGCTCGAGAGATGGCGCTGGGCTAGAGAAAGACGATGTTTTTTTTTTTCTAACAGAGAGGAAGGATAAAACTCACGGACCCTACATGAGCCAACATTTGAGAGCCAAAACTGGTTGCCAATTGTATTTAATTATTCAATCACACGGAGTAACAGGCCTGGAACCAGGGCAGGGGGAAAGAGAAAAGAAGGAGAAGAAGAAGGAGAAGGAGAAGGAGAAGGAGAAGGAGAAGAAGAAGAAGAAGAAGAAGAAGAAGAAGAAGAAGAAGAAGAAGAAGAAGAAGAAGAAGAAGAAGAGATCAATGCCACACTTGAGTTGAGATTGGCTTGTACAAATATATATGTCTCTCTGTGTTTGTATCTATATATATATATAACCTTCCTCCCTTCCCCCATCTCTCAAAAGAAGTGGGTTTTAAAGCTGATCGCCATACGTGGCCCAAATCATGCAAGAGAGAGAGAGAGAGAGAGAGAGAGAGAGAGAGAGAGAGAGAGAGAGAGAGAGAGAGAGAGAGAGAGAGAGAGAGAAGATGAAAGGAGAGGAAACAATTTTGCAAAATCTGCTGGGGCCAGGCAGACAATGAACACGAGGATGGGGGGGGGGGGTTGAGAGCTGAGGGAAAGCAAATAAGGGAGAGGGAGAAGGGAGTGAAACAAAAGCCCACCCAAGTATGTGCCGAATCAAAGTGAAGATGCTCAAACGAAGCCAGATCAGGAGCCGGGAGCAGAGAAAGTGATGGTTTTTTTTTTTTAAAAAAAAATAATAATCTAAGTTTTATGAAAAGGGAAAGAGATGGTGGGGAATGAGGAGAACGGAGGGGGGGCATGATAAAACTAGGGCTGGGAAGAATCAGTTATGATGTGGCACAAAAGACCATTAAAAAGTGCAGAAAGAGAGTCGGGCTAATGGGAAAGGCTATGGAAAGGGGACATTTAGAGAGAGAGGACCGTGAACTGGATCAGCCAAAATACCATTCAACCCGGGACAATGGAGGGGGAGGGGGAAGAGGGAGTATTTGTAAAATCAGTACCAGGTCTGACCTACTATAGAATAGAATAACAAAGTTGGAAGAGACCTTGGAGGTCTTCTAATCCAACCCCCTGCTTAGGCAGGAAACCCTACACCACTTCAGTCACATGGTTGTCCAATCTCTTCTTAAAAACTTCCAGTGTTGGAGCATTCACAACTTCTGGAGGCAGGTTGTTCCACTGATTAATTGCTCTCACTGTCAGGAAATGTCTCCTTAGTTCTAAGTTCTTCTCTCCTTGATTAGCTTCCATCCATTGCTTCTTGTCCTGCCCTCAGGTGCTTTGGAGAATAGCTTGACTTCCTCTTCTTTGTGGCAGCCCCTGAGATATTGGGACACTGCTATCATGTCTCCCCTAGTCCTTCTTTTCATTAAACTAGAGATACCCAGTTCCTGCAACCGTTCTTCATATGTCTTAGCCTCCAGTCCCCTAATCATCTTTGTTGCTCTTCTCTGCACTCTTTCTTGGGCTGCAATGACTTTCAGTCCCTCAACAGAGGTGGTATCTGACTGAAGAAGCACATATCTTTATTTATTTATTTATTTATTTATTTATTTATTGGTTCGATTTATATGACGCCCTTCTCCAGAGACTCAGGGCGGCTTACAATACATTAAGCAATAGCCTTCATACTTTTGTATATACCTGCTTAGTAGGGCTTTTGGGCCCCCCTAAGCGGCATTCTTTTTTATAAAAAATCAGCTTATTGCCCCCACAGACTGGGTCCTCGTTTTACCTACCTCAAAAGAATGGAAGGCCGAGTCAACCTTGAGCCTGGTGAGATTTGAACTTGCAGTAATTGCAGACAGCTGGTGCTACTTAACAGCACTTTAGTCTGCTATGCCACCAAGGCACTTAATGGGTCATTACTGGAAAGGAGGTGGCCTTGTGGCTCAGTCAGTGGTTCAGACCCTGGACTTGTAAGATGGAAAGCCAGCAGCCTGATTTGAGACCCCAGCACCACACGAAGGGATGAGCTCCCGTCCTCACCCCAGCTCTTGCCCATCTAACAGTTTGAAATGTGAGTAGATAAATAAGTACCACTATTGTAGGAAAGTAACAGCACTCCCTGACATCATGTGGAAATGTCTTCGGACAGCTCTGGTTCAATGGTCTTGAAATGGAGATGAGCATCACCTCTTAGAGTCGGCAATGAGTAGTAGAGTAAAATACACAGGGACTCCTTTACCTTTGATTGGAAGAGAGAGAAGATGGGGTCTTCTCTTGGAAGAAGAAGAAGAAGGAAAGGTGTAGCTCTGTTGCCTTGGGGTTATCTCTCAGTTGACCCTTAAAAAAGGACTGCACAATGACAGCAGTATTTCTTATTCCTGCAGGTCCATTTTCATCAGGTGGATTGCTAGATGCCCAAGTCAAAGTCAGAAGGACAGTCTGTGATCAACTCTGGAACAAATGTCCAGGAGCTCTCCAAACAGAAGCAGAAGACAACTCAGGCAGAAGCTTGATGGATCAGGCCCATGGTGACATCTACTCAGAGGTGAAATACTCCCGGATCAGGCCAGATTGCCCGGTCCAGTAGTGATCTTGGCCGGTGGTTTGGCGATCTGGTAGCGATGGCAGAGCAAAGCTCCGCCCACCCACCCAGGTTGTTTTTTACCCTCTGTGCATGCCAGAAGGTGAACTACATGCACTTCCGAATCGGTAAGGAAGATAAGTAGATTTCACCCCTGCATCTACTCCAATATTCACCACATGCTTTCAGGAATTTCCCAAGGGTGAAATCCAGCAGGTTCTGACAGGTTCTGGAGAACCGGTAAAGGAAATTTTGAGTAATTCGGAGAAATAACTAATACCACCTCTGGCTGGCCCCAGAGTGGGGTGGGAATGGAGTTTTTGCAATATCCTTCCCCTGCCATGCCCATTGAGCCATACCCACCAAGCCACACCACACCCACCAAGCCACACCCACAGAACCAGTAGTAAAAAAATTTGGATTTTACTACTGGAATCTCCCACAGGTTGACCTCATCCGCAGACACCAGCAGATGCTATTTCGAATCTTCTGCTTGCAGTTCCCCAAAGCCACATAGCCTACTTGGAAAAGGCCATCTAGCCAACTGAATCCAAGCCCTTACTCAAGGCACATATTCAAATTAAAGCATCCCTGATAGACCCAGCATATTGATGCTTGAGAACATGTAGTTGTGGAGAGCCCCATCAACTCTCTGTATAATTGGTCCCACTGTTGAACTGTTCTCGCTCCCTAAAGTTCAACAGAGTCTGCTTTCTGTACTTCTTAAAGCCATTATTCTGTGCCTTGCCCTCAAGGATGAATGAGAATGACCTTGAGAAATGTGATGGTATCTCCACCTGGTCATCTTTACTCAAGGCTAAAGATATGCAGCTTCCCCGAATCTCTCCTCTTAAGATTTCTGTCCAATTCCCTGATCATCTTCATTGCTGTTTTCTGCACCTGTTCTCATTTCTCTGAATCTTCCTCCTTTTTCTTTTTTTCAAGCACTATCATCAGCTTTATATTCTTCAGGAAATATATATAGACTCCTTCCAATCGAGGAACGATGAACAGGCCAATCCTGCGTGAAATTGTCCAGCCACCTTTGAAAAGCCATCTAAGGTAGATTACTGAATAATTATCTAACAAAATGCTTTCCTCTACTGATAGTGAAGAGGACACAGTGGCTCAGTGGCTAAGATGCTGAGCTTGTCAATTGAAAGGTCGGCAGTTCAGCGGTCCAAATCCCTAGTGTTGCATAACAGGGTGAGCTCCCATTCCTTGTCCCAGCTTCTGCCAACCTAGCAGTTCGAAAGCACGTAAAAAATGCAAGTAGAAAAATAGGGACCACCTTTAGTGGGAACGTAACAGTGTTCTGTGAGCCTTTGGTGTTTAGTTATGCGGCCACATGACCATGGAGATGTCTTCGGACAGCGCTGCCTCTTCGGCTTTGAAACAGAGATGAGCACCACCCCCTAGAGTTGGGAACGACTAGTACATATGTGCATGTGGAACCTTTACCTTTACTGATAGCGAATCCCCTTGCAGTTAGTATCAACATGCTCACAAAAAGAGGGAAAACCTATCTCTGCTTATTTTAAGATTTTCTTTTATCCCACTTTTCTTATTTTTATAAATAACTCAAGGTGTTGAATGTATCTAATGTATCTTCCTCCTCCTATTTCCCCCACAAAGCAAACCTGGGAGATGAGTTGGGCGGAGAGTGAGTATCTGGCCCCAAATCACCCAGCCATCTTTTGTGCCTAAAATGAGACTAGAACTCACTGTCTCTACTTCACTCAGCCAGATTTCACCCCTAAGGCAGGATTAGAATTCACCATCTCCTGGTGTTTGGCCCATGTCACCCAGCTGGCTTTTATGCCTAAAGTGGAACTAGAATTCATCTTCTCCTGGCGATTGGCCCAAAATCATCCAAATGACTTTCATACTTAAGATGGGACTAGAATTCACCATCTCCTGGTGATTGGCCCAAAGTCACCCAGCCGGCTTTCATGGCTAAAGTGGGACTAGAACTCACTTGTCTCCTGGATGATGAAAGGAACTTGTATAATATCAAGAGAAAAGAGATAAATAGTGAGGGATGAGAAAAAAAACAACCATCTTAAACACCAGCCTGCAAATTCCCAAATTATAAAATGACCAGAATGGCTGCCTTAAATGGGAATCACGGAAACAGAAAAGGAGAATCCAGTTGATCCACTAAAACAAAAAAGGGGTCTCTTCTACATAACACATGGTGTGAATAGCATTTTTAAAATTGCGTCTCAAGCATACAGATAGGGATTGGGGGTATTGCAGGAAGCTATCGTCCTCTCTTTTCAGGGGTGGGATTCAGCCGGTTCAGACCAGTTCAGAAAAACCGGATGCTAATTTTACATCTGGTTCGCCAAGGACTGGCTGACCCCATCCTGCCCACCCCTCCCCTCCCAGGAGTCTCCACGCAGCCTTTTTTGGATGTTAAGTAAGTGCAGGCTCCAGGAGGGTGAAAACAGGCCTCCCGGAAGTTTCAGACATCTGGAAACAGGCTTGTTTCCAGCCTCCAGAGGGCCTCCAGAGGCTGTGGGAGGCTGTTTTCACCCTCCCAGGGACTCGAAGAAAGCCTCCAGAGCCTGGGGAGGGTGAAAATGCCCCCCCCCCCCCATGGTGGTGTAGGAGACTCAGTAGGCCACGCCCCCATGGCCATGCCCACCCAGTAACCAGGCAGAGAACCGGTTACTAAAATTTTTCAGTCCCACCCCTGCCTCTTTTTATCTAGGTGTTTTCTCAAATACTGAAGCCCTCTCTGCTAGTCTCAGGAACCAGCTTGTTTGCAGCACAATTACGAGCTGGATGGCATAGAAAGTTATTAAAAATACAGCTGCCTTGCGGAAGAAAAGCAACATTTCAAAGCAATTATTGTGTTTTCACAGCAAAAAGGTTACACAGAAGGGCAGATTGTAGGTGAATAGGTCTGGAATCAAAACAGTTTCCCTCTTTTATTTCTCGCCTCGCCTTACCTCGCATGAATCCGTTTCCCATTTGCAGACGAAATGTTAAATGTGAGGCTAAAAATTAAAATAAATGTGGGGCTTGTTTGTTATATTCTTAAAGCCTGGGAATGCTTTGGGGGATAATATGTAGGTTGCTACTTCCTGTAACCTTCTACTAATATGCATTTTTTGGGAAGAAAAGGGATTTCGTTTCTTTTTTTTTTATTTAGGAGAAAACTTTGAAGGTCCAGATGATTGCAAGGAATATCAATCCTTCCATTCCCCACCATTCAGTCAGTACTGAAGATGCCTCAAGAGAAAAAAGAAAAGAAAAGAAAAGTCCAGTTGCCTCTTTAAAAAGCATTTTGGGGCAACCATGACCTGGTTGACTGAGAACCTCTGTAGACATACTGCTGAAATTCATCCTGGGTCTCAGCTGACAGGATTTTCTAGTATTCCTTGTTGAACAAGTTTTGTGCAGTTCCGTTGCATTATTGCGGTTCTTCTGACTTTTCCACAATCTTGAGTCCTGCTCTTTTTTTCTTGTGCAAGGGTACACCCCATTTTTTCTTCAATCTCTCTCAAGCAACTGTGGTTGTTGTAAGTTGCGAAGTCATGTCCGACCAATCGCGACCCCCTGGACAACGTTCCTCTAGGCCTTCCTGTCCTCTACCATCCTCTGGAGTCCATTTAAGCTCACGCCGACTGCTTCAGTGATTCCATCCAGCCTCCTCGTTCTCTGCCGTTCCCTTCTTCTTTTGCCCTCCATCGTTCCCAGCATGAGGCTCTTCTCCAGGGAGTCCTTCCTTCTCATTAGGTGGCCAAAGTATTTGAGTTTCATCTTCAGGATCTGGCCTTCTAAAGAGCAGTTAGGGTTGATCTCCTCTAGGACTGACCGGTTGGATTGCCTTGCAGTCCAAGGGACTCGCAGGAGTCTTCTCCAGCACCTCCATTCAAAGGCCTCCATTCTTTGGCGCTCAGCCTTCCTTATGGTCCAACTTTCACAGCCATCCATTGCATTGCCATACTTACAGCCAACTCAAGATGTATCTGCAGCTATATTCCTAGGCTAGATCATTTTGCAGCAACGATGGCATTCTTCCCAAGCTGTTTGCTGTATGGAAAAAATACCCCACACAAGAAATCAATTAACCTTTTAAAAAAATGCACTGGAATATTTAAATTAAAAACAAGCAATCACACACACACACACACAAACCAAACAACCTCACAGCACCTTGAGGGATGGTTCAGACATGCTTATTGTTATTTGCAGAAACGAGTCCTTGGAATTACTCGGATTGAGATGCAAATCACCTAAAATAAAATTACCCTTGCACATTTTTAAGCCATAACTGTTAGAGAAGCTGTACTCTGAAGCCTGGAGATAGCTACTAGCTGAAAATTCATTAGACGTTTTTATGTGTGTATGTCTGTGCGTGTGGTTGCTGCTTCTATGAAGAAGTATAGCGATATACATAATTTTTTTTTCTTTCCTTAGCCAAATGGACATAGATTTAGTTGCGAAACTCCCATTAAAACTAATGGGAATCGTGCAGTTCAATTCATGCACATTCCACCAAAAATATGCTCCCTAATGCGTTATCATAAAATGACCTTTGGCAACATAAAATACAAGTTTCTTTGCTTTTAAAAATGTTAACTGATTAACCATTTAAGCTCCGGAACAACGGCTTCCTCTTTTTTACACTACATCGTAAATTCATAAGAACGTAGGAGAAGGAATGTGTCTTGGATATTTATTTATTTATTTATTGCTTCGATTTATATGCCGCCCTTCTCCGGAGACTCAGGGCTGCTTACAATGCATTAAGCAATAGCCTTCATACTTTTGTATATACCTGCTTAGTAGGGCTTTTGGCCTCCCCTAAGTGGTATTCTTTTTTATATAAAGTCAGCTTATTGCCCCCACAATCCGGGTCCTCATTTTAACAACCTCGGAAGGATGGAAGGCTGAGTCAACCTTGAGCCTGGTGAAATTCGAACTCACAGTAATTGCAGGCAGCTAACAGCTAAGTGCTATTTAACAACACTTTAGTCTGCTGCACCACCAAAGCTCCTTTAGTCTGCTGCGCCACCAAGGATATGTTCGCCACCTTGAGTTCTTTGTAAAAAAAAATAATAGTGGGATACAAATACATACATGAAATAAAACTTGAATTAGTGTAATGAGCAGCTTAGAAGGGCTGAAGTATACAAATAGTCATAGAATATAGAATAACAGAGTTGGAAGGGATCTTGGAGGTCCAATCCCCTGCTAAGGCAGAAAACACTATACCACTTCAGGCAAATGTGCTCTGATCTAGGCTTCCTCAGTCATTAAAACACAGGAGTAGTCCCAAAAACCTCTTTTATTGTGACAGCTGTGAATTATGTTCATTCACAGATGAGTCCCAATTAGTTGCAAAAAGTCCTTTGGGAGAAGTCCTTCAGGATAATTGCCAACCTTTATCTCCCTTGACACGCTGCCAAAGACCTACTTGGCAAAGCCACAGAGAGCCCAGAATCAAACAGAGATGCCGACTGGGAACAGAATTAACAATGTTGCTTTCTTGCAAAGGGCCCACATGCCTTTGCTCCTCTTTTAAGCCTTACGGGAGAGGCCAATCATCTCCAGGCCTTACTCCCGAGTTGTCCCTTTAGTTTTATCTATTCTTGCCTTCTGGCAACTCTGCGCATATGCGCACTGGGAACAGGCTCCTCCTGTTCCTCTGCCTCTCTGATGTCCGATTCTGGAGGCTCTGGAGTCCACGCATAATTCCCAGATGGCCCTGGCCCCATCTCTACCTCCAATGCAGAGCCCTCATTCGAGCCTTCCCCAGACTCCAGGACTGGTCCATGTTCCTCCCCAGCTTCCTCACTGTCTGACTCAGCAGGCTGCTGGTGGACCACAACAAAATGGTTGTCCAATCTCTTCTTAAAATCCTCCAGTGTTGTAGCACCCACAACTTCTGGAGACAAGCCTGGTTTATTGTTCTCACTGTTAGGAAATTTCTCCTTAATGACCTAAGCTACAATGGCACGGAAAAAACAGGCGTATGGCAGTTTTTCACACAACTGTTACAGCATCCCCGTGGTCATGTGATCAAAATCCGGACACTTGGCAACTATCTCGTATTTATGATGGTTGCAGTGTCCTGGAGTTGTGAGATATCCCCCTTCTGATAAGCAGAGTTGGTGGGGAAGCCAGAATGGTGGAGAATAGAAGAATTTAGATTCCTTGCAGTCATCTGGTTGTTAGTACTCTCTCTGAGAGTAGTTGAGGCCATTTGGAGTTCAATCTGTGCCCTTAGGGTCATCTGAATAGTGCAAATGGATGTGGAACTACTGGAAAACGATGGTTTGTGATCAGGAGATAGCTGATATTTATCCCTCCCTTTTATTGTAGAAGGGCCCCTTTGAACTCTCTTTAATACCAGTGGACCTCTTCATCCAGAACTGGTGTGACTGGTCATAATATACACTGGTAGTAACCAGTAATGTGTAATTGGTTGCATTTGCTAGGCTGCCATTTTGCCAGGGTTGCCAAAGGGAAGCCAAGTAGTTCCTGTTGTCTTCCGCATGCGCCAACACAGGATGTCATATCGTTCGCACAATCAGCCATGGTGTCATTTAGCATTCTCGCCTTTTCCCCATAACTTGTCCCCAAAGCACCCAAAGGCCTGGCAAGGCATAATGGATGGAGACTGACCAAGGAGAGATTCAACCTACAAATAAGGAGAAAATTTCTGACAGCAAGAACAATCAACCCATGGAACAGAAGTTGCCTTCAGAAGTTGTGGAAGCTTCATCCCTGGAGGCTTTCAAGAAGAGATTGGACTGCCATTTGCCAGAAATGGTGTAGGGTCTCTGCTTGGGGGGGTGGGGGGGGTGGGTTCGACTAGATGACCTACAAGGTCCCTTCCAACTCTGTTAATTTGTTAAAAGAGCAAAGCTGGCCAAAGCTACCTCCTTGGAGGCTTGCTTCGATCCCCTGTAGCGTAAACCCCACTTTTTTGCCATTTCCCCACTTTTAGACAAATGATATCTTTCTTTTCTAGCTGTTAAGAGCTTTTAGCTGGGGCTGAATCTTCCCTAACCCGTTCCCCCCTATAATTTGAGCACTTTTGTTAAGAGAAGCAGAAGCTGTATTATAAATAGCAACAAACATTTCCTTAGCAATAGGAACTATTCAAGAATAGAACCGACTAACTTGAGAGGTAGTGGACTTGCTTTTGATGGAGGTATGGAAGGAGAAGCCACGTGGCCATTGGATGGGGAGGCTGTAGGACAAGGTACTCCTTGATTTACAACTGTTGTGGCCTGTCAGCGGCCTGTGCAGATTGTAGCTGATTCCGACAATGAGGAGGCTGATGTGGTGTGGTCCTGTGCCAGCAGCCTGTGCAGCTGGCACTCGAGTCAGACAATGAGGAGGCTGGAGAAGATGTGGTGCCAGGCGGGGATTCAGCCAGGGCCTTCAGAAACTCAGAATCTCCTTTAAGTGAAGAGGATGAAGAGGAGGAGCCTCTTCTCAATGCACTGGCGCTCAGAGCTGCCAAAAGGCAGGAGTGGCTCTTCAGGAGGAGGTCTCCTCAAGAGTAAGGCTTGGGGCTAATTGGCCACTCCCTTAGCCTATTTAAGGAGGAACACTGCTTGGAGCAAGCTGTAGGGAACAACTTTAGTTCAATCTCCTTCGCGTCTGGATTCTCTGCAAAATTGTTTCTGGACGTTCTGCCAATTCTAGTAAGACTGTGATTACCTTATCTTAGAATTCTTAGAATAAGACAGTTTATTAACAGCCTTTGGTTGATAAAGACTAAGTTATTTGAGTAAAATAAGCTTTGTATAGAGTTTGTGTGTGCTGCATTCTTTGGGGTCCATAGCTGGGGCCGAACAACGACCAAAGTTGAGCCCCAAATTTCTGCTTGTAGGCAAGAAATATGTTAAGTGAGCTTTGCCCTGTTTTAGAACCTTTCTTGCCACCGTCATTAAGTGAGTCTCTACAGTTAAGTAAGTAACACAGTTGCTAGGTGAATCTGGCTTCCTCGTTGATTTTGCTTGTCAGAAGGTTGCAAAAGGGGGCCATGTGACCCTGATTCATGGCGATCATCATAAATATGAGTCAGTTGCCGAGTGTCCGATTTTTGATCACCTGACCATGGGGGGGAGGGATGCTGCAATGTGAAAAATGGTCCTATGTCACTTTTTACATTGCCGATGTAACTTCGAATGGTCATTACAGGAACTGTTGTAAGTCAAGGACTACCTGTAATCAATTCCAGCACCGGGTGGAAGATTGGAATCTATGATCTCCATCTACGAATTCCAATCTCCTATTCATTAGAGTTCTATTCATCTTAAACAGGGGTGTCAAACTCAATTTCATTGAAAGTTGACCTCGGAGAGCCAGGCGGGCTTGGCCGACTGGGTGGGTGTGGTCGACTGGGTGGACGTGGCCAGTTTGATGCCACACCCCAAACTGCTGGCATGTTTCCTCTTCGCATTGGGTAGACTGGGCCGAAGCCACGCTGGCCCAATCTTTCCACTTTGCATTGGGTAGACCAGGACGGTCCCATGGGCCGGATTCGAACACATCATGGGCCAGAGCCAGCCCGGGTGCCTTGAGTTTGACACCCCTGATCTAAAATGAGTACTTAGCAACCCATCATGGTGTAGTGGTAAAGGCCCCAGATGAGAAATCGGGAAACCATGAATTCTGGTCTTGCCTTAGACACAAGCCAGCTGGGTAATCTTGGGCCAGTCATTCTCTCTCAGCCCTTAGAAGGAAGCAATGGCAGAACTCTTCTGAAATCGTGGGAAATTCTAATCGTGGGATTAGTCCAGGTATTCTCCAAGAATCATGTACAATTGAACAGGACAATAAAAGTGGAGTACTTAGCACAACATTATGCCAGAACAGGACAGAATGACAGAGTTGGAAGGGACCTTGGAGGTCTTCTAGTCCAACCCCCTGCTTAGACAGGAAACCCTATAGCATTTCAGACAAATGGTTATCCAACATCTTCTTAAAAACTTCCAGTGTTGGAGCATTCACAACTTCTGGAGGCAAGTTGTTCCATTGATTAATGTTCTAACTGTCAGGAAATTTCTCCTTGGTTCTAGGTTGATTAGTTTCCATCCGTTGCTGCACCAATTGTAAACACAGTAACATCCCATCTTAATTTTTCATTTGGTATTCTTTAGCTTGCAATAGTTTGCCCTCCCTCCCTCCCTCCCTTATTATGAATTACAGATTTCCCCTCATTCTGGAGCATTTAATAACTGCTCCCATCATCTTCTTTTGTCCTTTCAAGTTCAGTTGTTATCAGGCCCCAATAAGTCACAGGAAATCCCATATTTTCGTATCTAGACAGTTTCAGGTCACCTCTCGCTCACTGAAAAATGATGTGTTAAACCCCAAAGTCAATGAAGGAAATCTGTTCATTAAAGTCAATGCAAGTTTAATGCATCTACGGATCCAATGATCTCCTTAAAAGAAGGAAAGCAAGCATGAAGAAATAATCCAATCCAAGCAAAGTACTTTTAAGTCTTGTTGACATATGGGGGAAGAGACTTCAGGGCTTAGCAGACATCAGAGTCTTTGGTTGACTCCATCACCCATTTCACTTGGAAAGCTTCATGTCGGTCATATCAGTTCCCTCATCTTCTTCAATGGAGAGGTTAATAGGGGAAGTCAGAAAGATTGCAGAAGACTGGTGGACACAGAGAGAGACATACCACCCCACCTTCTCTCTTCAGAACAATTAAGGAAGGAGGTATATGAGAATTTCTCTAAACAGATATTTCAAATGCAAGTTCTCTTTAATTGAAGAGGATGAAAACTGTTGTTTTTTTTTTAAAGGAAAAAAAGTAGGACAGTTTTTCCACAGGGTGCTGGTTCTTACTATTGGGCAAATGAGAATTATTTATAAATTGCAGGGTTGGCTGAGAAAAGTTTCAGATACAGGCACACAGTTATTTCTATCTCTACCTTCATCTCTATATATTTATATCTACACAAGATATAAATGAGATATAAATCTACCTATCTCATCCAACCATCCATTCCTATATCTATCCTATCCTATCCTATCCTATCCTATCCTATCCTATCCTATCCTATCCTATCCTATCCTATCCTATCCTATCCTATCCTATCTACCCTACCTACCCTAGCTATCTATCATCTATCTATCTATCTATCACAAAGGAAAAAATTCCTGACAGTTAGAACAATTAATCAGTGGAACAACTTGCCTTCAGAAGTTGTGAATGCTCCAACACTGGAAGTTTTTAAGAAGAGATTGGATAACCATTTGTCGGAAGTGGTGTAGGCTTTCCTGCCTAAGCAGGGGAGTTGCATAGAAGACCTCCAAGGTCCCTTCCAATTCTTCTCTTCTCTTCTCTTCTCTTCTCTTCTCTTCTCTTCTCTTCTCTTCTCTTCTCTTCTCTTCTCTTCTCTTCTTCTTTTTTCCTTCCCTTCCCTTCCCTTCCCTTCTCCTCTCCTCTCCTCTCCTCTCCTCTCCTCTTCTCTTCCTCTTTTTATTCCTATTCTATCATCTATGCCTGTCTGTCTGTCTGCCTGCTATCTAACTCTTACCTACCTACCTACCTGCCTGTCAATCTATCTACCTTGAATATACAGCTCCCGTCTTCCAGCAGCAAAAGGAATAGGAAGGATGATATACAGGATAGACCTACAAGAGCTCCATAGCTTTTGCTAAAACAAACCAGCAAGCAAACAATTCAAGCTGCCACCTTCCCGCTCTTTAAGGCAGAAGGATGGTTTTCAAACTAAGTCTCAGTGGGGTTATATTGCTATCTATGCAGTAGCAGTCAGAGAACATATGGGAGATGTTGGAAAACCTTATTCCAAAGTAGGAAACCGACTGACGATGTTGTGATCAAGAAAAACCCAAACTAAGGAAAGCGTTTGTGTTTCCATGACACCAAGTGAAAAACTAATCACTCCTTTCTTTATGAGAAACAGGGGGTGTGAGTGTGTGTGTGTGGGGGAGACTGTGTAGTATATGAGACTAGTTTGGCTAGTTTGATTCCACAGATGCAAGCCAGCCTCTCAGGTTCTAAGTAACCAAATAAGAAGATTCATTTTGAAACCTGGAACTGAAAAAGGGGAAATTGCAGTATAGGGTGTTACAGGATTTCTCTCCAATCATTTACTGCTTGTTCAAAATAGAAAATAAAATAGAATTCTTTATTGGCCAAGTATGATTGGACACACAAGGAATTTGTCTTGGTGCATACACTCTCAGTGTACATAAAAGAAAAGATGCATTCGTCAAGAATCATAAGGTACAACATTTAATGATAGTCATAGGGAACAAATAAGCGATAAAATCATATTAGGAAACAATCAATATAAATCGTAAGGATACCAGCAACAAGGTTACAGTCATACAGTCATAAGTGAGAGGAGATGGGTGATAGGAACAATGAGAATATTAATAGTAATGCAGACTTAGTGAATAGTTTGACAGTGTTGAGGGAATTAGTTGTTTAGCAGAGTGATGGTGTTGGGGAAAAAACTGTTCTTGTGTCTAGTTGTTCTGGTGTGCAGTGCTCTATAGCGTCATTTTGAGGGTAGGAGTTGAAACAGTTTATGTCCAGGATGCGAGGGGTCTGTAGATATTTTCACAGCCCTCTTTTTGACTCGTGCAGTATGCAGGTCCTCAATGGAAGGCAGGTTGGTAGTAATTGTTTTTTCTGTAGTTCTAATTATCCTCTGAAGTCTGGGTCTGTAGTGTTAGGTTGCGGAGCCAAACCAGACAGTTATAGAAGTGCAGATGACAGACTCAATCATTCCTCTGTAGAACTGGATCAGCAGCTCCTTGGGCAGTTTGAGCTTCCTGAGTTGGCACAGAAAAAACATTCTTTGTTTGACTTTTTTGATGATGGTTTTGATGTTGAGTGTCCATTTAGGTTGTAAGATATGGTAGAACCTAGAAACTTGAAGGTTTTTACTGTTGATACTGTGTTGTCTAGTATTGTGAGAGGTGGTAGTATGGGAGGGTGTCTGTAGTAGGCTGGAAGTATTTGTTGAGGCTTTTGTTCATGTGAATGCAAATCTCTAAGAAACAGGGAAGTGGGGGGGAGGGGGGAATAATGAAATCTAGATATTGCAAATTTCCCCAGTAGGCTAATTTTTAAAAATACAGCAGAATTTTGCCTTGATCACACCCACCCACCTCACTACATTAAGTTACATTTAGGTATGAAGTTATATTTTGGTTCAAGGGAAGTGCTTCCAGTTCAGATGGAAATCAATGTTTGTCACTGTCTTGTTTTCCTAAATCATGGTGCAGGTAGTGAAGGTAGATAGATGGTAATTCCCTTCCTAATCCCTTTGTTACAAAGCACTTTGCATTTTTCAAATACATTGGCTACCTAGTGAGAAGAGAGGAGTCATTAGAAAAGACCCTGAACTTGGGAAAGGCTGAAGGCAAAAGGAGAAGGGAAGGCAGGAGAGGAGGAAATTGCGAGATAGTGTCATGGACGCAACAGACATGAATTTGGTCAAACTCCAGGAAAAAGTGGAGAACAGGGGGGCCTAGCGGTCCATAGATTTGCAAAGAGTTACACAACTTAGTAACTGAGTGGTTTAGTATTAAACCCAATTGGGTTTAATACAACTTGCAAAGACACTCTTCAAGAAGCAGGAATGAATGAAAGAAGATAATAAGGTAAAGGTTCCCCTCGCACATAGTGCTAGTCATTCCTGACTCTAGGGGGTGGTGCTCATCTCCATTTCTAAGCCGAAGAGCCAGCGCTGTCCAAAGACATCTCCGTGGTCATGTGGCTGGTATGACTAAACACCAAAGATGCAAGGAACGCTGTTACTTTCCCACCAAAGGTGGTCCCTATTTTTCTACTTGCATTTTTACGTGCTTTTGAACTGCTAGGTTGGCAGAAGCTGGGACAAGTCATGGGAGCTCACCCCGTTACGTGGCACTAGGGATTCGAACTGCTGAACTGCCAACCTTTCGATTGACAAGCTCAGCGTCTTAGCCATTGAGGCACCGCACCCCTGAGAAAGAGATGATACCTCTTTCTAAAAACCTGTACGGTGGATCTCAAGACGTGTGTGTTCATCAGAAGGCCAGGTCAAAATCACCCTCAAGTTTGAAGCTCGTACACAGCTTCTTGATCCTGTGCGGTTCTTCATAGTCTCATTCACTCTCTTCATCGGCTTCCATAAATGATTCAAAGGACATAGAATACTTTGACCTGCTTTCTCATTAAAACCCATCCTGATCAGCAGCAGATAGGATGGCAAAGTGGTTGACATTGCTTTCCCAATGCCCATGTCTCCCTGGGGGTCCACCAGAAAGGCAGGGAGGTAGGGAGCTTTCTCTAATGATTTGTAAAAGCTTAGCCACCAAATCGGGTCAGAAAAATGCCTATTTCTCGGAGGGAGGAAGCTACTTTAGGCCTGCCATTTTGACATTCGCATTGGGAAACCGATGCCAACGACCCCCAGCCTGGAGACACATATGTGGTCTCTTGGCTGCCTCAGAAGATGGCCATCTGCTCTGATGGCTTCCTGCCCGCCCAGGTTGCCTTTGGGAATGTGTGCCAGCCAGCGATTGGCTCAAGGATGTTTTGCAAACTGGGTCAGCCTGAACCTCATTTTGAGGAAGGCCTAGGAGGGAGAGAAATGCATTTTACAGACATCGTCGTTGGTATCTTTCTGGAAAAGCTGTAAGGGATTGTTTCAACGTTCAGTAATATCGTCTTGGAGTAACTCTACTGAACACGTGGGTCCCTGCAGAAAAAATTCCCTTTGAAGAAAATACAAATAGGGGAATAGTTAATAACAAAATATCCTTCTTGCCAATGACGGTTCTCCATTTTAATTCTAATTTCTATCATTTGGGAGCACATTTGAAAATGAATCCAGCGTACAAGCAGAGATATCCTGTTTTTCTGAGGTAAACTGGCCTGAAGTCCTTTCTGGAATTCTTTATCCAACCTTACACCTTCAGTTGAAGGTAAGGTTGAAAAAGTTAATAATTAGGTTAGCTACTTTTGCTGAAAATGGCAATAGCAACAGCAATAAGACTTATAGATCACCCTTTTAAAGCTTTCTCTGGGCAGTTTACAATGTTAGCAGTATTTGCATATTGCCCCCAACAATCTGCATCCTCATTTCATCGACCTCAGAAGGATGAAGGTTGTGTCTGCCTTGAACCGGTCAGGTTTGAACTCTTGGCTGTGGGCAGACTTAGCCTGCAATGCTGTATTCTGACCACTACATCCCCATGCCAATCACATGGCATTTATAGATCTCAGATGAACCACAAGACAGCGGATACTCATGAAATAAGACCAAGTTTTAGAGTCCCACATAAAAAATACGCATTTAACCAATGGTTTCAAATATCCCATATCTGTAGCTCCAGCAATGATGATTCCTTCTCTGGAAAGAAAAATACAGAACCTTCTTTCACATGCAATTCAATGTCCACGTAGCTTCAGTGAAGACTGTTAGTTGCACTAATATGAAAGAAATGGTGGAATACAATCATTAAAAAGAAGGGTGCAAAAAGAGAGACAAAACGAAATGTGAATGACAAAAGTTAAAAGGATTTTTTAAATTATTTTAAATAATTAAATTGAATTTTGAATTGCCCGACGGTGAGGTGTCCCGTGGCTAGTTGACCGTGGTGAGTTAGCTGAGGTGAATTGGCCGTGGCAAGTAAGCCGTGGTGAGTTGCCCCCTTCCAGGTTGATCTCTCATGGGAAATAGAAACTTTCTCCAATGCAGGAAGCGGGGAGGGGGAAGTCAATCACTCAGAATAGAGCTGGAGGTCTTCTAATCCAATCCCCTGCTCAAACAGGAGACCCTATACAATGCAAGGTGGACTTAATTTTGTAGTAAACGGACAAAAGTGGATTTGACAGGTTCTTGGAGAAGTCCATAAATTGGCAAGAGGGTCCGTATGGACCTTCAGCAGCCAACTGAATATCAGCTGGCAGCGAGTCTCACAACTCACAACGCCCCTCTAGAAACAAAACTCCCAAGTCATGTGGGTTCTTTGTGGAACTGGCAAGGCAGGGATTTGAAATAAAAGGAGGGGCTGAAGGGCCCATCAAACATTGGCCAGAGGTCTATGAGGAAATGGCAAGCTATATTTTGCCCACCCTTCCTTGCGTGAAGAAAGAGCGAGATTATAATCTGCCTTTGGAACATGTGTGTTGAGAGTTTTGGTGGAAGGTGCTTATTATGAAAACGAACAGTTTTGCCCATGATGGTCAATTCTTTGCCAGTTTCTTTTCATGTTGCACTGAGCCCGGTGCCTAAGCCTCCCATTCTATTCAGCTCTGCCCCAAATTGTCCATTGAAGCCTTGTCACACCCATTGCCCAAGTAAAAATCAGCTTTCTTACTTGTATTGTGAGCTTTTTTTTTGTGCGTGTCAGCATTCACCTCAACCAGCAGTTATCTCCCCCATGTGCTTCTCTGGCTACCAAGTGGGGTGGAAAATAGGAAAATTTCAGAGCACAACAGTTGAGCGGAAATTAAAAATCTTTATATGGCATAAGTCGAGAGAGAGAAGTTTTTAAAAAGAGAGAGAATGCACAAATTGTGTACTGGAACACTTTAGATTTCTTGCCGCATGGGGTCTGAGTGCCACTTTCTCCCTCAAGCTTTATTACATGGTTAGAAGGCCAGCAATACAAAACTTACTGTTTGATTTTTGAAACACCTATAGTGGCATAGCTTGAATTTCAGCAACGGCCACCGACAGCTCCCCGCGGCGAGATATACAGGTCTCTCAATAGAGCCATATGTATGATTTTTGCTAAGTGCTCGCCGTTCCCCATCCTACATAGCCTGTTTCCAGAAGTGACACTTAAATTATTATTTTTGCATTTCTCGTTAGGGGGAAATAGCCGAAAGAAATGACTAAAATGTGTACTGTACACTGTTAAAACTATAAAACTCTCTTTCTTTCTCTCTCCCCAAACCGAACTTTATTGGAATAGGGCACTGTTGGCGAAACTTTTCGGCACAGAGTGCCGAAACAGGAGCATGAGTGCACGGGGGAGCACCGGAAACTAGTAGTGCAGGTCCCCAGCATGTGCGGGGGAGAGCTAGAAACGGGAAAAGCAGCTCCCCAGCACGCATGCGTGCCAGCCACCTGGTCTTCCAGTTTCTGGCACGCTTGCACGTGTGAAGACCAGCTGGCCGGCATGCATGTGTGTGCCGGAAACCACAAGGTCAACTTCCCAGCATGCACATCAGGGATGGGTTCTACTTATCTTTACTACTGGTTTGCAACAGGGCTGCACACACGCTCTTGCTTCACTCATGCACGCTTCTGCGCCTGCACAGAAGCTTCCTGATGACATCAGTGGGCGGAGCCTCCCGCCAGTTTTACTACCAGTTCTATAGAACCGGTGCGAACCGGGAACAACCCACCACTGACGCACATGCATGCTGGGGAGCTACTCTCCTGCACATGGGAAGACCAGCTGGCTGGCACAGAGAGAGTCCGAAGCCAACTTTAAGATGAGGGGATTTCAACTCCCAGAATTCCTCAGCCAGCTGACTAAGCCAGCTGGGGAACTCTGGGGGTTGAAGTCCACACGTTTTAAATTTGCCAGAGTTGAGAGAGATACCGTTCTAAGTTGTTGCAAAGTGCTTTAGTTTAACTAAAGATGTTACAGAAGAGACTCAATTTACTAGCTGGGACATGAAACATCCACAAGAAAACTACCAAGCTCAAAGAGCACCAAGGAACCCACAGTTGAACCCCGAAGATACAAATATTCTCTTTTATTGAGATTCAGTACCAACGTTTTTTATGTAAAGTTAAGCAGCAAGCAAAGGCATGGGGACAACTGAGTCAAACAGTGCTTTTCATTGGCAGTATCCAAAGGATGATAAATAGGATTGTTATTTTGTACACCAAAATAACAAGAAAAAGAAAAGAAAAAAAGCCCTTCACATTTTCCCAGCTCTGGAAAAATCTGGGCCATTTTAAAAAAATTGTAGCATTTGGCAGAGATAGGATTTTCTCTTTTAGGAATATTGCTAGGTTTCCTTACTGTCCCGTGCAACCTACTAATTTGACAGGATCCCATCTTTCTATAGTCCATCTTTACACGAAGAAGACAAAAAGAAAAAAGAAAAAAAAAAAAAAGGAAGGAAATCTAGCAAATTGCAGAAACACTTTTTTCTGTGGTGTCAAAACAGAACTCTGTAAAACCTGACAGGACAGGAAGACTTTGGAACTTGTCTTGTGATATCTAATAATTATCCTTGAGTATTTATAATTGTTCTCATGACATGTAATTATGGAGATACATTTACATGTAGTTTCCCCCCTCCTGATTAACTATGCTTGTGTAAGTTTGGTTAAAGTCTCTCTCCTGTGTGGAAGCAATCAAAGCTTGCATACCTTATATGTCACAAATGCTTTCTTTCTTTCTTTCTTTCTTTCTTTCTTTCTTTCTTTCTTTCTTTCTTTCTTTCTTTCTTTCTTTCTTTCTTTCTTTCTTTCTTTCTCTTTCTTTCTTTTCTTTCTTTCTTTTCTTTCTTTCTTTTTTCTTTTCTTTTTCTTTCTTTTTTCCTTCCTTCCTCCCTCCCTCCTTTTTCTTTCTTTCCTTCCTTCTTTCCTTCCTCTTTCCTCCCTCCCTCCCTCCCTCCTTCCTTCCTTCTTCTTTCTTTCCTTTCTCTTGTCATTCTTTATTTTGATGTACCCTTGTTCATGCAAGAAAGGACCAAGACACACTTTTACAGGGATCCACAAGAATTGCCAAGAATATGGGTCTAACATTGAAGAATTCCTGTTAGGTTTTTTTAGATCCAAGGATGCTTGAGTGTTAATATATTTGAGAATTATATTGTAAACGAATTCACATTTGGAACTGAGTAAGTATTTTAAAAACTTCAACAATGTGGCTTGCTCCCTAAAATTAATACTTTTGAAGGGTTGCGTTGCCAGATTAAATTTGGAGGACAGCTTGATGGAAGCAGAAGGATATGAACAAACAGCATAATCCAAGATTGGAAAGTATAATTCTCTGGTTTTTTTTTTTTTTTTTTTGAGAAGATGCTAAAACATTTCCTGGATTTAGCCTTTATTTTTTTTTAAAGAATGCTGTTTTTAACATTAGGGGTGAATTATTGTTTCATCCTGTGCTAAGTGTGTATAAGGAGAGGTTGGAGAAATTTAATTCATGTTCTTTCCCTAATTAGGGAAGTCTCCTATTCCATACAATTTAGGAATTTTTCTACCCCCAAAATACCGCATGCTGATGCTGATGAAGAATTGATAAAATCCAATACACTGGCAGGATATTAGATTGCCTAACTATATCATGTTGATTGTGACTCAACCTTTCTTTCGAAAAGTTTTTAAAATACTTACTTAAAAACTTTTCGAAAGAAAGGTTGAGCCACAGTCAACATGATATAGTTAGGTGATCTAATATTCTGCAATTCTTCATCAGCATCAGCATGCGGTATTTTAGGGTTAGAAAAATTCCTAAATTTTGTAGAATCAGAGACTTCCCTAATTAGGAAAAGAACGTGAATTACATTTCTCCAACCTCTCTTTGTGCATATTAGCACAGAGATGCCTGCATTTCCAGTTAGCTCTGTTGTGTATTTTTATGTGTAGCAAAAGAGGATGAAACAATAATTTACCCCTAATGTCAAAAACAGCATTCTTAAAAAAAAATTAAAGGCCAAATCTAGGAAATGTTTTAGCATCTTCTATTAAAAAAAAATCCAGAGAATTATACTTTCCGATCTAGAATTATGCTGTTTGTTCATATCCTTCTGCTTCCATCAAGCTGTCCCCAAAAATTAATCTGGCAACCTTTCAAAAGTATTAATTTTAGGGAGCAAGCCACATTGCTGAAATTTTTAAAATACTTACTCAGTTCCAAAGGTGAATTCATTTACAATATAATTCTCAAATATATTAACGCTCAAGCATCCTTGGATCTAAAAGAATCCATCAGGAATTCTTCAATGTTAGATCCATATTCTTGGCAATTCTTGTGGATCCCCATAAAACTACAGGGACTAAAAACCTGCTTTCACTTGAAATTTGTATTCCCTGCTCAGACTATCTGATCAAATAATCTTTCGGCTGATGAGATCTTTTCTATATTTTGAACCTTTTCTCAGTGGTTCTTGCCAATACTGTCTTCATAAAGTCTTTCCAGCTTGGTGTTTTAACTATGGTATACAGGCAAACGTTTTAAGATTTGTTCTGGAAAAGCAAAACTGTTTTCAAACCAAGTCTATATGTGCACCATCGCAATTATTGTTAAGTGTACACTTCCCTTCCTAGGAAAACTAATTCTTAATATTGCACATCACAGCATTTATGAAAAATGATTTTTTTCTTATCCCAAATGTGCTGATGGGCTTTTATTAACCTTCATTTTCCTTTATGGATTAGCTTTTCAGATGATTGTCCTCTGAAACTTTGATGATGATGCTCCTTGTGACAAAATCTTGGTGGAATTTGGTTTCTGTGGGCCACACCATCTTTGTACATCTGCCAGTTTGGTGTCTTTCAGATGTGCTAAGTTTCAGTTCCAAAAATCTGTACCCATTCTGGGTCATGGCCACCATATCCTTTGAGAGAAGCTGTTTCATACCATCTTCTTTTAACGACCCCATAATCCCTTGTGGGGTGAAGTCTGGGCAACTGAATGGAGCTGAGTGTTTATTGACTGGATGCCCTTCCTGTCGCCAATGCAGAGTTTTATGCAGCAGATACATTCTCAGTGTGCCCAGAAAGAGAAATATCTGCCTCTACCTAGGATTGAACTCACAGCCTCCTGATTGTGAGGCTAGAGCTCTACCTTTAGGCCACTAAACCAGGGAAGCTGTTTCACATATTTTTATGAATTGGAAACTGCTATGCATAACACTTGGCCAATGCAACTTCTTGAGACGATAGAAGACCAAGATTCAGTTCAAAATATCATGCCATCATAGGGAGACCTAACAACTTTGTTGACAACGTTTTAGAAAGCCCAACTTACCTTTCAGTGACTTTTTGTGGCTTCAAATTTAGTGGTGAGTTCTACATTTACAAACCTTTCCCATATGACTCTTAAATTTTGCTCTTAAACATCACCCGTAGCACCCACTGAGGAGAAAAATCAAGGACTTGACATTCATCCAATGTATTCCCTTTATTGAACTGTATTAGTTAATGCAATCAGATTCAGTCACATTTATAAAGCAGATCATCCAGTTGCACTGAAACTGATGAAATTCATTATTACATTTTTATTTATTTATTAATCACTGTCCGGTGAACTGGCAAATCCAATCAAAGCATTTAGTCTTTAATTGTTAAAAAAAAAAAAACCAAAAAGAAATCGTGTAAAAAATAATATATTCAGACAATAGCCAAGCCGTCACATCACAATGCACAATTACCTAAAAATTGCAATGGAAAAAAAAAAGCAGTTAAACAGGGAAGGAAAATAAAGTCCAAACTGGAAGGAAAAATAAAAACCCATAAAGAACAAAAGGAGTGGGGTGGGTTTGAGGGAATCACTCCTAAATCTAGAACTATCCGTATAATACAAGAAGCAACGAAGGAATAAGCGCATCAAAAGCAGGTATTTTTTTCCCTTTTTTTTTTATCTAGCAACTATAAATTCAATCAGAAGCAGAAGGTTTAAAGTTCACTTAGCTCAAGCAGGACAATAAAAAATACTGCGCATGGAATACTTTTAATCTCTTCCATTAATATTCATTTCCAGCTGCTTATAATAGCAGCGCCTCATGGCCAAATCATTAGAGTTTTACATCTGGGTTGCAAATGACACTTTGATTGGATGTAATGTTCAAATGGTCCTCCCCACTGAGTTTCCGTCAAGTCCTCCGCAGAGAGGTCTCCTGTCGTGCTACGCTCACTGAGCATGCTGGCTCAACGTGTGGTTCTGGAAAGAGATGGAGAAAGGGGAGGGGGTTGGGGGAAGAGAGAAAGGAGACGTGTGTGAGGGGCAGAATAATAGAAAGCAAGCCCGTGCCCTCCTACTCAGTGGCATTTATGCAGAATTCGACATAAAAGCTTTGCAATTATTCCCGAAACAAAATGCAGTAAAGAGGAGCTTGAAGGTGGGATGGGGAGGAGGAGGAAGGCAAGAGAAGTGGGGGGGGGAGGCTCCTAAGTAACAGCTGCCAATGTGACATATTTGCTTTGTATCGGCAGATACTGTTAACGCCAGCAATGAACTTAAGGAAAAAAGTAAAGGGGGGGGCGGGGTAGGGGTGAAATCCAGCAGGTTCTGACCGGTTCTGGAGAACCAGCAATGGAAATTTTGAGCCATTTGGAGAACCAGCAAATACCACCTCAGAATGGGGTGGGAATGGAGATTTGCAATATCTTTCCCCCAGGAGTGGGAAGGAAATGGGGATTTTGCAGTATCCTTCTCCTGGAGTGGGGTGGGAATAGAGATTTTGCAGGATCCTTCCCCTGCCATGCCCACCAAGCCACACCACACCCACCAAGCCATGGCCACAGAACCGGAAGTAAAAAAAAATTGGATTTCACCACTGGAGGTGGGGGAGAGAGAAAGCAACATGAAAAAAGGACAAAAAGAAAAACATCATGCGACCAAATTCCCTTCGCCATGGACCATCTGTAGGACTTCAGGACATCTAAGCCCAAGGCTAACCCACTGCAAGGGAAGCGGCAACAATTGAGCCATGTTCTTTCCTCCTTGCCCTCTTCCTCATTCTCACTTGGCATGAAGATAACCGACCAGTCCAACCTCCTACTCAAGCAGTACCACTTGAGACAAGTGGCTGTCCAATCCCTTCTTAAAAGCCTCCAGTGATGGAGCACCCACCACTTCTGGAGTCAAGCTGTTTCACTGGTTAATTGTTCTCACTTTTAGAAAATTTCTCCTTAGTTCTAGGTTGCTTCATCCTTGATTAGTTTCCATCCATTGTTTCTTGACTTGCAGTCTAGTGTTTTGCAGAATAAGTTGACTCCCTCTTCTTTGTGGCAGCCCCCTTAGATATTAAAAGACTGTTATCATGGTACCCCTAGTGCTTCTTTTCACTAGACTAGCCAATACCCAATTCCTGCAACCGTTCTTCAAAAGTTTTAGCCCCCCCAGGCCCCTAATGATCTTTGTTGCTTTTCTCTGCATCTTTCCAAAGTCTCAACATCTTTTTTTTTAAATAATGTGGTGACCAAAACTGGATCCAGTATTCCAGGTAGGGTCTTACTAAGGCTTAGATCTTGAAGGGAAACTGCCAGAAAGGACCTGAGCAACAAGATTGGGTTATAAAATCTATTTGTGTCGGTCAATCCAATTGTTGCAAAAGGATGAACAAGATGCCACCAAGAGAAGGTGTGTTGCTATTGACAATGGAGAGCCCTCAAATTCACCCAAAAAAGAAGTAAAACAATGTAGGAGAGCAGAGTTCTGGGTGCTATGTTTTACCCAAGCTAAAGGGGTTAACTGGCCATTTGGAAAAATGGCAGCTGCATTACCTAGGTTTGGTCAATGGATGACATTTATTGCACACTTTGGCAATTAGCTCCCCTCCCCCTTTCCCTCCCCCCCCTAATTTCCCTTAAGGGAAATATTACTGATCAGACATCCTGTCTTGTCCTTTGCCAAGATGTTAAATAAAACCTAATGTTATGCAGAAGTAGCATTTCTAATCTAATGCAAACGGAAGTCAGAAGCAGGGAATGTCGTCTCAAAAACCCATCTCCTCATTACTCGAATAGTCCCTCGTGCCAATGTCTCTGACACGACCACCTCTTTGTTGCTTTTAGGCCTGAACATTTCTCAGAGAAGTGGATATGAGTTCTCGAAAAAAGATTCCTCTCGTGCTGAACAGATGGCAACAGAGATAGTTCCTTTCAGCTCCTAATCTTTTTGGGTTTTTTCATGATAGAGATTCTCCTGTAGCATCCTGCAAGTTGGTACTTTCTAGATGTATTGGCCTTCAAATCCCATAACTAAGAACTGAAATTCCATATATCTTGAAGTCAATGAGTTGGGGTAGGTCTTCTTTAGCGTGATTTATTAAGTAGGGGATATTGTTACTTCTCTGGACTGAAGACTGTAGTATGGTATTCTTGGTCTTGCTTGGTTGTTTAGTTGCAGACATTTCATTAACCAACTAGGTAACACCATCAGTGCAAGGGAGTGTGGAATTAGCATTGATGATGTTATCTAATGAAACATCTGCAAGCAAATAACCAAGCTCAGAACTTACTAAGAATTTCATTACCCTGAGCTACACATATTCCCTTGTATTGAAGATTGTGGTAGATAGATAGATAGATTATCTATCTATCTATCTATCTATCTATCTATCTATCTATCTATCTATCTATCTATCTATCTAACTATCTATCTATCTATCTATCTATCTATCTATCTATCTACCACAATCTTCAATAGATAGATAGATAGATAGATAGATAGATAGATAAATAGATAGATAGATAGATGATTGATAGATAGATGATAGATAGATGATTGATAGGGAGAGAGGGAGAGAGAGGGAGAGAGAGAGAGAGATGATAGATAGGTAGATAGATAATAGATAGATGATAAATGATAGATAGATGATAGATAGAGATAGATAGATAGATAGATAGATAGATAGATAGATGATAGATAGATAGATAGATAGATGATAAATGATAGATAGATAGATGGATGGATGATAGATAGATGATAGATAGATAGATGATAGATGATAGATAGATAGATTATAGATAGAGAGATAGAAAAAAGATAGATGATAGATAGATAGAAAAATAGATAGATGATAGATAGATAGATAGATAGATAGATAGATAGATAGATAGATAGATAGATAGATAGATAGATAGACAGACAGACAGACAGACAGACAGACAGACAGACAGACAGACATTTGGGGGAGATTTTTGTAGGAACCCCGCTGTCCTAGAAAATGAAAACACCCAGCCTTGAATAATTTCACGATCACTTTTTTGCCCATTGCCTCTGAGATCTCATAATAGGCTGTGAGATTTTCTTTTATAATTATCTCAGTGGGAAAAATGAGTGAGAGCCAAGTCTAAATGAACTGTAATTTTGACCTATTGGTTTGCCATTTAATACACCGTCTTCAACTTTTCCCAAATCTTTTGTTTCCTCCCATAGTTTAGAACCTAAGTCATGCAAAGTTGCTTTTTGTACGAGGAGCAAAGGTGCCGGCAACCACATTTAACTCAGGGAAATCAAAGCCCCTATTGAAATACTTGGCTGCAAGAAGCGCTAAATTCTGTGCATTTCCAAGGAGCGACCACAAGGTGACAATCGTGCTGTGGAATTTGGAAACTGTGACCATGTTTCGAAGCTCAGAGCTTCAGACCAAAGCTTGCACAAAGATGCTCGTTTCCTTTTGCTCACCTCTGGATGGGAAGGTATGGGAATTAGCGAGAAACACCATCATTTAGGGAAGAGAGGGGAGTTCCATAAAATGGGATGTTTTTGAAATGAAGGATGCAAATACCAAACTAGAGTAACGGTTTTACCACTAACAATGTTGTGGGAGAATTAAGGTGGGCTCAATTGGATCTTTACTGCAATCGTGCACAATCATGGATTTCTGAAACAGCCCTCTCTGGTCTGATGATGCCCACATGCTTGGGAAAGCAGATCACAAAATTCTCATTTGGGCTATCAGCTTGTAGAAAAATAGTCTGACATGTATACAGTATAGAACAATTGCTTATCATTGAAGCATCATTAAAATCTATCTGTCTGTCTGTCTATCTATCTATCACTGCCTGTCTGTCTGTCTGTCTGTCTGTCTCTCTCTCCATCCATCCGTCCATTCTCTCTCATCTCTCTCTCTCTCATCTCTCTCATTTATCTATATCTATCTAGCTATCTAGCTATCACCGTGTCTCTCTCTCTCTCTCTCTCTCTCTCTCTCTCTCCATTCATCCATCCATTCTCTATCATCTCTCTCTCTCATCTCTCTCATCTATCTATCTATCTATCTATCTATCTATCTATCTATCTATCTATCTATCTATCTATCCATTCATCCATCCATTCTCTCTCATCTCTCTCTCTCATCTCTCTCATCTGTCTGTCTGTCATCTGTCTGTCTTCTCTCTCGCTTGCTCGCTTTTCCTCCCCCTCCCTCTCTTATTCATGACTTGTCATTTTTCATTTAATATCTCTCTTTTTTCTGGGGAGGTGGGATTGAGACTTTTTTTTTAAAATACAAAGTTAAAAGAAAAACCTAGAGGAAAAAAGATTCAAAGGAAGAAAAGGGATCAGAAAAAAGTGAAAGTGCAAAAAAATAATAACAATAGAAAAATAGAAAAAGAAAGAAAAATAGAAAAAGAAAGAAAAATAGAAAAAGAATGGTTTCTGGCTTTCTTTGTAACAGATGTAAGTAAAAAAAAAAATACATCAATCTCATTCTAAGATTAACTTTTGTCTACATTATT
Source organism: Masticophis lateralis (assembly GCA_030761175.1). NCBI lineage: Eukaryota > Metazoa > Chordata > Lepidosauria > Squamata > Colubridae > Masticophis > Masticophis lateralis. The sequence goes on along the minus strand of JAUDYJ010000010.1, from coordinate 6,988,135 downwards.
TCCATAATCCCATTTAATTCTATCCTGAAGTCAACGTTTCATTTCTTTGTTTCTTACCAAACAAAAAAAAACAAAAACAAAAAAAACAAAAAACCAAACCATCCCAAAATCGTAAAGCTGGCTCTCTTTTTCAACTGCGGCTGAAACACCCAAAAAAGGCAAAAAAAAAAGAGATGTTCCCTTGAACTGGAGATTAGAAAAGTTGATTGTCAAATTGCTGCTTATAACAGCACAACGGTTAAATGCTTTTCTTCATACATAACAAGCGGTTGGTCCCGTTTCCTCACAAACTTTACTCTAGTACAAAATGAGGCAGCCTGTCAATAATTTGGAATGTTTTGTGCCCTTGACAAATGCTTAAAAAGAAAAAAAGAAAAGAAAAGAATGAGACAATCAGTCCAAGGAGCGATTTTATGACTTCACTTGATAGAACTTATAAAAGGATGCCCGTCTCCATCAACTTCTGCCAATCATTCTGGTAGTCAAAACTGACTACTCTGATTAAAGAAAAGAACATAAGTACCGGGGGGGGGGGGGGGCTGTTGGGGGTTTGCAGGTCCTGGCTGGCCCTGCCCACCCCTCCCCTCCCAGGAGTCCCCACATGGTCTGTTTTGGATGCAGGTAAGTGAAGGGCATGCGCGGAGACTCGGGGAGGGCGAAAAATGGGCCTACTGGAAGTTTGGGGCTGGGGAGGCTGTTTTCGCCCTCCCGGAGGCTCAAAGAAAGCCCCCGGAGCCTGGGGAGGGCAAAAACACACGCACACCACCATGGTGCACTAGGCTGACTAGGCCACGCCCACCATGGCCACACCCACCCAGCAACAGGGGAGAGAACCCCTTGCTAAAATTTTTGAAGCCCACCCCAGGTAAGTACTTTTGTTTCCACATGGAAACCGCTTCTGAATTTCGCGCTTAATGTGGAAAAGAATGTAATTTTAACTTTGGGTTTTACAGATGAGATTGATAGACCTTTCTAGAAATGGCTGGTTCTTATCACTAAGGAAAAAACAAAACGCTGTGATTTGATGCTAATGCAGCGTTCAAAAATTTTAGCTTTGGATAGGTGGCATTTAGATGCTAAGAAATTGTCATGCATGTATCCTAATGTTCAGCCAAAATGTTGGAGATGTGATTGCTTTGATGCTACATATTATCATATATGGTGGACTTGCAAGAAAGTGAAGTTTTTTTGGATTAAAATTTGGTGGGTTATGCAAAATGTTTTGAAGGAAAAACTCCAATTTTCTCCTCAATTGTTTTTACTGGGCATAGTTAAGGATTCCTCATTGATTGAAACAATATTGGAAAAAAGACGTTATGCCTACTATTGAAGAATGGACTTTGAAGGTGGCCAGTTTTGCAGAAATGATGAAGATATCAGCATACTTAAAAGACCGGAACCAAGAAACTTATGTGCGAGAATGGAAGAAATGGATAGATTATGTGCAGAATAAATATCAAACAAAGAAGTATCAGATAGCTTTTAGCTGAATGTTATGTAGAAATTTATAGTATATACAGGGTGCAGAGTAGTTGGGGGGGTATCATGATAGGATGTGGATTTCACCTTTTAATATTTGGGGAGTTAAAAATGAATTGTAATTTTAAGATTACAAGGGAAGTCAAGGGAGGGGAGGGGACGGTTAGGGAGGGGAGGGGGGGAAGGGGGAAAAATTTGTATTTGTAAAACTTTTTTTTAAAAAAAAATTTAGCTTCGGGGTTCTCTGCCCGGTTGCTGGGTGGGTGTGGGCGTGGCCATGGTGGGTGTGGCCTATTTGGCCTCCTGCACCGTGGCATGGAGGAGGGGTGTTTTTGCCCTCCCCGGGCTCCAGAGGTTTTCCTTCAGCGTCCGGGAGGGTGAATACGGCCTCCCCCAACCCTCCGGAGGGCCTTCAGAGATTCGGAAACGGGCCTGTTTCCGGCCTTCCCGAACTTCCCGTAGGCCCGTTTTTCGCCCTCCCTGAGCCTCTGTGCATGCCCTGCACTTACCTGCATCCAAAATGGGCCACATGGGGACTCCTGGGAGGGCAGGGGAGGACAGGGCCAGCCAGGAGTGAGATTTGGTGTTTCTCTGAACTGCACAGAATCTTAGCTAGAGGTTATTCTGAACTCCTGCGAATCCCCAGCAGCCCTTCTTCTACTGCAACAGACAGAGTCAGAAGTCAATGCTTCTTTTTCTTTTCTTTTCCCTACCTTTCCTCACTTCTCTCTTTCCCTTTTCCTTCCCCTTCCACTGCTCTTTTATCTACCTTTTGGATTTTGCATTTTATAATACTTAATCACCTAATTTTTTAAAAAAAAAAGGTTTAAAAAAAGAGATGGCTTTAAGGGAGTAAGTAGAGAAGATCCCGGAGTCGTAGAGGCGGATTGTACAAATTCAAAGCTTTAAAAATGTTCTGGCCAACCACTGTTTCTGGACTGCACAGATGCTGGCTGCGTTCGTCCATCCTCCGAATGGGAGGCAGAAACCACTGGACCAAATCATCTCGGTGCCCCTTATGCTATTTTGTCCTCTTTTCTAAGCCAGATGAAAGCAAGCTTTGGGGCAAGGGAGAAGCGAGATGAGTCACCTTTGTCCTCTTGGGCAGCCTGTGTATCTCTATGCTTATTTTTAGAATGGTTTGACAGTTATCCAAAGGTTTCATGTTAACAGATGGCCTGTCTTAAAGACTCATGCGCTCGCTAGCATGCAATTCCGAAAAAACCGTAAATGCACTCAGGAGCATGCCATAAACAGCTTTCAATGACTACTCCAAATCCAATTTTGTTACCACACTTCATTAAAACTGATAGCAGGTAACCCAGGCTGCTCTTAATTCCCAATCCAGTTATTCTAGGTAACAGGCAAGTACAGTTAGTTATCTGCCTACTCTCGGTTTCCCAAGGTAGGTGCCATTTTGGCCTATATCTTTTTCCATCCATTATGTTGCGGAGTTGAAAAACCTGAACTTGAAGAAAAAAGGAGCTGATTGTCCACCCCCCCCACCCCCCAAAAAGGATTATCTCTCAAAGGTGAGAAGTTCAATCAGAAACCAACTTTGATTCTCCTTCTTGATGTCAATTGTAGTAATTGTAGCAATACTATATGTAGTAGCAATAGCTGGTTGTGAAGAGGAGGAGGAGATGATGAAGATGAAGATGGAAAAGAAGGAGGAGAGAGAGAAGGAGAAGAAGGGGAAGGGGAAGGGGAAGGAGAAGAAGGAGGAGGAGGAGGAGGAGGAGGAGGAGGAGGAGGAGAAGGAGAAGGAGAAGGAGAAGGAGAAGGAGAAGAAGAAGAAGAAGAAGAAGAAGAAGAAGAAGAAGAAGAAGAAGAAGAAGAAGAAGAAGAAGAAGAAGAAGTGCTGAGAACTACAGAGGCAAGGCATGTGTTATGTCTGCTGTTGGCTCTATTTGCTGGCATTGCAAGCTTTTGAGATGTCCTCTCCCAATCCACTGCAAACAATATTAAAATAATATGACTTTAGCTAGCTCAATCAGGCTGAATTCATACCAGAAGACTCCTTCTAATCAATAGTTGTTTTGCTTCTAACCCAAGAAGCTTCATCAGTTCTGACAGGATGATGGTGGGGAGGGAGGGATGGAAGGATCGTATTTCTTTGCAGCCACCTGTTTGTTAGCACTCTTGAGGGTTTATCTATTTAGGAGGACTTGAAGTTGGGGCCTGCTAACCTAGTAATAACTAAATACTGGGATTTGTGAAGAAATGGGATACAGTTGGCCTTCTAGTTGCAATGACATTCTGCTACTACAGAATCAAAGGCAGCATACAAAGCATGTACATTAAATATTAGTTGCCAGGGAGTAACAGTGCAAGGAATGTATTTCCCTGCTGCCATATTTGAGCCATGCTAGACTAGATGGGTCATCGGCCTAATCCAACAGGGCAACTCTTACATTCATTTTACGAACTGTAGGGAAGGACCGCTCAATCGGTGGACCTCACCACCTGTATATCTTGAACATGTTACTTACTGGATTGACAAGTTTTAAATCTGAGGGTGATTGCCCACTTTTCTTTCCATGTCTGGAAATCCCAGAACTAGCAAGCAATAATCTGAGAGCATAGCTGGAACTGACAATATATCAGAGACATCATTAAGTGTCATACTGTATGGACTACATATTCTCTTTAAAAAGGAACGGATGCTTTTGTGAAGAAAAATAAAGGAAATCCCTCTGTTTCCTGAGCACACCACTTTAAATTTTTTTTTAAAAAAAGCAGAAGAAACAAGAACAACAGCAGCAGAGAATGTATTACTAAGAGATAAGCAAAAAAATCTCCTGTAACAGAGACAACCTATGTAAACATACTGTGATGGATTGAGGTACCCACTGAAACAAGGCAACAAATAATACCCTGTCTTGAAGGAGAACATGCTCTTGAGAATTTTTTTCCTCCAAAGTATGAATTATCAACCTTTGATTCGGCACCTTGTATCCTCACCCTGTATGATACAGGGTGCCGAAAGTCAAAAATAGATTTGAGGTTGGCAACCTGGCCTTTCCTAGCTATCCACCAAAATCAAAAAAGAAGGAAATGAACCCACATTTAATTATCATTGTCAGAAACATATTACGGGAGATGTTTGAGCATCTTTGACATACGATGGCCTCCAGACACAATTTCTATCTGACTGGGTGAACAAGATTTTGTTTGTGGTGTATGAAGAATAGGAGAGAGAGAAAAAGACAGAGACAAAGAGGGAGGGAGAGAGAGAGAGATGGAAAATCTCAGCACACTTTTGACAAGAGTTGGCCTTTTGATCTCTGTTTTGACAGTCCAGAGGCTTGTTCTTTATGTGTCTCCTTCCATGAACTTGGGCTAAAGTTTTAAGGAAGGGTTTCATGCCCAGAAGAACTGGCTGGCCCCCCGATCTCAGACACACTAGCAAGCTCTGTTGAATACCTTGGAACAACATGCAGCTATCTCAACATACAACTTATTGAGTTATGATGTGGAAGTCGATAGATAGGCAACTCCTTGCTGACCTTGGTTGATCTTAAAATGCTAAACAGGGAAGAACTTCAGGCAATACCAAAGGTGTAGACTACCTTGCAGTAAACTAACTAGGGACACAGTGGCTCAGTGGTTAAGATGTGGAAGGTTTACTGTTGAGGTTGAAAATCATATTTCTAAGCTAGAATCGATGTCCAGTACAATGCCAGGAATGAGTTCATTGAGTTCGTAATAGACATGTCCAAAGGTTTAGGAAGATTCTCAGTTATCCAGGTCATGATTGTCCCAAAGGTGCTTCTTCAAAAGGCAGGTGGACTTTGTTTTTCCTTGAAAATGATTCACTTCTCATCCAAGAAGCTTCTTCAGTTCTGACTGAATGGTGGAGAATGGAAGGATTTATATTCCTTGCAGTCCTCTGGTTGTTAGCACTCTTCTTGAAAATCCTTCTACCCTTTCACCAGAGGAAACCAGAGGACTGCAAGGAATATAAATCCTTCCATTCTCCACCATGCAGTCAGAACTGAAGATGCTTCTTGGATGAGAAGTGAAATGTATTCCTCAAGGGGAAAACAGTCCAGTTGCCTTTTGAAGAACCACCCTTGGGACAAGTCCAATGGTCCTTCCCCTCCCTTAAGGTACTAATGAACATCAATGGTGGTAACTTAGGATTCTGGCAGCCTTAAAACTTAGAAGATTCACAGAAAGTTGATCGCATGAGCTATTTGCTTTTCTTCAGAAAGATATTTTCCTAAGATCAGCTGTCCTGTAAAGGAAGTTGCTCTTTGGAATGTGGGTTCATTACATCTTCCTAGGATCTCATCTAAAAATTACAACTCGTTTTTTTTCCCTAGTCCCAGCTTAAGGGATCAAGTCATTCTTGGGCCAGTCATACTCTCTCAGCCCTGGGAAGGAGGCAATGGTAAACCACTTCTGAAATCTTGCCAGATTTGTCCAGGCGTGCGTGCACACACACACACACACACACACACACACACACACACAGAAAGACAGACCCCAAATGCTGGACTAGTTTGAGCAATTTGCTCAAACTAGTATGGTATGTCTTACACCTACATACCTACTGTGTACATATGTCTCACACCTACACACCTACTGTGAGTGTAGATGTGCAAGCTATCTCAATAGCTTAGCTTGGGTGCCTGATCTGTGTCCCAGACTCATGTTTGCCAATTCTCGTTACCGTACTACAAAAACCGCAATTTCCTACAATTTTGAGGCATGAAATAGAAGGAAACCTAAATATACATCCTAAATGAGTTCAGTGCCAAAATTAGGTTAATCGCCACCATGCTAAGCTGCTAAGGTTCTGACCTTAGTGAGGAGAAAGATCCCCTAGCCCTTACTTCCAACAGCAAACAATTATGATAAGGATTTTTTAAAAATTCCATTCGGTTTAAGCATATTTGCTTCTTGGCTGACTTTATTTATCGCAATCTGTGTGCACCTGTGAAGAGCACATTATTTTATTTATTTATTGCTTATTAAATTTATATGCTGCATATCTCACTATCTAAAGCGGCTCTGTACAATATAAAGAAAAGCAAGTTCGAACTACCTCAAGTTAAATGAACGAGAAAGGAGTTAAATGGAATGGAAGAATAAGACTATGAATAAGAATTCCATTCCATTCCTTTCCATTCCATTCCATTCCATTCCATTCCAGAACAGAACAGAACAGAACAGAACAGAACAGAACAATAAATAGAAAATCGAATAGAATAGAATAGAATAGAATCGAATAGAATAGAATAGAACAGAACAATAGAACAGAACAGAAGAATAGAATGGAATGGAATGGAATGGAATGGAATGGAATAGAATAGAATAGAATAGAATAGAATAGAATAGAATAGAATAGAATAGAATAGAATAGAATAGAATAGAATAGAATAGAATAGAACAGAACATAAAGACCCATGATAATGAATAGAACGGAATGGAATGGGATAGAACAGAATAGTTTTATTTGGTGTGATTGGACACAGAAGGAATTGGTTCTCTTATATATAAAGTAGCATATAAATTTAATAAATAAAAGAATTCTACAATACAGCCACACGAGTGCATCTAAGGGAAGCATGTTCTCGGAGTTCTACTAAAGACCTGGAAAAAGTAAGATTTATCCTTAAAATTTCTCCAGGGGCAAATCAAAAGGCCACTTTAGCGCTGTAAGAAGGCTAACTAGCTAGCTCCTTTTCATAAGATTTATATTTTCGATCATGCCCAATGTGGATTTACGGTGATCCTCGACAGAGCAATATCTGCACGGAAAGACAAGGAAGAACAAACCAGGTGAACCAGAACAGGAGGGCAGACAAGCATGCCTATGTAGCTGAAATAGTAAAAAAAAAAAAACCAAATCCCACACAAAAACATCGTATTGATAGCCTGAGTGTCTCAACACAACGCGGGAAGAATGCTAAAAAAAATCTCTAACACCAAATGCGGGAAATGACTTTTTTTGCATCAAAGCACCCCTAATCCTTATTTAAGCCACGAGATACGGTGTCACATCGGTTAATTAATTTGAATTCTGCAGCTTCTCCTTCCATCTGTCCCTTGAATTTGATCCAGCAGTTTTGGCTTGGAAGGCTACCGTGACTTCATTACAATGGCAGCTGAGCAGCCTAGCTCTGCTGCGCTGCACTGGGGCAGGTGTGTAACGAGTACTAGGGTGTGCAAAACTCTCCAAAGGTGATTCACAAGCGTTTCCCGCTATTTAACCTTGATAGGTGGTTTATAGTGGGTGGGATACGGCGGATTCGGATAAACCATTCCAGCGTGACAAACAGGCCATCATCACATTTTCCCGTGTCTCATGAAAGTTGATCCAGGCTAATGATGGTTCATTCGGAATAACTGAGTTGGAAGGGACCTTGGAGGTCTCCTAGTCCAACCCCTTGCTCAAGCAGGAAAGCTTATACAATTTCAGACAAATCATTCTCCAATTTCTTCTTGAAAACCTCCGGTGTTGAAGGAGCACCCACGATTTCTGGAGGCGAGTCGTTCCACGGGTTAATTGTTGTCACTGTCGAGAAATTTCTCCTTAGTTCTAGGTTGCTTCCCTCCTAATGCTCCCAATGATGATGACTCCATGCAACTTCTCATTTTAAAGAGAACCAAAATGAGCTGCCTATCATCCCCAGAGAAACTCTGTGTAATCAACTGTAACACTTAAATGGTACAGGAGATTTTTGGATGAAAAATAATATATAGAGAAATACATTCAACTCTTCCCAATAGATTGCAATTTCAGATTTGGGGCAAATCCCCCCATGACTGCTTTTATCTCTCCCTCCCTCCCTCTATCTCTCTCTATCTATCCATCCTGTCTGCCTGTCTCTCTCTCTCTCTCTCTTCTATCTCTCTCTATTCATCCATCCAAACTATCCTCTCTCTCTCTCTCTTCATCATCAGTCATCTATCTATCTATCTATCTATCTATCTATCTATCTATCTATCCATCCATCCATCCATCCATCCATCCTATCTCTCTCTCTATTCATCCATCCAAACTATCCTATCTCTCGCTCTTCATCGTCATCTGTCATCTATCTATCTATCTATCTATCTATCTATCTATCTATCTATCTATCCATCCATCCATCCCATCTCTCTCTCTATTCATCCATCCAAGCTATTCTATCTTTCTCTCTCCCTATCTTCATCATCATCTGTCATCTATCTATTTATCTATCTGTCTATCTGTCTATCTATCTATCTATCTATCTATCTATCTATCTATCTATCCATCCATCCATCCATCCATCCATCCATCCATCCATCCATCCCATCTCTCTCTCTATTCATCCATCCAAGCTATTCTATCTTTCTCTCTCCCTATCTTCATCATCATCTGTCATCTATCTATCTATCTATCTATCTATCTATCTATCTATCTATCTATCTATCTCTATATGAGATACCTATTATTACAAAGTGATCAATCCTGACCTTTAGATCAAATGCTAATAAAGTTCTCTGTGAATTTTTTCAACCGATTGATATTAAAGTTAGCACTCTCTGTTAAGTAAACGTCGGTAGCCTCTTTCTCCCTCTAACACATATATTTTGAAACAAGCCTTTGGCTTCTCCTTTTAGTTTTAAACGATGCCCTTTACTTTTGTTCTGCCTGACCCTTTCTGAGTTCTGGTTTCTGCACTCCAGAGATTTCAGATGCTGCCACGTCCGTCGGAACAAGGGAAGAGAAGGCTGATTTCAAAGGCCAGCGTGGGCTTCCTTTAATCACATCCGTTGTAGAGAGAACCAACGCCAATGCACCATGGCTGCAGCCTCGCTTTGAGAACCAAACATTGTGAAAAATCAGAGCCTGGTTTCTCTACTTTGACAGCCTCCCAAAGAGCAACCTGGGAGGCAATCTTTTGCCTGTCTCACATCTGAATGACAAGAGACAAAACCGGTTCAGATTTGGGCCAATCCGACTGAATTCCACCTTTTCCCTCTGCCTTCTGGAAGGAGGCTCTTTTAATGACAAATCCTCTCTGTAAAAGGCAGCTTTAAGCACGGGGAATGTTTCACAAAGGAAAGGGAATGCTTTATATGGCAGGGAAGATTCAAACCACTCCTGGAGGGCAGGAGCACATGGCCAGAGGGGGAGAGGGTCTGCAAAATGCCACAATTTGTGCAAAAAGGATAATAGGAATAAATTGTTAAATGGAAGGGGAAGGTTTCCCCGAAGAGAGACGGACAGCTATCAATAATTACAAGTCTACTTGATTGTCGTGCTTTCTGGCTCAAAGGCTATACATAGCAAAAGTTTGATTTGTCTGAAACTGGAGGATGGAATTTCACTGAAAGCCAATCAGATTTGTCTATCTAAAAATAGATCCACTCTTTTACTCTCTGTTGTTTGGACATCCAGATATATACGATGCTGGGGATGCAACATTAATGGCCGGGAGCAGCCCTTCTCGGGAACTTTTTGACAACAGAACAGGACAATGGCAGAGAACATATTTCAACTTTGAAAACATTAAGTCTACTTTTTATACACCCGCTCTGTATAGATGACATAAACATGGAACGTAAAATCCAAGGGCCGGAAGGGACCTTAAAGGTCTTCTACTACTCCAACCTCCTGTCCTGGTCAAACAGTTGTCCAATCTTTTCTGGAAAGTCTCCAGCAATGGCGCACCCACAACTCTGGGAGGCAACTGATTAATTGTTCTCACCGTCAGTTCTAAATGTCTATGGAGATTCTCAGTCCTCCAGGTCATGGTTGTCCCAAAGATGCTTTTTTTCAAGAAGCCACTGGGCTTTCTGGTTGTTCTTTGAAGAGGTTTCGCTTCTCATCCAAGATGCTTCTTCAGCTCTGGCTGGATTTCATTCCCCCACCGTCCAGTCAGAGCTGAAGAAGCTTCTTGGATGAGAAGCGAACCTTCCTCAAAGAAAAACCAGAAAGTTCAGTGGCTTCTTGAAACAAGCACCTTTGGGGTTTTCACGGTCAGGAAATTTCTCCTTACTACTAGATTGGATCTCTGTTAACAAGCTTCCATTCATTACTTCTCATCCTGCCCTCTGGTCAGAGTCAGAAGTTATTCATTACTGGATTAACAATGTTCTAAGCCCGGGTTGGAGAACCTATGGCACGCATGCCAGAGGTGGCACACAAAGCCCTCTCTGTGGGCACGCGGCCCAACACCAGCTGCTGTTCTGGTTTCTGGTATGCGTGTTTCCGATGTGCCAGCTAGCTGGTCTTCGCGGGCGCTGGAGTACCTGAAAATGGTCAAAAACAGGCTGCTTTTTGGGCTGTTTTTGACCCAAGAAATGGCCTAAAAACAGTCCAAAAACCAGCCTGAAAACAGCCTGGAAAATAGCCTGAAAATACCTGGAAAACAGCCTGGAAAATGGCCTGAAAACAGCTGGAAAACATCTCAAAAAATAGCCTGAAAACAGCTGGAAAACAGCCCAGAAAATTGCCTGAAAACACCTGGAAAATAGCCCAGAAAATGGCCTGAAAACAGCTGGAAAACAGCCCAAAATAGCCTGAAAACAGCTGGAAAACAACCCAGAAATAGCCTGAAAAAACCTGGAAAACAGCCCGGAAAATGGCCTGAAGACACCTGGAAAACAGCCCGGAAAACAGCCTGGAAACACCTGGAAAACAGCCTGGAAAATGGCCTGAAGACACCTGGAAAACATCTCAAAAAATAGCCTGAAAACAGCTGGAAAACAGCCCAGAAAATTGCCTGAAAACACCTGGAAAATAGCCCAGAAAATGGCCTGAAAACAGCTGGAAAACAGCCCAAAATAGCCTGAAAACAGCTGGAAAACAACCCAGAAATAGCCTGAAAACACCTGGAAAACAGCCCGGAAAATGGCCTGAAGACACCTGGAAAACAGCCCGGAAAACAGCCTGGAAACACCTGGAAAACAGCCTGGAAAATGGCCTGAAGACACCTGGAAAACAGCCCAGAAAACAGCCTGGAAACACCTGGAAAACAGCCCCCAAAATAGCCTGAAAACAGCTGGAAAATGGCCTGGAAAATGGCCTGAAAACAGCCCCAAAAATAGCCTGAAAACACCTGAAAAACAGCCCAGAAAATGGCCTGAAAATGGCTGGAAAACAGCCCAGAAAACGGCCTGAAAACACCTGGAAAACAGCCCCAAAATAGCCTGAAAACAGCTAGAAAACGGCCTGGAAAACAGCCTGAAAACAGCCAAAAAACATGCACACGCGTTCCGGTTTGGGCACTCAGTCCCAAAAAGGTTCGCCATCACTGTTCTAAGCTAAGGGCAAGAACCAACAAAGGAACTGCTCATTTTTGCTTACGTGGTGACAGAAAGCATTCTTCACGTAGCAGTCATTGTACACTATCTTGAAGTTCTTCTGCCTTTTTTTTCAAAAAAAACACTATGTGTTTGGGGGAACATCATTTCCCATTGAAATTAGCCAAAGGTAAGATTGCTGTTCCCCTTCCCTAGCAAAGAAAATATTTATTTGATTATACATGTAATAACAGCTGCAAGGATTGTTTATGCACAAAATTGGAAAGCAGAGAAAATCCCTTTGGAAGGAGAACTAATTTAAAAAAAAAATTAGATTGTGCAGAAATGAATAGATCAACTTTGATGATTAAAGAAAGAAAAGATTCAGAATACTTTAAGATACGGAATCAATTCTACTATTGGTTAGAAAAGAGATATAAATAAGTAAATTAACAGTTATGTATGAAAATGCTATAATTAGAATATTTTGTGCGTGATGAATTGTTGTAATTGATTCGATGAGAACGAAGATAGAAGAAATAACAACAAGAAGAATGATTGGAAACAACACCGAGATGTCACATGGAAGGAATGATGGATGTATTAAATGTTTGTTTAAAAAAAAGATTAAAAAAAAATACCCCTTAAAAAAAATAGAACAGACCCTTCCCTTCCCCCAAAGTCAGTTTTAATTCTATGAAAGAAGAAATAGATTTTAGCAAGTTGAATGGGCCAAAGCTTCCATGAGAAACATGCGACTTGGAATCCCCCGCACCCCTCTTCAAAAAACGGTTATAGGTTTTCCTTAAAACAATAAAACGTGCTTAACTTCTATCAGAGCTGCTGGCACAAAGAGAGACGTTGAAGTGAACATCTCCATCTTTTACTGCAGACAAGAAACTCACTAAAACAGATAAATAATGAATGCGTCTTGGGATCGCTGTAGCTAGTTTTGCAAGACACCGGGAAAAGAGAGTGCGGAATGCTCTCTCTATTTTTTTTTTTAATTCATGTATCTTTGTTCGGCAAAACAAAAATGTGTGTGTGTGTGTGTGTGTGTGTGTGTGTGTGTACACGCAGAGAGAACACCTCCCACCATACATGTTAGGTTGCTGTTCTCAAAAAGCCCCAGCCCAAGAAAGCAGAAAGAGAAGTTATGAAGACATACGTAATTTGCTGTGATGAATTGTGTGCATGCTTCAGTGATCAAAATGCAGCTGAGACCTATTATATTTAATGATGAGACATACTTCCTACGAAAACAGTCAAGCATAGATGGCTTGTCTGGACAATCAACCTACTTTTGTTGCTCTAGTACAGGGGTGTCAAACTCGATTTCATTGAGGGACACATCAGGGTTGTGTTTGACTTTGGGGCGGGGGGGGGGCAGGTTGTGTGTAGCCAGATCGATGTTACTTGTATCGGGGACGCCTTTGGTGGCCCGAGTTCTCTGCCAGCAAAAAGGAGCTCCTGAGCTTCATTTTTGCGGTGGCCACCTGCAGCCCTCTGCCAACGAAAACGCAGCCTTCCCGAGCTCCCTTTTTTCTGGCAGAGGCATCATGGTCCTCCTTTGCTGTTTGCAGGGCAGCTTCGCAGGCCAGAACTAAACACCCTGCAGGCTGGATTCAGCCCCCGGACCTTGAGTTTGATTCCTGTGTTCTCGTAGCAAATGCAGGTCCTTGACATTATGATCATAAATGAGCCTGGAGCTATGGTGGTAGGTTGTATTGGTTATGAGCTTGCTTGTTTTCTTACAGATATTTCATAACCCAACCTAAGTAAATCATCAGTGCTGATGATGTTTCCCAAGGCCTGATAAAATTGTAGCCAGGATGAGACCTGAACTTGGAAATTGTGGACCACGCTTTTAGTTCGCTGTCCTACACTGATTCTCCTTGCTGTTTTGAAATTGGATATCCCGTATCTAACTATATTTATGCTGGTTTTTATGGCTGTTTTCCAAATGATGTTATTAACTAACAGAGAACAATGGCAGGGGGCTATCAGCAAGATGGTTCAGCTATTCTGCAAACCAATTAAAGGCAGAGAAAGATAAGTGTCATGGGATCTTAACCTTAACAGGGCCCGGAGGCAATTTCACCCCATCTGAAGGTGAATTTAAGGTTCAATTTTTTAAAAAATCTGTGCGAAAGAGCTCAGAATAAAACAATTATGAAGGTAGATTTTCGAAGTTCACCGTAGTTCTTGAATCATAAAAAGTTGAAATAAGATGTTCCTTCCTCGCTGGTACAATTGTGGCTACCTCAAACACGTTTTGATATTTGTAGAGGAGCAAATATGGACATCCCTGTATGACCTCATATACAGAACTGGGATAAAATGTTACCAGTTCAGCCCAGTTCGACTATGCACTTCTGAACCGGTAGGGAATGTAAGTAGATTTCACCCCTGATACAGAAGATTCTGGAATGATTGCAATCAGCCTATTGGGTGAAAGGGAAGAGATTTTCAACTCTTCTCATATCAACTCTTCTTTCCAAACATAGCTGTGGTACAAGTTAAGTCCTTGAATTATAACAGTTCATTTAGTGACTGTTTGAAGTTACAAGAGCACCAAAAAAAGCACACTTACAACTATAGCAGCATCCCCTCGATCACGTGATCAAAATTCAGACATGTATTTATGACAAGTAGAGTGTCTCGGGGTCTCCTTTTGTGACCTTCTGAGAAGCAAAGTCAACAGGGAAGCCAGATTTAACCATGTTACTAATTTAATAATCGCAATGATTCGCTTAATGACTGTTGCAAGAAAGCTCATAAAATGAGGCAAGATTCACTTAGCCACTGTCTCACTTCACAACAGAAATTTTGGGCTCAGTTGTGGTCGTACATCAAGCACTACCTCATTGTGGCCTGTCAGCCGCTGGCCCCTCCAACAGCTGAATTGGATGTGGAGGAGACGTGGGAGTCAGGGCCAGCATCAAGGCAATCTGAGAGCTCCGAGGGGAAAAAGGGAATGGAACTGGCAGAGAGAGAGAGAGAGAGAGAGAGAGAGAGAGAGAGAGAGAGAGAGAGAGAGAGAGAGAGAGAGAGAGAGAGGGAGAGAGAAGGAGGAGGAGGAGGAGGAGGAGGAGGAGGAGGAGGAGGAGGAGGAGGAGCCTGGGCCATCCGTCAGCCCTCAGATGGAGAGTCAACAGCCCCCAGGTCTGGAGGTGGCTGAGGAGGAAGAAGAGGAACAGCTGGGTCTGGTGCCTGACTCATGGATGCACAGAAGGCAGAGGAGAGGAGAGCAGTAGAAATCTATGGGCCAGTCCTTGGGATGGAAGAGCCACCGCTGCTACCGAAACCTCACCCTAGCTCTGGGGATAAAAGGCAGGGGGCAGAGATGAATAGGTGTGGCAGACAACTATTCATCTCCCTGCTGGATGGACTTGTTAGCCTGCGGTGAAAGAGACTTTTTGCCATAGCTGCTGGTGCTCCTAATAAAGGGAACATTTATTTAACTAGGAGCCTGAGTGGCATAGAAGGCTAATGCCTCCTACTAAGGCAGCATTTAACATCCAGCTGCCTGTAATTACTGCGAGTTCAATTCTCACCAGGCTCGAGATCGACTCAGCCTTCCATCCTTTCTAAGGTGGGTAAATTGAGGACCCAGTTTGTGGGGGCAATAAGCTGACTTTGTATAAAATATATACAAAAGTATGAAGGCCATTGCTTAATGCATTGTAAGCAGCCCTGAGTCTCTGGAGAAGGGCGGCATATAAATCAAATTTTAAAAAAAAACTACAGAGGATTTGTCATGTTTGGGAGCCGGGTCAAAACATAAAACTGTAGTAGGTTTAGACCATTCCACGTCACATGGAGTGCAATTTCTTTATGGCATATTCTCTTAATTAGGGTTCTATATGGACATGAACATCTCACTTGTGATGTGCTGGACACAACAGGGCAGCTAAGATTTCTTTTTTCAGTTACCCTTTCCAGTTTGGGTGACTAGGCAAAAAAAAATTATATTTTTAACATCCTTGGAACAGAGAAGTTACAAGGTGGAGCCCTTGGTTTCAGAAGAAAGGCAGATCAAAAGAAGGACCTTCCACTGAAGATCATGGCGAGCTGCTGCTATTCAGAGAGAAAAAGCAGGGAAAAAGTAACTCTAGATCAATACGAGATCTGATTTGATATAAGATTGCTATTGATTAGGACAGTGTGAAGCTTTGATTTAAGGATTCAAGTTTTTACAGCAGCAGGACAGAATCTCAGCGCTGAAGAGGCCATCCAAAGAGGAAAGTTTGAAGAGCACGGCGAATTGTAATGAATAACTGTGAGATAATCTGGATACTTTTCAGTCTCTGCAAACGAGATTTTCGGACTCAAACAGATTCAATTCAGGCAGCCAAATGGAAAACTACTTTCAAAGACAAGTCTGTGTGAAGCAGCTTGATTACCTTTGAGCCTTTAAAGAGCTTGCGGGGAAAAAGATGGACACCTGGTCAAAAGTTAGATTTGAGTCCAAATTATATTAAATAATGGTATAGTAATAGCAATAGCACTTAAGAGTTGTATACCGCTTCATAGTGCTTCACAGCCCTCTCTAAGTTGTTTACAGAGTCAGCCTATTGCCCTCCAACAATCTGGGTCCTCATTTTACCCACCTTGGAAGGACAGAAGGCTGAGTCAACCTTGAGCCGGTGAGAATCGAACTGCTGGCAGTGGGCAGAGTCAGCCTGCAGTACTGCACTTTAACCACTGCGCCACAATGGAAAAAGGAAGGAAGGAAGGAGGGAGGGAGGGAGGGAGGGAGGGAGGGAGAGAGGAAGGAAGGAAGGAAGGAAGGAAGGAAGGAAGGAAGGAAGGAAGGAAGGAAGGAAGGAAGGAAGGAAGGAAGGAAGGAAGGACAATAGCCCTTAGGCTTATATAGTACTTTACAGCCCTCTCTAACCGGTTTACAGAGTCAACCTCTTGCCCCCAACAATCTGGGTCCTCATTTTACCCACCTCGGAAGGGTGGAAGGTTGAGTCAACCTTGAGCCCATCAGATCAAACTCCTGGCTGTGGGCAGAGTCAGCCTGCAATATGGCATTCTAACCACTGTGCCATCATGGATGGATGGATGGATGGATGGATGGATGGATGGATGGATGGAAGAAAGAAAGGCAGGAAGGCAGGAAGGCAGGAAGGCAGGAAGGAAGGAAGGAAGGAAGGAAGGAAGGAAGGAAGGAAGGAAGGAAGGAAGGAAGGAAGGAAGGAAGGACAATAGCCCTTAGACTTATATAGTACTTTACAGCCCTCTCTAACCGGTTTACAGAGTCAACCTCTTGCCCCCAACAATCTGGGTCCTCATTTTACCCACCTCGGAAGGGTGGAAGGTTGAGTCAACCTTGAGCCCATCAGATCAAACTCCTGGCTGTGGGCAGAGTCAGCCTGCAATATGGCATTCTAACCACTGTGCCATCATGGATGGATGGATGGATGGATGGATGGATGGATGGATGGATGGAAGAAAGAAAGGCAGGCAGGCAGGCAGGCAGGCAGGCAGGAAGGAAGGAAGGAAGGAAGGAAGGAAGGAAGGAAGGAAGGAAGGAATCAAGTCCAGTTGCCTTTTGAAAAAGCACCTTTGGGACAACCAGGACTGAGAAGAGTTTCTCTTTTTGAATATGCAAACATGAATCTGATCTACTCTCTCTTTCATTTCCTTTTTAAATACGCCCATCATTCAGAAAAAGGCTGAACCGGACACACTTAAGGAGAACATTTATCAGCCTGTATATTTTTATCGCATACCTCCACCGTCGGGTTCACAGGACGAACGAGCTGCGTCTGTGCCCTTGTGTCTGGAGGCTCGGCTGCTCGGGCCAGACATTTGGACTTTTATGACAAGGAGCTGCACATTGTCTCTTGGCAGCATCCGTGCCTGCCCATCTGCTGGGATGGCAAGGTGCCTGCATCAAAGTTGTTTGGACCTTTGCCCCGGAGGCATAAAATGCCAAGCAGCCATAGGTTTCAATGGGCAATCCTGCAAATTGGCTCTTTCTCGTTCTCGTCTCTTTCCCGTTTCTCTTTTGGGTTTGCGAGGCCCCTTCCCCGATGCCAGCTCTGCTGTGTTGGAGAAAAATCCTATGCACGTGTTTGGGCATGTTTTACGCAATTGAATCTACGATTCCCACCTGGTTTTCTTCTGCCATACCTGCCCTCTTTCTGCTAGGAACTGACACGTTATAACACCAAGCTACGTGTGGACTTGTAAGCAAAAATTTTAGCAAGGGATTCTCTGCCCACTTGCTGGGTGGGTGTAGCCATGGTGGGAGTGGCCAAATCAGCCTCCTGCACCATAGTGCGTTTTTCACCCTCCCCGGGCTCCAGAGGCCCTCTGGAGGCCAGAAATGGGCCTGTTTCTGGCCTTCCCGAACTTCCAG
Source organism: Masticophis lateralis (assembly GCA_030761175.1). Lineage (NCBI taxonomy): Eukaryota > Metazoa > Chordata > Lepidosauria > Squamata > Colubridae > Masticophis > Masticophis lateralis. The sequence goes on along the minus strand of JAUDYJ010000010.1, from coordinate 6,970,056 downwards.
TGAGCCCGTTTTTCACCCTCCCTGAGCCTCTGTGCACAACCTGCATTTATCTGCATCAGTGATGGGATTCAAGTAATTGAACAGCCGGTTCTCTGCCCTAATGATTTCTTCCACCAACCAGTTCACCAAACTGCTCAGAAAGTTAACAACCGGTTCTCCCGAAGTGGTGCGAACTGGCTGAATCCCACCAGTGATCTGCATCCAAAATGGGCTGTATGGGGACTCCCGGGAAGGGCAGGGTGAGGTGGGTAGGGTCAGCCAGGAGTGGGATTTGGAGGTTCTCCAAACTGCACAGAATCTTAGCTAGAGGTTCTCCCGAACCCCTGTGAACCCCCAGCAGCCCAGCCCTGTTTCTAAGTATTTCAAAACAGCTCCTTTAGTGGCACGACAAGCAAATGGGTTATCACAATAGAGAGGGGTAACCTGAGGAAAAGTGTCATTTTTCCTGAAAAATGGATTTATTTTTTTTTACAACCACAGGTAGTCCTTGATTTACAACAGTTCGTTTAGTGACCGTTCAAAGTTACAACGGCGCTGATAAAGTTACTTATTATTTTTCAGACTTATGACCGTTGCAGCATCTCCAGGGTCATGAAAACTCAGACACTTGGACACTGGCTCATATTTACGACAGTTGCAGTGTCGTGGGGTCATGTGACTTTATGACAACCAGAGATTTAACCTGGAAATAAGGAGAAATTTTCTGACAGTGAGAACAATCAATCCATAGGACAGAAGTTGCCTTCGGAAGTTGTGGGAGCTTCATCATTGGAGGCTTTCAAGAAGAGACTGGACTGCCATCTGTCAGAAATGGTGGAGGGTCTCCTGCTTGGGTGGGGGGTTGGACCAGATGATCTCCAAGGTCCCCTCCAACTCTGTTAATCTGTTAAAGCAACGTCCATGGGGAAACCAGGTTCACTTAACAAGCGTGTTACTAGCTTAACCACTGTGGTGATTCACTTCATAACTCCGGCAAGAAAATGGGGCAAAACTCACTTAACAAACGTCTCACTTAGCAACAGAAATTTGGGGCTCAGTTGGAGCTCTTAGACAACCAGTTTTAAGGCAGATCACAGCAAACGTGCCCATGGGATACAAGTAATCCTCAATTTATGGCCATAAATGAGCCTGGAATTATGACTGCAAGTTGTGCTGGGTATTAAGCGGGTCATCATGCAAATGACCCAATTTTATGAATTCTTTTTTGAGCCAGTTGTTAAGCAAGCGCTATGGGGTTGTTAAGCAAACCCATTTTTTTTGGATACCTTTTGCTGGTTGTAATTGAAGAACTGTCTGCGCTATTCTGCAGCGTAATTTGGATGGTATACAGGTAATCCTCGACTTCCGACCACAATCGAGCCCAGAATTTATGTCGTTAAGTGAAACAGTTGCTAAGGGAGCTTTGTCCCATTTTGCAACCTTTCTTGCTGCACTTGTTAACTGTTGAATCACTGCAGTCGATAAGTTTGTCACCCGGTCCTTAAGTGACCTGGCTTCCCCATTGATTTGGCTCGTCGGTTGGTCGCAAAAGGGGATTGCGTGACTCCAGGGAACACTGCCACCGTCATAAATACGAGTCTGTTGCCAAGTGTCTGAATTTGGATCGTGTGACCGTGGGGGGGGGGGGATGCTGTTGCAAAACAGTCTGAAAAACAGTCCTAAGTCACTTTTTTCAATGCCGTTGCAACTTCGAATGGCCAGTAAATAAATTGTCACAAGTCGAGGACTCCATTTACAAAATTGGGTATCAGTTCAGGGGCGGGTTTCAAAACCCGTTGCTACCGGTTCGCTCGTGGGCGCTCGCACGCTTGCATGTGCAGAAGAGTCTGGGTGGATGGGTGGGCGGAGCCTCTCGCCGCTGCCGGTACTGGTTCACCCAATTCGGGGCGAACTGGTAGCAACTCACCACTGCATTAGTTCAACTCTCTAAGCTAAATTCAAAAACTGATACATGCAGAATATCAAAGAGAGAATTGAAGAATTAATCATACAGGCTGCTGGGGGGGGGGGGAGGAAAAGCCTTTAAAAAAACTGTCCTTCTCTAATAGCCCTTTGACCCCTCTGTACCCCACCCTGGGCAAGGGGGCTACGATAGAAGAACGGGGGTTTAAAACCATTAAAATATTCTCTAAAGGCTTTGAAAATTCTGGAGAAGCAGAATGCTTTCTAACATATGAAGAATTTGCAGCCAAAAACATACTAGAAGTGAAAGTTAAATGCCTAGAGCAATGTAAATTTTTAATTAATGTTAGTTATAATTATCTGATGGTGCCTGACTGAGACTCAGCAAAAGGGTTGGAAGAGATTTTGTTTTCCTTGTAATTTATTAGCTTTATAACTAATAATAATTAAAAATTAAATAAAATGCTCCAAGCCCCTTTGTAATAATTCTCTTTAAAAAAAAAAAACCAAAACCTTGAATTGTGGTTACACCGAATCCTATTTCCTTCTAAGAACAAAATGACGTGTTTTGGGGGTTTTGTTTTAAATAAATTAAATGATCGTGGATTGTGGATCTGAGGGAATCCTTCCTTTATGGGAAAAATTGGAGATGGGTTTTAAGGGCAAACTGAAATAGAAAACAGGGATCCGGTTTGCTTTATGGAGCCTTCCAGAAATGATGTGTGGAATTAATGCTTTCCATCCAATTTAGAACAAGTTTTGTGGTTTCTCTCCAAAAAGCAAACCACAAGCCATCTCTTGAGGTGCGATTTCTAAGCCAAGCACAAATTGTCAACTACAACACAAATTATACTAATGAACAAGCTGTTATTTTGCACCATTTGGAATTAGGAGGAGTTTTTTTGCTTGCTTTTGTGCAAACAAATGGATACCTCGGAACGGTGACACCAGAATTGTGGCACCATTTTCAACGATTCAGTTGGCTTAATATTAGAGCGCTGATTTCTGCATTTGGACATGTGAAACCTGAAATTCCAGCACGATCGCTAGAAAAGTAAGGTAAAGGTAAAGGTTCCCCTCACTGATATGTGCTAGTTGCTCCCGACTCTAGGGGGTGTTGCTCATCTCCGTTTCAAAGCCGAAGAGCCAGCGCTGTCCAAAGACATCTCTGTGATCATTTGGCCGGCATGACTAAATGCCAATGGTGCACAGAATGCTGTTACCTTCCCACCAAAGGGGATTTCTATTTTTCTACTTGTATTTTTACCTGCTTTTGAACTGCTAGGTTGGCGGAAGCTGGGACAAGTAATAGGAGCTCACCCCGTTAAGAATTTAGGGATTTAAGTTGATTTTAAATTTAATAACAGCAACTAGACTGTTGGTTGCACAACACTGGAAAAAAGACTCTTTGCCTACAGTAGAAGAATGGATTGTAAAAGTAATGAACTTAGCTGAGATGGCCAAAATCTCAGCATATTTGAAGGATCATACGCAAGAAAGATACATTTTGGAGTGGAGGAAATGGATTGACTGTGTTCGGAACAAATATCATATAAGAAGACATCAAATTGCGTATGAATGAAGAGGAACTAGAGTTGTAATTTTTGTTTTTCTATTTTATTAGATTGGAGTTAAGATTTTGATAGTGTTTGTAAACTAGAAATTGGATAGGTTAATGGTTGGTTTAAAATTTTTGTTGAAGAAGAGAAACCCTGTATTTCACTCTGGGAAGTCCGGGGGGGGGGAGGGGGGTTGAAGGGGAGGAGGGACGGGGGGGTGAAGGGGGGAAGGGGGGGTTTATATGTTTGTACTTTTATAAAACTTTTAATAAAAAAAAAAGAATTTAGGGATTCGAACTGCTGAACTGCCAACCTTTCGATTGACAAGCTCAGAATCTTAGCCACTGAGCCATCGCATCCCTATAAAAGTAACATGTCATAAAACCAAAGCAGAACCCTAGGTACAAAAAAAAAATGTTTTTGAAGGGTGACATTATATACTCTTATATCTTTTTCTGGGGAAGAGTGGCTAAAAGCACCAGGCTAGAAAACAGGAGACTGGGAGTGTCACACCTTAGGTTTGAAAGCCAGCTGGGTGACTGAAGGCCAATCACCAGGAGATGGTGAGTTCTAGTTCCATCTTAGCCATGAAATTGGTTGTGTGACTTAGGGCCAAAATCACCAGGAGACTGGGAGTTCTAATCCTACATTAGCCATGAAAGCCATCTGGGTGACCCTGGGCCCGTTTCTCTCTCAGCCTAACCCACCTCACAAGAGTGTTGCAGGGAAAAGTGGAGGAGGAAAATACTTTGCCACCTTGAGTTATTTATAAAAATCGTAACAGTGAGATACAAATATCCAAGTAAAAAAAACATTCCCGCAATATGCTACCTTGGAAGGTTCTAGGTTCCTTTAGAGAAGGCTCCAACAATTTGGTAGTTTGACCTACCTCCAACACTGAATAAAGACTGAATTGACTGTCTCCCACAAACCATAAAAAGAAAAGAAAAGAAAAGAAAAGAAAAGAAAAGAAAAGAAAAGAAAAGAAAAGAAAAGAAAAGAAAAGAAAAGAAAAGCCCTGGACTAGGGAAGAGATGGCTCAGGTAAGAAGGAAGGAAGCTATTTCCTTCTTCCTCAGGAGGAAAACACCTGCCTTCTTACCTATGACATCCTTTGGCTGTTCTATCCCTCCAGTTACTTTTCCTTTCAGACGGAACGGTGTGATTAGCAGCATGCAAGCAAACAGTAGGAATTAATCTTTTAAACACAAATATTTCAGTCGTTAGGTGATGGCTCGTCACGAAACAGTGGGAGGAAAGAGGCTCATAGTCTAACAATTCTCCTATATAACATCTTCGCAAATTTCCCCACGCTCACTCACAATTTGCTTAATGCAGTTTTCAGGTAATTAAGAAAGTCTGGGTCCACCCTTTTGATTAAAGACCCCAAGCGACTGTCTCAGTTTACCCTTCCCTTCCATTTAAATTTTCTCAAAGGCTGCAAATGACTAAAATATGACAACGGCCTCTAAAAAAATCACTGGCATATCTAAGCCAAAGGTGTTGGCTGTGCAACTGTCTAGCACCATGATGGTGAACCTATGGCACACGTAGCCATATTGGTCGGCATGTGAGCTCAGCTCCGGCGTACATGTGTGTGCCGGTCAGCTGATTTTCGGGCCTTTGGGGCCCCACCGGAAGTAGGGAAACAAGCTGTTTCCTGCCTCCGGAGACCTCGGAGGGGTGATGGGGAAGGCCCATTTTTCAATCTCACCAGACTCCAGAGACTTTTTAGGAGTCTGGGGAGGGCAAAAACGGCCTTCCCCGCCTCCCCCAGAGGCCAGAAATGGCCCATTTCCCAACTTCCAGTGGGACCGGAAGGCCCATTTTTTCCTGTCCCCAGGCTCCAGAGCCTCTCTAGGAGTCTGGGTAGGGCAAAAATGGACTCCCCCCAACAGACATCCTCCAGAGGCTAGAAATGCACCCCATCACCAGCATCAGCCCCGCTCCTGGCACGTGATGGCAAAAAGGTTAGCCATCACTGGTCTAGCATATTTGCGAACTGGTAGCGAAAGTAAGTGAATTCCATCCCTGGTTGGAAGGCTTATTTGGAATTTTCCAGGTTGGGAGATGAGTGATATACCAGGAATCTCATTAGTTATGTATGATTAATTCTTCAATCTCATTGCTATGACAATCAAATGTAGCTTTAAAAGAGAAAGCCCTTATAAACCAGCAAATGTTATTAAAAGACACATGCTTTTGTGAGTTGTAGTTCACAACATCTTATAGCTTTTAATCCAAAAAATTTTTTGATAAGAAAAAGGTGCTACCAGAAGCTTTAATCTTAAAAAACAAATAAGAATTTCATTTTTTTTTTTTAAAAAAATCCCAGTTCTTGAAATCTTGCATCACTCTCCAATGGGTCAAAAAGTAAAACCAAAACAGATTTTTACAGAGGCTGTAAAACAGGAAAAGCAGAGAAAGGCCGCCCCCAACTCTTGACAAGGAGCAATGCCCAAGTGCAATTCTGGATTATAACCTATAGCCTTCATAATCTATTTTAAAAATAATCATACCCAACAGCAGAACTGCAAAAATAACTAATGTAAAAATAGCAACCCTGTGAAAAGCAACAACAACTTTGCCCACTGAGAAGGAGATCTCATTCCATGGAAATTGTATTGTCTACATTGGTCGGATAAGCCAAAGTGCCTTCAACAAACTAAAGTTGAAAGAAGCTCAAGGAGCCAGAAAGATCTAACTGGGAAGGATGGTCTTACATCCCAGGTGCTGTGACAGAAAAGGTCCACCTCTATATCATCCATCCATCCATCCATCCATCCATCCATCCATCCATCCATCCAGGGGTGGGCTTCAGATCCTTTAGCAACAGATTTGCTGCCCCGTTGCTGGATGGGTGTGGCCATGGTGGGAGTGGCCTAGTCGGCTGCCTGCACCACGGCTGGGGAGAGGGGGTTCGTCCTCCCCAAGCTCCAGAGGCTTTTCTCAAGCCTCCAGGAGGGCAAAAACTGAAACAGGCCCATTTCCAGACTTCTGGAACCTCCGGTAGGCCCGGTTTTTGCCCTCCCAGAGCCTCTGAGCAGGCCCTGCACTTACCTGGAATGATGAATGGGTTGCATGGAGACTCCTGGGAAGGATGGGGTGGGCATGGCCAGCCAGGGGTGGCATTTGGGGGTTCGCCAAACCCCGGCGATCCTTGGCTAAAGGATCACCCAAACCCTGCCGAACCCCCAGGACCCCACCGCTGTATCCATCCATCCATCCATACCATGGAGACTTCAAGTCAACTTTTAATATAGGCGTAAGAAAGGAAAAAAGGTCTCCTAAAAGAACTTCTAAACTTGATAGCTGCAACTCATTTGGGGAACTGTTGAAATTAAAATAAAAGTCGAAATAAAATCATTTCTTCTCTGCTCTCCATCAATCACGCGATAGCCATTGTGCTAACGGAATCCTAACGTAAATTTCTAAATATTAAAATAAAAGTAAAGTTTCCTTCAAGATGAGCATGAGAGATCGGAGTCTGCCTTCAAGGGCTCACCTGATTGAGGTTTTCTAGAAAATTGAGGTTTTCTGGAACAGTGAGAACAATTAATCAGTGGAACAACTTGCCTCCAGGAGTTGCGAATGCTCCAACACTGGAAGTTTTTAAGAAGAGGTTGGAGAGCCATGTATCTGAAGTGGTGTAGGGCTTCCTGCCTAGGCAGGGGGTTCGACTAGAAGACTTCTAATGTCCCTTCCAACTCTGTTATTCTATGTTCTAAATGAGCAACAATATCAAAACAGTAGCCATAGTTGTTTGCGGGATATTTTTCTTGAATTCCTAGCGTTGCTATAATCCTAGAATTTCCTAGAAATCTTCCATTTCAAGTATTAATCAGGCCCAACCAGGCTTAGCTTCCAAGCCAGCAAATATCGGCCTGGTGCTCTGCTCCTTGCTGAGAATATTCCAGCTTTATCACTTTGACTCAATCAGAAAATTAACAAAGGCTCCAAGAAGATTATGACTACAGTGATAAACAGTGCATTGTATTTTATAATAAACACCTCTCATTCTCAAGGAGAAAACTGTCTGACAGTCCAAGGCAGCCAGACAAACCCACTGTTAGCTTACATAGTTGGGGGATTCCCTAAGGGGCAAACAGCGATTCATAATAAATTGTATGTACTGTTGCTTGATTATAGTTTCATTATGGAGCCCTGTTAACTTGTCACTTTTCTAGCAGATAATGATCACTTAAACATAGAGGTACAAAACCTGAGACCCAAAGGTAGTTCACCTGAGATTTTGGGCAGTGGTGAAATTCAATTTTTTAAACTACCGGTTGTGTGGGCGTGGCTTGTTGGGCATGGTGTGGCTTGGTGGGCGTGGCAGGGGAAGGAAGGATACTGCAAAATCCCCATTCCCACCCCACTCCTGGGGGAAGGATATTGCAAAATCCCCATTCCCTCCCCACTCTAGGACCAGCCAGAGATTTTATTTGCCTGTTCTCCGACCTACTCAAAATTTCCGCTACCGGTTTTCCAGAACCTGTCAAAACCTGCTGATTTCTTCCCTGCTTTTGGATAATGTAAAACCCTAACAACCTCCCAATGTTGTGACCGAATTGTAATTTTTAACATACCATGTTTCCCTAAAAATAAGACCTTGCCACCAAAAAGGCACCAGGTCTAATTTTATAAGACTTACAAAAAGTTCCTATTGGCAATCAATACATGCTCAATATACATTAGAACAGATTCTTCCTTATTTTCTTTCCTTATGGTTTTTTGTCAGTCAGGCCATTGAAAGATTACTCTGATCTTATTTATTGAAGTGTAAATCCATTGATCAAAATGGGACTGATTGCTTTCTTCCCTGCTTTTACATTCGCTTCAAAATTAACTCAAGAGCCAACATGTTCCCATAGTCATTAAATGTAATCTAGAATTAGTAACACTCAAGTCCTTCTACTTGTGGATAAATAAGCTTCCACGAAGTATAGCAAATTATTTGCTTAGCAGAAATTTATCCTATTTCAGCTATTTTAAGTCCTCATTAAATCTCATCCTACAGTTGCAAAATATATCAAAAACTCCACCAGTTTCCTTCTAACGCCTCATCTTTTATTAACATTCAGGAGGTCACATTTAGCTTCCATAAATGCACGTATCTATTAACTGCTTCCCAATGTATTATATGTATTGATGTTGAGTGAATCACTGCAGTTAAGTGGCAAAAAAAACAAACAAAAAGAAACAAAGGCACGGGTGGGCTTCAAAAATTTTAGCAAGGAGTTCTCTGCCCGGTTGCTGGGTGGGCGTGACCATGGTGGGCGCGGCCTAGTCAGCCTCCTGCACCATGGCAGGAAGGCGTTTTTGCCCTCCCTGGGCTCCGAAGGCTTTCCTCGAGCCTCCAGGAAGGCAAAAACAGCCACCCCAGGTTCTGGAGGCCCTCTGGAGGCCAGAAACGGGCCCATTTCCGGCTTTCCCAAACTTCCTGTAGGCCCATTTTTCACCCTCCCTGAGCCTCTGCATGCACCCTGCACTTCCCTGCATCCAAAATGGCGCATGTGGGGACTCCTGGGAGGGGCGGGGTAGGGTGGGAGTGGCCAGCTAGGAGTGGGATTTGTGGGTTGTCTGAACTGCACAGAATCTTAGCTAGAGGTTCTTCCGAACCCCTGTGAACCCCCAGCAGCCCACCCCTGAACAAAGGTGGTGGGGGAAAGCTCTCTCCTATTTTGATTAAAAAAAATCATCAACCTTTCCTGAACCACAGTCTTGATTTTATCTTGTGCTACTTAAGTACCGCAATAAAAGAATTGTCTAGATTTTGTTTCTGAACCAGGATATGAACGGCATGAAAACCAAGCTGAACCAAGGAGGAGAGAGAGAGAGAGAGAGAGAGAGAGAGAGAGAGAGAGAGAGAGAGAGAGAGAGAGAGAGAGAGAGAGAGAGAGAGAGAGAAGCATCTGCCAACTCTATTCAAATATTAACAAGGTACAGTTAAAACTTTTGTAACTTATGCAAATGAGATTGCCGGTACAAGGTGAATGGAGAGAATCCCTGAGAGGCAGAATGAACGCAAAAATCAACAAAGTGAAAAGATCAACCCTCCCTTCCACCGCCTGACAGCAGGAGAGAAGAGGCAGCAGCCTGGGAATTGGAGAAGAGGAGAGGAAAAAAAAAAACAATACACACACACATGCATACATCCAGCCATTGTTGGCGAAGTTTAAGTGCCTCATGTTTTACAGATTCTCAAGCTAAGAGGAAGCTAGAGTGATACTGGGGAAGAATTTTAAAGCCTATTTAGGTAGAATAGAATAGAATTCTTTATTGGCCAAGTGTGATTGGACACACAAGGAATTTGTCTTTGGTGCAGAAGCTCTCAGTGTACATAAAAGAAAAGATATGTTCATCAAGAATCATAAGGTACTACACTTAATGATAGCCATAGGGTACAAATAAGCAATCAGGAAACAATATCAATATAAATCGTAAGGATACAAGCAACAAAATTACAGTCATACATTTAACATACAAAGAGTGAGCAGTGCCTTGAATATATAAATAGAAAAGATACTTGTAGAAGTAACCAATTATATTAAAATGTTGGACTGTATTACTTAAGAAAATATAAGTTATAAAATAAGTGGGCTCACTATTCCTGTAAGAATTGAACAACTGTAACATCATAAAATTAATTATTTTGATGATAGATTGGGATTTCATATAGAATAGAAGGGAAATTGGAATTTGGATAAAATTAGAGATGAAAATGAAGGGTAAAATTGGTAAAAAAAATAGATGAAAATGAACACTATGGCAAAAAGGAAGTATAGAAATGGTAATCTTAGTTGTAAAAATTAAAAATTGTTTAAATTTGTTAACTGGCCAAACACTCTGATCAGCAAAGATATACTGTATGTTTGTGTGTGTTTGTGTGTATGTGTAAAAAATAAAGAAAAACTTTTTACAAAAAAAAAAAAAAAAAGAGTGAACAGTGCCAAGAAAGAGAACGTTTGGGGTGATCTCTTAAAAACTCCTTTTGGAAAAAAAAATGTTGGAATTTAGGAAGGATGCAACAACCAGGAAGAATAGAGCCATTTGTAAAAAAAAAAAAAACAACAGAATACTTATTCACCTCCGAGCAAGCACCTTGCTGAAGGTCAATTTTTGCCTCTTGGAGGCTATTTTAGTAGCGACTAATCTAGGACCTACTCTCTGAAAAAAAAAAAAACCTCCTTTTTTGCAGAGAGCCAAACTCACATCTGTTCAGCCACAGATTGCTAGAACAGGAGGGTGCAGGCATCCAGGAGGGAATGCCCGGAGTTCTTGTGCCAGAGGCTGGCCTCAGGTATTAAGGACCATCAGGGGAACACGAACTGCAGCTGTCACTGACACCCCTGCTGTGAAATGGCGAGGCAAGATTGAAACCAAAAAGAAAAGGGAAAAAAAATCCCCACTCAAAACACAACCTCAAAAAGAACTGCAGAACTGCAGAATCGAACTGGGTCGTCTAGGTTAGAGCAACCCAACCTTGCCGTACGTGATTGAATCATGATTAACCCGGGATCGATGCTGTCCTCCAACAGGCTAGGCTTGGGGCAACCCGTAAAAGAGGCCATTGTTGCAGGGGTGAAATGCTATGAAGTCTACCGCTTCGCTTGTGCATGCATGCACAGGTAGTCTGCAAAGGTAAGTAGAACAAAGCGGGTGGAAAATAGCTGTGCCGCGCGATTTATATTCGCTAGAAAGCAGGATTTCCTGCTTTCTAGTGAATATAAATCGCGCGGCACAGCTGGTTTGTCGGAAATACTGGTTCACCCGAACTGGTAGCATTTTTTTTTTTACTATCGGTTCAGGCAAACTGGTCCAAACCGGTAGCATTTCACCCCTGCATTGTTGGTCTGCATTGTCAAAGCACTGGAAGAACTGGAAAAGTCAATAATGATGATGTTACCTAGTTTGGGTAATGAAACAGCTGCAAGAAAGCAAGAAAGCTCAGAGAGCACCAAGGACCCCATCATGTCAACCCTGGGCTACAAATATTTATTAAACCCATATCTGTTACATCATATCTGCAGACCTATCTTTGTACCCATGTAGGCAGTGCTCATATGAGATCCTGGAGATGTCAGGGGCTGTTTAAGCCACAGAATCTACCACCTCAATCGTTGCGAAAGATCTAGTTGAAGGTCCCAGAAAGCAGGGCTGTCCAGCAAAGGAAAGCTCACTGTGTCTCTCAAAGAGTGTCTCTGAAATACGTAGGATCCCTGACCTTTGCGCCTTTCGCCGGGCCCTGAAGACCCTATTATTCCAGCAAGCTGGTCTGATGGCATAATGAATTTTAATGGTTTTTTTTAGTCTGGGTTTTTTAATATTTGCCCAAACCATTGAATCTGTTTTAAATTGTTTTAACTTTTATGTCTATGTTTTTTAGTATTGGCTGTACACCGCCCTGAGTCCCTCGGGAGAAGGGCAGTATAAAAGTTTGATTAAATAAATAACTAAATAAATAAATAAATTATTGGTTATCCTTTACTTAACGTTAAGGAGTTTCTCACATGTATTTGAGATCTGTCTTCCTGTAACGTCTACCCATAGTTCCATATCTTGAGAGGAATCATCTCTCTCTCTCTTTCTCTCTCCCTCCCTCCTTCTCTCTGCCTCTCTGCATCTCTCTCTCTCTCTCTCTCTCTCTCTCTCTCTCTCTCTGTTTCCATAGGAATGTGAAGAACCTCAACTCGAAATCCAAAATCTCTCTTCAACACAGGCACAGGTGCACTCAATATTCCTGTTGATGCCTCCTTCAAGAAGCTGTTGTCCTTTCCCGAGCTCACACAGTAGTTGGGCAATCCCAGTAAAATTCACAATTAAAGAGATGCCAAAAGGGTGGCAAACCGGAAGCTCTCGTCTTGCCTTGTTCTTGACTTAAATGTCTACCTACTATTGCAAACCTGGGAAAATACACAGCTTCTTTAAACAGGTACAGACAGGTGTAGCATGCAGACTCATTCTTGCTCTGGGGTTTCTTTTCGGTTTTGGACCTAAAGGGGTGAAGAGCTCTACTTTTTCTATGCATTTAAAAAGTCAAATCTTCCATCACTTCCTTCAGTTTTTTTTTTTTTAAATTTGATTTATATGCCGCCCTTCTCCGAAGACTCAGGGCAGCTTACAATGCGTTAAGCAATAGCCTTCATACTTTTGTATATTTATACAAAGTCAGCTTATTGCCCCCATAAACTGGGTCCTCAATTTACCTACCTTAGAAAGGATGGAAGGCTGAGTCAACCTTGAGCCTGGGGAGATTCGAACTGGTGTAATTGCAGACAGCTGGATGTTAATTACGGTGCTTTAGTCTGCAGAGCTAAACCAGGCTCTTTCCAAGAGTTTCCAATCCCTTCGTTCTTCTCATTTCTGTTTTCTTTTTTTTAAAAAAAATCTTTTTCCATGCATCTGAATCCTTCTTAGTGTGGTACCCAGGATGACGTCCGATCAGCACCATCATACATAAACAGTTTCTGCTAAAATCATTTCTTTCTAACAATCCGTTTCTTTTGTTCAGGGCTTAGCATTTGTTGGTTAACTGAGCAAGATTTAATCATGCAAACTGAATCTGCAGACCAAAGTAGAAGAGCCACAGGCTTCCCACCTCATCTGCGAATTGGCAGAAACAAACCTTGGCTAGTCCTCTCCAACCTGGTGGGTCCCAGGTGTGCTCGGAGTGTAACCGCCAGAATTCCAAATCAGTCATAGCTGTTAGCTATGGAGTCCAACCTATATGGAAGGTGCCATATATAAAGACTGCCAGGTTGGTGAAGAACAGTTTATACATATGTATATCTGCCAGACTTGGGCAGGTCAGTCCATTTCAATGTTAATTTCACACATCTTCATTCATACCTTGGCTCCATTTCGACATTCACTGCAATCTGTGAACGTCTGCCAGATTTTTTCCATTTTTAAAAATGCAAAATGTCTCACTTCTCAAAGGTCTTTTCTCCTAAATTTTACTTTTAAAAAAAAAAAAAAAAACCCCTAATCCTCTGAAGCTCAGGTTGCATTGCAAATTCCAGAGAAATGAAACATCCAAATCCTACTTTCTAATCTGTGTATTAAACTGGGAGCGAGGGAGACATCGGGTTAATTTGGTTTATTAATGCAGAATGAAGAGAAACTTTGGCCAGACCCAGCGGGATTCAGCCGGTTCGCACCACTTCGGGAGAAGCAGTTGTTAACTTTCGGAGCAGTTTGGAAAACTGGTTGTTGGAAGAAATACTTAGGGCAGAGAACCGGTTGTTAAATTACTTGAATCCCACCACTCGCCAGGCCTCATTCTTCTCCAGGTAGCACTGAACAAGACAGAGAAGGATTGCATTCATTAGCCTTAATGTTGTTAATCTGTAGAGCGGGAGTGTCCAACCCTGGCAACTTTAAGACCTGTGGATGTCATCAACTTCCAGAATTCCTCAGGCAGGAAACCTGGGAGTTGAAGTCCACAAATCTTAAGACTGCCCAAGGTTGGACATCCCTGATTTAGAAGGAATTCCTCAACCCCACATCATCCCAGATTTTTGAGTTTACATTAAGAATGCGTGATTTTTATTTTTTTTCTGGTCCAGATACTAAAGGGGTGAAGAGCTCTACTTTTTCTATGCATTTAAAAAGTCAAATCTTCCATCGCTTCCTTCAGGTTTTTTTTAAATTTGATTTATATGCCGCCCTTCTCTGAAGACTCAGGGCGGCTTACAATGCATTAAGCAATAGCCGTCATGCTTTTGTATATACCTGCTTAGTAGGGCTTTTGCCCCCCCCCCTCTCCCAAGCGGTGTTCTTTTTTATACAAAGTTTAAAAAAGCTTATTGCCCCCACAATCCGGGTCCTCATTTTACCTACCTCCTCATTTTACCTACCTCACCAGGCTCAAGGCTGAGTCAACCTTGAGCCTGGTGAGATTTGAACTTGCAGGCAGCTGGCAACTAAGTGCGATTTTAACAGCACTTTAGTCCCTTGCACCATCTGACTATATATAGCACTGGTGGCAAACTTTTTACTCACCATGTGCCAAACAAGGATGCACTTCACTTACACGCAGCTCCCCCCACCCCCCGTGCTGCACATGCAACCACACCATTTGTACATATGCACGGCGCAGGCAACTGCATCATCTTTGAGTGCGCATGGCTTTCGCATGGCTATCCCCATGCAATGCATGTCCAATTGCACCATCTTTGTTTAGTTTAGTTTAGTTGACTTCAGATTTATATACCGCCCTATCTCCCAAGAGGGACTCGGGGCGGTGAACAGCCAAAAAATTAAAATACATAGAATACAAAAATTATAAGGAACTAAAATAAATAAATTAAATCCTTGGCTTCTCAATTTAAAAAATTTAAAATTTAAAATTTCGCACCTCCAAAATCCATAAAATTCCAATTTAAAAACCCGAATCCATATAATTTAAAAAACCCTGTTAAAAAACCCTTTGGGCTAGGCCGGCTTGTGGAAATAAGTAAGTCTTAAGGGCCTTTCGGAAAGCGCGGAGGTCCGGGATCAATCGAATTTCAGGAGGTAGCTCATTCCACAGGGCAGGTACCCCCACAGAGAGGGCTCCCCTCCTGGGGGCCGCCAGCCGACATTGCTTGGCTGATGGCACCCTGAGGAGGCCCTCTCTGTGTGAGTGTATTGGCCGGTGGGAGGTTATCGGTAGCAGCAGGCGGTCTCGCAGATACCCTGGCCCTATGCCATGGAGTGCTTTAAAGGTGAGAACCAACACCTTGAAGTGCACCTGGAAGACCACCGGAAGCCAGTGCAGCTCGCGCAGGAGAGGTGTTATGTGGGAGCGCCAGGTTGCTCCCATAATCACCTGCGCGGCCGCATTCTGGACCAGCTGAAGTCTCCGAGTGCATCCCAAGGGGAGCCTCAAATGCATGCACATGTACAGGAGAGCTCCGAAGACCAGCTAGGTCTCTGGAATTGTGCGCATGCACACCAAAGGCTTGAACACCAGCTGCGGCGTGCGCTCATGCGCAGCTGCAGGTGAGTTGGGCAACAGCTCGTGTGCCCAGAAAGATGGCTCTGCGTGCTACCTCGGGCATGCATGCCGTAGATTCGCCATCATGGATATATAGCATGTTGGGTGCTCGGTTGAAGAACCCTTTGTGGTGTCAGTAATTTCACCTGAAAGCAAACCAGAATTCCAAGAGAGATGGGGGAAGGAGAAGTGAAGGAAGAAAAGGAAAGAAGGGGAACATGATGGTTGATTTTTTGTATGCTAATCCTTCCTTAAATTATTAAACAAGGGGAAGAAATTATTTACATTGTGCTTCCGTTGCATTGCAGTGCACGCTGCCAAAAGAAATTCTCACAGCGAGTGATTAAACTTGTCGGGCCTTATTTATTTATGGCGCCTGGTTTAAGAAGGTTTTGCAGTTTGCACTCAAGGAAGGGAAGAGAATTTCCTGTTATTACAGGAACAGAGAGCGGTAAGAGGAACGCAGACGGAGATTGCCTTGATACCTACTCGTAATTAATTCCTTTCTTGCAGATAATCACAATGGATACCACAAAAGGAATTTGTACACAATCCTTTTCAGGAGATCAAAACAAAACAAAACAAAAAAGAGCCATACCTGAAGTTCAGTCTGGAAAAAGAACTTCTGTGGACACTGCGAACAATCGTAAATTTTGTCCTCCTGTCCGTGGACAGCAAAGATATGTTGCTGCAATTTATTTGCCTGTACAAAAACTAAAGAGAAAACAACAACAACAAAAGAAAATAAGAATTAGGTCAGAGATACAGAGAACAGCTGCCATAATCAAGGACACTGTCTTTGAACATTGTCTACCATGTTTCCCCAAAAATAAGAACCTCCCCGGATAATAAGCCCTCCCTGAAAATATTTAAACACATGGTCCCTGCCATTTCCTCTGGTTAGGGTTAGGGAGACAGAGCTGGAAATCAGGTAAGATGGCAAGAAGAGCCCTGTCTTGCTTCATGCACCCCAAAATAATAAGACCTTCCCAAAAATAAGGCCAAGTGCTTATTTGGGGGTTCAAAAAATATAACACAGGGTCTTATTTTCGGGGAAACACGGTATACCTTTGACTTGATATAAATACGACCCCAGCAAACCTGTTTCTACAATGAACTGATCCAAACTAGGTTGTGCCTTTGTTTTCTTTTCAACTTGTTTTTTTAAAAAATAAAGCACCAAGCATTGGATCCAAAGTAAGTTAAATTCACATAGATAACACTTGATCGAATGTTTGTTTAACTGTATTTGATTGATCATAACACAACTAGCTCCTACGATTGGTAAGATCCCACAGAGTTGGTCTCCTCCAGGTACCGTCAGCTAAACAGTGCCGGCTGGTGGGCCCGTGGGGGAGGGCCTTCTCTGTGGCTGCCCCAGCTCTCTGGAACCAGTTACCTCCTGAGGTCCAGACCATCCCCACCCTATTGGCCTTCCGAAAAGCGGTGAAGACCTGGCTTTTCCGGCAGCCCTGGGGCTGTTGATCTCGCTGTTGTGATCTGGCAAGATCCGGCCATGAATGGTGTGAATGGGTTTTAATGGTTTAATTTTTAAAGATTTTTATAATGGTTTTTTAAAATGCATTGTAAGCCACCCTGAGTCTTCGGAGAAAGATGGGATATAAATTGAACTAATAATAATAATAATAACTGGCTGTTTTCATCCAGACCATGCAAAAGAAAAGGCCACAGCTAAAACCACTGGATAAATTAGTAAGCATGATGCCAAAAAACAAAACAAAACAAAACAAAACAAAACAAAACAAAACAAAACAAAACAAAACAAAACAAAACAAAACAAAACAAAACAAAACAAAACAAAACAAAACAAAACAAAACAAAACAAGAGAACCAACAATTGTCTTCACATAACAGCAAAAGTCAGTCAATGGAGTTTTAGGATGCACATTTTTTTCACACTGACTAGTATAATGAGGATTCAACCCAAAATATATGCTGCTTTTCCCAAAGGGCTCTAATAGTCTAAAATTACAATTTACCAAAAAATTCAGCCAAGGAGAGCTAAAAAGTCAGTTTCGTGGCACTTGTCCATTTCTTTTTAATTTTAGAAAACAACTCACAAATAAAGCAGATTACCAAACTGAGTGACATCTAAATAGTTCTCACCAGTGGTGAAATCCAATTTTTTTTTACTACCGGTTCTGTGGGTGTGACTTGGTGGGCATGTTGTGGCTTGGTGGGCATGGCAGGGAAAGAATACTACAAAATCTCCTTTCCCACCCCACTCTGGGGCCAGCCAGAGGTGGAATTTGCCGGTTCTCCAAACTACTCAAAATTTCCGCTACCGGTTCTCCAGAGCCTGTCAGAACCTGTTGGATTTCACCCCTGGTTTTCACCAACGTAAACTGAATTCATGCTACCAACTTTTCGCTTTTGATCTTTTCTCTGTAATTGAGAATACCCTAAAATAAGACATTCCCTGTTAATAAGCCCAATCGGGCTTTTGAGAGCATGCACTAAAATAAGACCCCCCGAAAATAAGCCCTCTCTGAAAATATTTAAACACATGTGCAGCTGGTCCTCGCTATTTCTTCCATGCGCCCCAAAATAATAAGACATCCCCCAAAATAAGACCAAGCGCTTATTTCAGGGTTTGAAAAATTTTAGACAGGGTCTTATTTTGGGGAAACATGGTAGTTACAAGAGATGCTAAGTTGATTTAGAAGGCTAAAACGTAATATGAGAAATTGGTGACTTAGTAGCAATTTCTAACTCACTTTTTGTAAACCCGTTGATGGTTTAGCCTTGTGTGTTAAGCAGGCCATTATGGCTTATTCAACAACCTGACATGGCATGCCAAATGGACATCTCTGATTGGATTATGGATAGATACATTCAGGTAGTCCTTGAATGACAGCCATTCATTTAGTGACCGTTCAAAGTTATAATGGCACTGAGAAAAGTGACTTATGACCGTTTTTTTCATACTTACGGCCTTTGCAGCATCCCCATGGCCACATGATCAAAATGTGGATGCTTGGCTCATACTTATGATTGTTGCAGTGCCCCAGGGTCCTATGATCACCCTTTGGTGACCGTCTGATAAGCAAAGTCCATGGGTAAACCAGATTCATTTAACATGTTACCAACTTAACAACCGCAACAATTCACTTAACAAAGTCATAAAACGGGGCAAAATTCACTTAACACAGACAGAAATTCAGGGCTCCATTTTGGTCGTATCTCAAGGACTATCTGTAGTATTTCTGAAGTTTGGGCAGGGCAATCTTCCTACAGCCATCATCCCTGTGCCTCTTCCACTTACTACCTGAGAACTGTGGGTGTTTCGTCCAGGATATTTGGAGAAGAACCAGGCCAATTCAAGCTAAGAAAGTTGGCAAGTCTCATCCTTCCATACTGAGGGCAATCTCTATCCCACACTGTAAATGACTCCACTTATTTAGAAACCATACTGAATGGCTTGAGTCCATGATGGGTAGGTGGGTGGGTGGGTGAATGACCTAAAGTGGGAAGTACGAGGGTGGGAAAGAGATTGTCTACTTTGAAAAAAAAAAAGATATTCTATTTCAGGCCACGATTTCTCCTCCCCGACCCTTCCAGCTTGCACAAAAAGAAAGGAGTGTGTTTTAAAATTCCCCTTTGTGTCATTTCTGGATCAAGCCATGTACGCGGAGTGCTTGTCTAGGAGCTGCTGTTCTTACCTGTAAAACAAACAGGGCATTTGAATGTACCTCCCATCCCCTCGAAGCTGTGCTCGATCAGGTGACACAGGAGCTTTGCTGGAGAGTCAAACATCTGGTTACACAGCTTGCACTCATGATTGATGCCTTCCTCTGCAAGGTTCAAATGATACAACTTGTTAGTGACACAGCAGATTAGCGTCTGGAACGCAGGATTCGGTGAGAAATCACAAATGCCAGTTCAGGCAGCTTTGGGGAAAGCCGGAGATGCCGCTCTCCCTACAAAAGCAGGTGTAACAGCGTAACGCTTGTGCGGCGCGTTCCGGTTGTACCGCCTCCAGTCAAATTGGAGGGGCATTTCTATGTTCCACTTGGATGAAAGTGACGGTGTGAGCTAGCCTCTGGTAGATGACACCGTCCCATTTCCCAAAATCATGCACGACAACACGATATCTTTACTCATTGGAGGGAGGGAGGGACGGAGGAAGGAAGGATGGAAAAAGGGAAAAGGAAGTTGGAGGGAGGGAGGGAGGAATGGAGGGAGGAAGGAGGGTAGGGAAGGGAGGGAAGAAGAAAAGAAGAGGGAGGGAGGAAGGGAGGAAAGAAAGAAGGAAGGGAAGGCAGTAGAGGGGAAGGTAAAGGAGGGAGGGAAGGAAGGAAAGAGGAAGGAAAAAGGAAGTTGGAGGGAGGGAAGGAGAAGGAAAGAAGGAAGGAAAAAGGGGGAAGGAAGTTGTAGGGAGGGAGGAAGGGAGGGAGGGAGGAAGGGAGGGAGCAAGGAGGGTAGGGAAGGGAGGGAAGAAGAAAAGAAGAGGGAGGGAGGGAGGAAGGGAGGAAGGAAAGAAGGAAGGGAAGGCAGTGGAGGTGAAGGGAAGGGAGGGAGGGAGGGAGGGAGGGAAGGAAGGAAGGAGGAAAGAAAAAGGAAGAGGGAGGGAAGGAGGGAGGGAGGAAGGAAGGAAAGAAGGAAGGAAGGAAGGAAGGAAGGAAGGAAGGAAGGAAGGAAGGAAGGAAGGAAGGAAGGAAGGAAGGACATTCAAAACAATGAATGTCTGGCCAATCCTGAAAGGAAAAGAGAAGTGCCAGAGTCTACTGAAATGGATTGCTCTACAATTCACACAACAGCTAGGTGAAAAAACAGAAGTGGGCATGGTAGCAAACACCAGGAGCCCAGAAATGATAGCAGGAGCTACTGATACCTTTACATTTCAGTTCTAAGTTGGACAATTAATGGTAGTTCTCTTCCCCACCCACCCCTTCGTGTTTGCTTTTAGACCTGTCATTTCAATCTCACGCAGCTTGCAGAGAACACAAGAAAAATATCCCACAAAAAAACAGGCTTCCGACCAATAACACAAGAACAAAACACAGCACAAAGAGCAGCGGCGGCTATCTGGAGCTACAAGGATGCTTGGAAGAGCTACGTCTCCCCAAGGTTGAGACTAGCTGCTGGAGATGGGGGGGGGGGGCGAGGGAGGATGCAGAGCGAGAGGTGAGGTGAGGGAAAGAATGACCTTCCCCCCCCCCCAGCAAATAGGAACGGAGAATATTGGTAATTTTTCTGGGAGGGGAGGTATGAAGGAATGGATCCATTTTCCATTCAGAAACATCCCTGGGAATAATGTTATATAATCACGTAGCGCTATTCCTAAGGGCAGCATAACCTTATTTGCAAAATGCTTTTGCAGTGAGCAAAGCCAGAGCCCTGGTTCCATGTGACAGATTAACTACAATGCAATCTTTGGTGTTCGCAGTCTTTTGTACCTCATTTTCACCCCCCTTGACACAAGCCTACAGTGGAGACGCTGTACGTAGCTTCTTCACAGTGATGTAAGATTCTCCAGGCTCTGGAATCCCATTATTTGGAAATTAGAACACAACAGATTAAGAGGGAGACAGTTTGGTGTAGAGGTTTAAGACATCAGGCTAGAAACTGGTGGGGGGGGGCAGGAGTGCTAGTCCCACCTTAGGCACAAAGCCAGCTGGGTGACCTTGGGCCAGTCACATACTCTCAACCCTGGATAGCAGACAATGGTGAGCTTGCTTGAAATCTTGCCAAGAAAACTACAGTGAGCCCTGTAGACCAGCAATCTCCAACCTTAACAACTTTAAGCCTGGAGGACTTCAACTCCTAGAATTCCCAAAGCTGGCTGGGGAATTCTGGGAGTTGAAGCCCACCAGGCTTAAAGTTGCCAAGGTTGGAGACCCCTGTTGTAGACTGTCAGCAGGAGTGAGCACTGACAGAGAAGGAGGAGGAGGAGGAGGAGGAGGAGGAGGAGGAGAATTGCTGAGAACTTCAGAGACAAGCGTGACGTCTACTGTTGGCTATATTTGTTGTATCACCTGGCATTGCAAGCTTTTGAGTTGTCTTCTCCCAAGCCACTCCAAATAATATTAAAATAATACAACTTTAGCTAGCTCAATCAGGCTGAGTTCATACCAGAAGCCTTCTTCTAATCAGAACAACTACATCATGCATCTTTAGGTCATCTTTAGGTCTTTATGAGAGAAAAGGTAAACAACAACAAAAAAGCAAGCCATTTTTCGTATTTTGGGTGGGGGTGAGGTGAGGGACTAGAAATTATAAGGCATGAAGTGGACACCTTAAGTATAAATGTATAAAGGATTCATGTTGCTCCTTAAAACCACCCAACACCCAACATGCCCCAAAGAGCCAATAATGTTTGCCATAAAAACGATGGACCTGGGTTGTGGATTTTTGTTCCGTTGCTTCAAATCATGGCTCTCTGGCAGCTTAAAGGTTTATTCTACTGACACAGTAAAACCCAAATGCTATAGATATAGGGCATATACATGTGATGGTAAACCTATGACACGCGAGCTGGGCCCAGAAGTTGGCGAACGGGCCATTTCTGGCCTCTGGAGGGCCTCTGGTGTGAGTGGGAAAGGCTGTTTTCACCCTCCCAAGGCTCCTAGAAAGGCTCTGGAGCCTGGGAAGAGAGAAAAACAGGCCTACCGGGCCCACTGTACCATCGTGTGCCAGGAGCAGGGGTAGGAGGTGGAGCAGGGTGGGGGGTTTGCGGGCGCATGCCCAGGGGTAGGTGCATAGAATGTGTGTGTGGGCATGCGTGCGTGCGTGCGACCCCCCCCCCCAGCTCCTGGCAAAAAGGTTAGTCATCACTGGCATATACCCACATTCGACATCAAACCACTTTGTGTGGTTGGTGGGAATGCATGCATCACCTCTTCATTCCTCTGTTAATCACAGTTAACAGCTCTTTGGTTAAATATGCAAATAAGGAGCAGCTGCTGTTTTCAGTTAGCACTCAACTGGCAAATTGCCAATATTTCATGTTCTGGTTAGAAATAACCGGAGTGATGGGCTTAACCGTAGAGCTACCGGTCGCAGATCTGGTGAGGTGGGATAATTTAACAGAGCACAGAGATCGGCTAAAAAGGATGCACAACTGGCCTCAAATTCGGGTAGCGAATTTGAGCTCAAAATAAACATAAGAACAATTGCAGAAGCAGCGCCCTTCCATTAAAGAATGGGTTTTGCATACTTTATGGGTTTTTTCCCTAGAAAACAACATTGTCAACCTAGATCCGTGATGGCGAACCTATGGCACGGGTGCCACAGGTGGCATGCAGAGCCATATCGGTGGGCACACGAGCTCAGCTCTGACACACATGCATGCACCAGCCAGCTGATTTTCGGGCCTTCTGGGCCCACCGGAAGTCAGGAAACGCACTGTTCCGGCCTCCGGAGGGACTCTGAGGGGTGGGGAAGGCTGTTTTTGCCCTCCCCAGGCTCCTAGAAAGGCTCTGGAGCCTGGGAGAGCAAAAAACGGGCCCACTGGGCCATCACGTGCCAAAAGCGGAGAGGAACATGGGGGGGGGCACATAGAATTATGGATGTGGGCATGCGTGCGTGTGACCCCACCGCACTCACCCCGTTTTTGGCACCCGATGGCAAAAAGGTTAGCCATCACTGAGCTAGACAATAGAAAACATTGTCAACTTAGAGCTGAGGAGAAATTTCCTAACGGTGAGAACAATTAACCAGTGGAAATAGCTTGCCTTCAGAGGTTGTGGGTACTCCATCACTGAAATTGGAAAACCATTTGTCTGAAATGGTATAGGATCCCATGCTTGAGGAGGGGTTTGGATTAGAAGACCTCCAAGCTCCCTTCCTGTTATTCTGTTATTCTACTCTCCAAAACATCTGAAGGTAGGACAAGAAGTAATAGATGGAAACTTATCCAGGAGAGAACCAAGCTAGAACTAAGGAGAAATTTCTAACAGGAGAACAGTTAACCAGCGGAACAGAAGTTGCCTTCAGAAGTTATGGATACTCCATCATTGGAAGTTTTTAAGAAGAGACTGCACAGCCATTTGTCTGAAATGGTGTAGGGTTTCCTGCTTTTAAAAGGGAGTTGGAGTAGAAGACCTCCAAGGTCCCTGCCAACTCTGTTATTCTGTTTTGCCAACACACACAAAGTAAGGCAGTATTTTTACCCTAATTTGCACATCGGGGTGTGGTAAAATATATCTAAAGCAGACTTTTTTTGTAGCTGCATAGCTGAGGAAGGGTTAATCCCAAACCCTTCGTGTTTCACAACACAGTTTTTAACCAACTACACCGCTATCGGCACTCGACAAATATACCCTGTGGAATTATATTCCTGTATTTTCTCATCTTGGGAGAACTTGTATGTCCTTTTAGGCAGCGTATGGAAGTACTGCAAAGAGTTAAAGACACGCCAAACAAAACTCAAACAAAAAAAGCATAATACAAATATAAGAGGTTCCCACAGATGTGGAAATATATCCCAGAGAGGCAAGACATTTTGATTTGCAAATCCACTTCTGAATTATAAGGCCCTCTTCGCACTGTTCGTTCTTTTCCGTTTCTTTTTTGCATCCCCCTAGGAGTCCATTATATATTTTCTATGTCAATGAAACCATCTAAGAAGAAATACATACATACAGAGAGAGAGAGAGAGAGAGAGAGAGAGAGAGAGAGAGAGAAGTAGAGGGAGAGAAAGAGGGAGGGGGAAAAAAAGAAAGGAACCAGAAAGTACTAGGGTTCAGCATGGAAATGTTTCCCTTTTTATATTTCCCCAAAGGGCCGAAGAAAGAGAGAGAGAAACCTAGGTAGATGAGTTGTACCAAACCAGATTATTTAGCAGTTGTATTGCCACCTTGACTGACAATAATGACCTGAAGGATTTCCTAGCCTTATGTACGCCAACTGGGGGATAGAATCAAGATCATGTGACATGTTAATACCACTTAATGAGGCTTTAGTAAAGCCACACTTGAAATACTGCATTCAGTTTCGGTCGCCATGAAGTAAAAAAGATGTGGAGACTCTAGAAAGAGTGCAGAGAAGAGCAACAAAGATGATTAGGGGACTGGAAGCTAAAATATATGAATATTTTATACATATAAATGAATAAAATGGGTAGGGTATGTCTAGTTTAATGAAAGTTGCAGGAACGGCGTATGTCTAGTTTAATGAAAAAAGGACCAGGGGTGACATGAAAGCAGTCTTCCAATACTTGAGGGGCTGCCATATCACCCAGCTTGCCCACCTCACAAAATTATTACAAAGGTGGAGCAGCGATCAAGAGATCCATGTGCTCCAACATCTTGAAAGAAGAATCATCTAACCAAGATCATCCAATCAGTAGAAAATCCAAAGTCTAGGAGTCCACTGGGTGGTGGACTTTAGGAGAAACCTTCCCATACTACCACCCCTTACAATACTAGACAACATAGTATCAACAGTAGAGACCTTCAAATTTCTAGGTTCTACCATATCTCACGACCTAAAATGGATACCCAACATCAAAAATGTCATCAAAAAAGCACAACAAAGAATGTTCTTTCTGCGCCAACTCAGGAGCTGCAGATCCAGTTCTATAGAGGAGTTATTGAGTCTGTCATCTGCACCTCCATAACTGTCTGGTTTGGCTCTGCAACCCAACAAGACAAATACAGACTTCAGAGGATAATTAGAACTGCAGAAAAAACAATAGCTACCAACCTGCCTTCCATTGAGGACCTGTCTACTGCACGAGTCAAAAAGAGGGCTGTGAAAATATTTACAGACCCCTCGCATCCTGGACATAAATTGTTTCAATTCCTACCCTCAAAACAATCTATAGAGCACTGCACACCAGAACAACTAGACACAAGGACAGTTTTTCCCCAAATGCTAAGATTCTGCTAAACAAATAATTCCCTCAACACTTTCAAACTAGTTATTAAGTCTGCATTACTATTAATCTTCTCATGGTTCCTATCACCCATCTCCTCCACTTATGACTGTATGACTGTAACTTTGTTGCTAGTATCCTTACGATTTATATTGACAGTTTCCTAATATGATTTGACTGCTTATTTGTTCCCTATGACTATCATTAAGCGTTGTACCTAAAGATTCTTGACGAATGTATCTTTTCTTTTATGTACACTGAGAGTGTATCTACCAAAGACAAATTTCTTGTCTGTCCAATCACACTCGGCCAATAAAAAATTCTATTCTATTCTATTCTATTCTATTCTATTCTATTCTATTCTATTCTATTCTATTCTATTCTATTCTATTCTATTGTTGGGGGATTTTTGGTTCGAATAAGAGAAGATTTGCTCACAAGGAGTTCAGGTTAGCTTAACAGTATTGCTCAGTGGCTAAAATGATGAGCTTGTCGATCAAAAGATCGGCAGTTCAGCGGTTTGAATCCCTAGTGCCAGGTAGCGGGGTGAGCTCCTGTTACTTTTCCCAGCTTCTGCCAACCTAGCAGTTCGAAAGCATGTAAAAAATGCAAGTAGAAAAGTAGGGACTACCTTTGGTGGGAAGGTAACAGCGCTCCGTGCGCCTTTGGTGTTGAGTCATGCCGTCCACATGACCACAGAGACATCTTCGGACAGTGCTGGCTCTTCGGCTTTGAAACCGAGTCGTTCCCTAGAGGACTAGCACTTATGTGCTAGGGGAACCTTTACCTGTACCTTTACTGGCAATTTAGGAGCTGAACATGAAATGAAAGGACAACTTTATTATTGCCTCCCTATTTATATCCTGTAACCAGGAGGGAGAAATATGGAAAGGAGGAAGAGAAGAGCCAGCTCAGCAGGTTCCTAGAAAAGAGACCAAACCTAATAGGTGAATGATAGGCAATCCCTCTCATTTTTGACATGAAAAGCAGACTTCTCCCCCCTCATTGTGCCTGCCTCCTAGCGTTCCTCCCCTTAAACCCACAATCTGCTTGTGGAACTGTTGATTCAGAGCTGAACAAACACCGTTTTTCCAATCAGAGATTCTTCAGGTCTCTTTCTCCATCTCCCAAGTTCGGAATAATAAGCATTAATTTTACACTTCATTTCTCCATACAAAGAGAGAGTGAGTGAGTGAGAGAGAGAGCGGGAGGGAGGAGAGGGAGAGAGGGAGAGAACGTGGTCCTTGTTTAAACCAAGTAGGCCTGCGGGATTTTATCTGGCAGAAAGTGTGTCAGGCCAAAAGAGAAACAGAATGCTTTGTGTAAAAGTATCATGGGGAGATAAGAGCATTCTGCAATGTTCCCGGTACCTACTTTTGTCTCCAAAAGCATTTGATCCCTTCCAGACATATATACTTATTTCCATACCGGTCTTGGGGGGAAAGCTACTAGGAGCCAGAGCTGATTATGTGAATGCTGGAGGTGAAACCTGGGCGGTGGCCATGGCTTCCCAAAGACTGAGAATTGGAGATCCCTTAATTTATGCTCGTTATTGAGGAGGAATGGAGGATGGGAAGTAGCCCAGCTGTCAGCCTGACCAGATGAACCAGACAGAAAACATGACCAGATGAGCTACTTCTACTTATTGGAATGCTAGATTAACAGAATCTTGCTAGCCTGCCAATACGGATCCCCCTCTCTCTCCTTTACACCCTGAGAAAATAGGGTAGGGTCCCTTCTAAGCGTCTAGCCCCACCCATTGGCCAGCCAAGGGCTAAACTGTCTCTTCTCTGACTGTTCCTTAAGTGGTATCCCTTCATCCCACCTCCCAAGGTCCTTCCTGCATACCATTCCTTTCACTGAGCAACAATGGTGAAATTCAACACCTTCAGTTCAACAGCAATACAAATAGTGCTGTAGAAGATGACCAGGCTGAGAGGGGTCAAATGCATCATCAGTCTCCAATACCTTCGCACCCACAAGAGATCTAAGCTCAGCCTACCTTGAATTCCTTATCTCCCACCCATTTGCTTTGATCATTAAGATTCTATTCTATTCTATTCTATTCTATTCTATTCTATTCTATTCTATTCTATTCTATTCTATTCTATTCTATTCTATTCTATTCTATTCTATTCTATTCTATTCCATTCTATTCCATTCCATTCCATTCCATTCCATTCCATTCCATTCCATTCCATCCCATCCCATCCCATCCCATCCCATCCCATCCCATCCCATCCCATCCCATCCCATCCCTTTATATTCATTTGAACTGCTTGGATCCCACACTTGACATGAATTTAGACATATATACCACTCCATAGTGCTTTATAGCACTCTCTGTGGGGTTTACAATGTCAACATATTGCCCCCCAACAATCTTTTACCGACCTCAAAAGGATGGAAGTCTGTGTCCACTTTGGGCTGGTTAGGATCGAACTCCAGACTATGGGCAGGGTTTGCCTTCAATACAACATTCTAATCCCTACACTCACAACGGCTCCACAAAAAAACCCACACAAACAACCTGTGGAAAAGACCCATGTTTCCCACTGCTTGGCTCACTTCCCTTTTTCACACTGCCTGTCAGACGAGCACATGTTGTTTCCAGTGTATTTAATAAGAATTACACTCAGCACTGTTCTCCCATAAGAGAGAGGAGGCCGACTGACACTTCAATATTCATAATTGTTCCCATTGGGTGATCTCTCTTTTTTTAAAAAAAAAAAACACCAAAAAACAAACAACTATTATCTTTACTGAGCTTCCTTTGATGAACTGCAAGCCACTTTCGGCATCGTCTCGCAGAGAAAGGGCATTCAGACAAATGAGCTTGCAGATAGGAGAAAAACCCTCCCCGACCGGACTCTCTGTTATGGATAATGCGGTGTGAAGCCTCGGTCCTAGGAGCTATTCAGATTACAATTATAAACTATATTAATGACAACATAAAAGGGACACCCCACTGAGTAACTAATACAGGATGACATGCTTCCACTTATTTATTTTGGGCACCGCACGTATTTATTTTGGGTAAACGAAGGGAAAGACCATGGTTGTTTGAGCGGCTTCTGAGACACAAAAGGAAAGCCAATCTTTCTATGGCGACATTTCTCCCCGAAGGAGGAAAGGGGTAGGAGAGCCATGTTCCCCCTGTCTTTGAGCCTCGCTCGTGACTTTGGTAGGCAAAACCCCACTGTTTCCTCTGGCCAGAGTGACCCATTTCTACTTTGATGCAATAACACCCTAGACATGTTTTATATGCAAGAAGATGCATTGCACCTTTCGTTAAGGATTACCCTCTTAGAGGCTGGAATCTGGTGCAAATATTGAATACTTCCGCTCCACCTATGTGGTGATCTCAGGGGTGGAGAGCTGGGGGTTCAGGAGAACCTCTAGCTAAGATTCTGTGCAGTTCAGAGAACCCCCAAATCCCTCTACTGGCTGGCCCTACCCACCCAACCCCACCCCTCCCAGGAGTCCCCATGTGGCCTGTTTTGGATGCAGATAAGTGCAGGGTGCATGGGGAGGCTCGGGCAGGGCAAAAAAACGGGCCTACCAGAAGTTAAGGAAGGCCTCCAGAAGGCCTCCGGAGCCTGGGGAGGCTGTTTTCACCCTCCGGAGCCTGGGGAGGCTGTTTTCACCCTCCGGAGCCCAGGGAGGGCAAAAACACCCCCCCCCCCATGCCGTGGTGCAGGAGGCCAACCAGGCAGAGAACCCCTTGCCAAAAATTTTGTAGCCCACCCCTGGGTGATCTTATCTGTCCATTCTTCTTCACCTCAACAAAGGCAAGCCCAACTTTAATAGGCATCCGTCTACCGACACCCTATGTAATATTATGTCCTCCCCCTCCCCCACTAGGTGAGGCAGGCCCCTCCCAGCCTCCGGGCCTTCTCTAAAGGAGTCAAACCATGGCTCCTTGCATGGGGAATGCAGAGAAGCGCACAGCCACAGGGCTGGCTGGTGTCCTGTGAGCCCTGCCTTTGCCTTTTAACCTATTTTACAAGCATTTCGTGATCTTCGCTTCCTTCCAAAAGTTTTGATTTTTATGTACTGTTTTTATACCTTGAGATTTTAGGTTAAACAAACTACCGATTTGGAGGAGATGGGTGGTTCAAAAATAGATAGGTAAATAGTCAGTTGGAAGAGAGCGCAAATGGATAGATGGAGAGATGAATGGAGATAGAGACAGGCAGATAGACAGACAGACAGATAGATGAGAGAGAGAGATAAGATACAC
This sequence comes from Masticophis lateralis, assembly GCA_030761175.1. Classification (NCBI taxonomy): domain Eukaryota; kingdom Metazoa; phylum Chordata; class Lepidosauria; order Squamata; family Colubridae; genus Masticophis; species Masticophis lateralis. Next base: position 6,940,529 of record JAUDYJ010000010.1, on the reverse strand, counting down.
GAGATGGATGGATGGATGGATGATAGAGAGAGGGGGGGAGAGGGAGAGGGGGGAGAGGGAGAGGGGGGAGAGGGAGGGAGGGAGAGGGAGAGAGATGATAGGCAGGCAGGCAGGCAGGTAGACAGAGAGACATAGACAGCAGCCAGCCAGACAGTTGGAAGAGAATGGATGGATGGTTGGAGACAGAGAGAGATGATGATGAAAATAGATAGATAAATAGATAGATGATAGATAGATAGATAGATAGATAGATAGATAGATAGATAGATAGATAGATAGATAGATAGATATAGGCAGACAGATAGACAGATAGAGAAATACAGACAGAGAAACAGATACCCCTACTAGATATTGTACAGGAAAAAAATGGATAAAGGGTTGTAACCTCTAAAATTACAGCTAAGGGATTTGCAGAAGAGGCATTGTGTTTTTAGACATCTTTTCACGACTATCACCACAACAACAACATCCGAGCCCACCACGCCCTTCTTCGGATCTTGCCATTACCACAACACTGTTTATTCATGACTTCCCCTTCCCAAAAAGGCAATGAAGGCAACAGCTGAACTTATTCCCATCACAAAGGAGCCTCCCCGCCTTTCTAATTTAGCGAGGGCGAGGAAGGTGCTCATTCCACACCTCAGACACGACAACGCAATTACAGTATTGATTGGTGATTAAACACTGCGGGCGAAGATAACAGGACCAAATTCCAGGCAAAGGGACTATTGAGAGCATCAGCCAGAAAGCAGATCTTGGCTCCTCAGCTAATTGAACAGCCCGTCTCAGGTCAGAACTGCCTTTGTTTCATGTGCTGAGGAAACAAACCTTGGGTTTGTACATCATCTGGACCTCAATCCTGGCCTGTTGTCCCCCCCCCCTTTTTTTTTTTTTTTTGAAGTTGCTAAAAGCTCCGGGCCAGATTTTTGTGTGTCACGGAAATTCAGGAAGAAAACAGCACTTCCGTTGGAACTGTGTCATCGTTTTCTACAACCATGTCCTCCAGAGAATGCATCTCCTGTATCCTTCTGGACAAATTCCTTCCCCTTCCCCCCCTTCCTCTTCCTCCTTGCACCTCCCCATAAGCGTTTTCTCACCCCAGACACCTCAGGGACCCACAAATGAGTTTGCACGTGTTCTTTCCCCAGGAAAGAAATGGGACAAAAGGAACTCTTTGGGAACAGCACACCCCGACAATTAAGGAGGCTGAGGTTTGTGGAAAAAGGCTGGGATTGATGACATGGGCAACCAAAGCATCACCTGGGGAACTGGGTGTAGATCCTCCGAGGATTGCCAGAGGTCAGTTACCATAGCAACGGAGAATGAGCTCAACCTTGTAACTGACCCTTATCTTTTTTTGATCTGTTGGCCACTTGGGGCAAGGACTGGAAATCAGCTGGAAAATAATCCAGTCACATATTATAAAGAAAACTATCCATACTTATTTACGCAAACAGAGGGAGGATTTTTTTTTAATTTTTTATTTTATTCAGGCAATCGTGCTTCACGCCTGCCTTTAATGATGGTACACCACTTTGCAACCTCACGTAGACCCAATTAATAATAAAGGAAAGCAGAGATTTGGGCTTTTTGTCCCCAGTCCCCTCCCTCTTTTGATGTTGAAATTTAGCTTGCCTTTTTTTTTTTTTTTTTTTTGCCCAGCCCCCCCCCCCCCCCCCCCGGAGTCAAATAACCCCACAGACACCTCAAAAGTCGGCTTTAAAATCTGGGGAGGGTTTTTTGGACTGGAAGATGAGGGCTGGAGTCATTCATGAGGGGAAGATTTTAATCATTTAAATGTAGATGCCACTGTATTCATCCCACTATATTGCGCTCTTGAAATTTAAAAGAATAAAAGAATAATCACAATTTGTAATACAAGAAATCCTCAATTTACAGCAAATTCACTTAGTGACCATTTGAAGTTACACCAGTACTGAAAAAAGTGACTTATGATTGTTTTTTCACACTTGCGACCCATGGTCATATGATCAAAATTCAGATTTTTGGCAACTGACTCATATTTATGACGGATGCAATGTCCCGGGGTCATGTGAATGCCTTTTGCCCTTCTGACAAGCAAAGTCAATGGGGAAACCTGATTCATTTAACAACCGGGCTTTTAACTGAACAACTGCAGTGATTCACTTAACAACAATGGCAATAAAAGGTGATCAAAGGAGGCAAAACTCGCTTAAGAAATGTCTCACTGAGCAACAGAAGTTTTGGGCTCAATTGCGGTCGTAATTCGAGGACTGCCTGTACAAAAGTAAGCCATGTAAATTTTAAAAATAATATAAAATAGGTTGTTGCATCAATAAAATAAATGTTAATAAAAACAGACACATCACTAGAAGCTAAAATCATAAGACTGTATCTAATTTACTTTGGGCATATCATGCCTGCAAATTAATTGGAGAAGGCAATGATGCCGGGAATGGTTAGTAGAACAAAAAGAAGGAGCAAGCAAAGTACAGGCTGGCTTGATCACATCAAACCTGATGCAAAGTAGAACATACAACAGTTGAAAGAAGCTGTGTTTGACAGGGCAGCATGCACACCACTTGCCTACAAAGTCGCCAAGAGTCAACCATGACTATAAATGGTTAACACCACAACAAGGTTGTTGCATAGAAATAGGTATAGATGGAGAATGAGCAGGACAACGAGCTGAAGAATGCTCACATCACTTGATGAAATAACAGAATACAATACATACATGAAAAAAAAAACTTGAATTAATACAGTGAGCAGTTTGGAAGACTGAAGTATACAGGTAGCCATAGAACAGGAGCCTTGATAACTCAGCAGACTAATGCATTGTAATTTAACGCCAGCTGTCTGCAATTAGTAAGTTCGAATCTCACCAGGCTCAAGGTTGACTCAGCCTTCCATCCTTTCTAAGGTAGGTCAATTGAGGACCCAGTTTGTGGGGGCAATAAGCTGACTTTGTATAAAATATACAAAAGTATGAAAGCTATTGCTTAATGCATTGTAAGCCGCCCTGAGTCTCCGGAGAAGGGCGACATATACATCAAATTAAAAAAAAAAACATAGAATAACAGAAGAGTTGGAAGGAATTTTGGAGGTCTTCTAGTCCAAAACCCTACTCAAACAGGAGACACTATATCATTCCAGGCAAGTGGCTGTCCAATCTCTTCTTAAAAACTTCCAGTGTTGGAGCATTCCCAACTTCTTGGAGGCAAGTCATTCCACTGATTAATTGTTTTCACTGTCAGGAAATGTCCCCCTTAGTTCTAGGTTGCTTCTCTCCTTGATTAGTTTCCATCCGTTGTTTCTGGTCCTGCCTTCAGTTGCTCTGGAGACTAAGTCAACCCTCTCTTCTTTGTGGCAACACCTCAAATATTGAAATACTGCTATCATGTCACCCCGGTCCTCCTTTTCACTAGACTAAAGGTAAAGATTCCCCCTCGTACACATGTGCTAGTCATTCCTGACTCTAGGGGGCGGTGCTCATCTCCGTTTCAAAGCCAAAGATCCAGTGCTGTCCGAAGATGTCTCCGTGGTCATATGGCCGGCATGACTAAATGCCAAAGGCGCACAGAACGCTGTTCCCTTCCCACTAAAGGTGGTCCCTATTTTTCTACTTGCATTTTTGAACTGCTTTTGAACTGCTAGGTTGGCAGAAGCTGGAGCAAGTAACGGGAGCTCACCTCGTTACGCGGCACTAGGGATTTGAACCACTGAACTACCAACCTTTCGGTCGACAAGCTCAGCATCTTAGCCACTGAGCCACCATGCCCCTTTTCACTTAACTAGACATACCCAATTGCTGCTTGTGCCTTTTTTTACAATTAGTTCAGGCATTTTTTTTTTTAGCTGCCCACCTTAAGTCAGTGTTTCTCAACCTTGGTAACTTTAAATGGGTGGAGTGGTGCAATTCTCACTGGGGAATTCTGGGTCTTGGCTTGATGGCTGGGAGAAAAAGAAGAAAGAGAGGAGAAGGAAAGAGAAGGAAGAAGGGGAGGCACTTCTAACAAACGGAGTACCACTAAAGAGAAATTCTTTGTTCTGTGCTGATCGCACAACTGACCTCTGATGGTAGAAGAAACGAGTGAGGGACTGAGAGAGTTTCTTGTAAAGCGTCATTTGGATAAACAGATGCTGTGCATGGTCGAAAAAGTGCAATGACACAAAGGTCACACCCAAAGGAAGCCAAGGAGAAATCCTGCAGACCTTAGGGACTCACACATTTTTTTGTGAGTTCATTCAACTGAATGCCTGGAGTAATTTCAAGTCCACAAAAGTTTATTCCAAAAAGTTTTCTAAAGTTCTGCTGGGGTTGCTCTTTTAATTAGGTGCCTCAAGTTGCAATTTTCTAGTAATCCGATAGTAAAGGGCTTGATTCATTTTTAAATAGAGATAATTCCTCAAATACTGTACTCACAGATATCAACATTCAACTTTCTCTTTCTCTCTCTCCCCACTACTTAATTATAAGCCTGAAAGTTAAGACTTAGCCATTCTGAACTCCAGGAAATTTTATCTGCTATTATGAAACAGTGTCAGGTGTTTGAATGACCTGGATTCAAATGCCTTGGAAGACATGAAACTTAACGAAGCATTTTGAGTCTCCAGCTTGTGACATGGAAGTAGAGACCTTCACATTTCTAGGTTCTATCATATCTCAAGACTTAAAATGGACACTTAACATCAAAAACGTCATCAAAAAAGCACAACAAAGAATGTTCTTTCTGCACCAACTCAGGAAGCTCAAATTGCCCAAGGAGCTGCTGATTCAGTTCTACAGAGGAGTTATTGAGTCTGTCATTTGCATCTCTATGACTGTCTGGTTTGGTTCTGCAACCCAACAAGACAGACACGGACTTCAGCGGATAATTAGAACTGCAGAAAAAACAATGGCTACCAACCTGCCTTCCATTGAGGACCTGTATACTGCACGAGTCAAAAAGAGGACTGTGGAAATATTTACAGACTCCTGGACATAAACTGTTTCAACTCCTACCCTCAAAACGACGCTATAGAGCACTGCACACCAGAACAACTAGACACAAGGACAGTTTATTCCCAAATGCCATCACTCTGCTAAACAAATAATTCCCTCAACACTGCCAAACTATTCACTAAGTCTGCATTACTATTACTATTAATCTTCTCATCGTTCCTATCACCCATCTCCTCCCACTTATGACTGTATGACTGTAACTTGTTGCTTGTATCCTTACGATTTATATTGATTGTTTCCTAGTATGATTCAATTGCTTATTTGTACCCTATGACTATCTTTAAGTGTTGTACCTTATGATACTTAATGAATGTATCTTTTCTTTTTATGTACACTGAAAGCATATGCACCAAAGACAAATTCCTTGTGGGTCCAATCGCACTTGGCCAATAAAGAATTTTATCTATCTATCTAAATGGTACGAATGAATTCAAGTTTATCTTAAGTTACTTTTAATGTTTTAGAAATCTTCTCTTCTTAGGAGAAGATAAGAAGAAACTGTATCTTCCCATATCTCTTGTTTGCTATCAATTCAAGAACTCCCGATCTAAAATTGATCGTAAATAAATTGACAACAACATCTAATCATCATTATCAAGGCAGAAAAGAAATAGGACTTTTTCAGATGTTTTGGGTGTAACGCTCATCAGGTCCAGCCTGATGGGTCAATTACAAGAGATTGTGGTCTAAAAAGGTGGGGAAGCACCCATTGTCTACCCTTCAGTTCTTGCATCTTCATTTTCTCCTTTTCCAACAGCAACTCAGTGCTTATCATTATTGTCTCGCTTCCTTTCAGAAATAGAATTTCGCTTTCAAAATACATTTTATATAATCTAGAGTGGCACAAGGCTGATGTCTTTTATGAACTGGAGATTGGTTAATAAAATCTTCTAAGCCGGCTTCATTCTTATGACAATTTTACTCTTTATGTTTTCAAGGGATATGAAAGCTGTCTGCGGTGGTTAGAAACATCATTTTAATGAAAAATGATAACACTGGGAGCTGGCTACGTCTAGGTATTACTTTTTTAAAAAGGCAACAGGATGAGCTGGAATTTCAAAGGGCGCATTCGGTTCTGGAACTATTTTGTGGTGGAAAGGGGAACATGTGTGTGTGTGTGTGTGTGTGTGTGTGTGTGTGTGTTTTCTGAGGTTTTCGCGGGTGTTTGTATGTAGGTCTTTGGTTATTCGGGTCTTCTCCCACGTAAAATTGTAAGTGTCTTGGTGACGTTTCGACAAAGTCTCATTCGTCATCTTCAGGCTGGTGTTTTCGGCTTCGTGCTTCTAGGAGCAATTTGCCTATATATATATATGTTTTTCCTTCTTGCCTATTTATTCTGGGCTGTCCTTCCATTAGAGTTGTTGGCCAAAACTTCAACGATGATAGCTCAGACAACCAAGACCGAAAAGCTAGTTTTAAAAAGGGTAAATGATATTCTCAGAGACTATTCCCCAAACCACCATTCAGTGTTCACAGTAGGTAACAAACCAACTGTCACTGCTTTTTTTTTTTTCCAGTCAACTCAAAACCTTCTGTGCCAAGATTAATTCTGAAGAACTGCTGAAAACCTGGGGTGGAAAGGTGGCATCTTATAATCGCCCCTTTGGAGAAAGTATATGGGGGTCCATGCAGTGCCTGCTTTATTTTATTCATCCACATTAAAAAAGAACCTCTTAAACTATATTTAAGTGCATGCTTTGATTCATTTAAGCAGCTGAGAACTGTATCACAGTATCTGTTGGATAGCTATCTTTGGATCATTGGTGGGTTTCAAAAAATTTTACTACCGGTTTGTGGGCGTGGCTTGGTGAGCATGGCAGGGGAAGGATACTGTAAAATCTCCATTCCCTCCCCACTTCAGGGGAAGGTTACTGCAAAATCCCCCATTTCCTCCTGAGCAGCTGGGACTTGGGAGGCAGAGAATAGATGGGGGAGAGGCCACTCAGAATTTTTACTACCAGTTCTCCGAACTACTCAAAATTTCCACTTCTGGTTCTCCAGAACTGGTCAGAACCTGCTGAAACCCACCTCTGCTTTTGATCATCCTAGACATTAGAGAGATGTGGATCAGGTGCTTCTCTACAAGACTGTATAAAAAAATATATTAAGTTAATTTTTAATTGAGTTGCTTCTGATCTGGTGAGGTTCCTGCGTCAGGAGATCTACTGAGACTACAAATCTTCAGAACAGCTTATGGGATTCCCAGAACTTTAGCCTGACCATTTCGAAGCTTTTAGATATCTATAAAACACCGAATATTGCTATTTTTAAAACTAAGGAGCTTTGAAAAGATGAAATAGATGATATTAATTCCATTAGTAAAAAAAAAAAAAAAAAAACAGCCCGAGAAGCAATATGCAAGGGATGAGCGCTAAAAATTAAACGGGCTTAAATTATTTGACTGGATCGGGCAGTGAAGCAATTAAGTGGAAAAAGGGACTTCATTAAGAGGATTACCCAAGGGATGGGTCAGTTATCTAAATACACCTTTATGAACATTTGCATACCAAAGATAAGTGTTGCAGCAGGGGTGAAATCTACTTACCTTCCCTATCGGTTTGGAAGTGCACTCGCCATCATCACGTCCGCTATTGTCATATCCGATTTTTGATCCTCTGGGCATATGCAAAGCCTTCTGCACATGCGCAGAGGGTAAAAAACAGATAACTTCCTTGTTAAAATCAGGAAGTAATGACGTCTGGGTGGGTGGGCGGAGCCTCGTGCTGCTGCCACTACCGGTTCACCGATCCACGCACCACCGCCACTACCGGTTCGCACAAGCCAGACAGAACTGGCAGGATTTCACCACTGTGTTGCAGTGAGAAACTGTACCTAAAAATATCAGCAGAGCACCAGACCGAAGGCCAGGCAACCTTCAAAACAGAAGTCCTGAACTTCAGCCATGTTCCATGCTGCACTGTTTTTATATGTGTATATTTTCAAACCCTTCCCCTATAGCATCTGTCCAGGGGGCCCCCCAAAGCAATGCTGTTCCCCCATAACTTCATGGTAAGTCACCAGCCCAATCATCTCCCACAATGGATGAGATAGAAGAGAAGAGAAACTGAACTCAGGTTGCTACCAAATCGCTGGAAGAATATTCACTGAAAGATCACCGAGGGCCGATGGTTTGCCAAACGCATGCTAGGCAAAAATATTTTGCTAGACCACGCTCCCTCTTTCAGATTACAAAAATAAGGAAGGGTGTTTTTTTTTTAAAAAAAAAAGAAAAAATACAGAGCAACTGTATTTGTATTTTGAATGTTAATTTGACAAAAAGAAGTGCGCATGAGGGAATGTTTATAATCAGAACACCAATAAACTAACAAATGACTCCAGTATTTTATAAGCTTGTTAGGAACAAATCACTCCCTTAGCTTATATTTACTTACTGATGAATCATAAAAAGGCCTCAATACACAAAGAATAAATTCCAGAAAAGATTTCCTTCCGGCTTGATGGGTAACATCTATCCTGCAAGCTTTGCAACTTATTATGTGAATCTTACAGCTCACCTTGTTTCATGGACAAAGAATAATTTCCCACCAATTCAGCCTGGACTCCTGATATGTTTTTCCCGCTTTGCCCTTCTATAAGCACACAGGAGATTATCCTAGCTTCAAGAAGCAAAGGACCAAGCTACCTTCTCCTCCTGCCTCCTGCCCTTACGTTGCTTGGAGAGTAGTCTCTGGGAGCACATCCAATCACGCTAATCTGCATAATGATGAAGCTCTATAGGGACTGTTTGGTCTTAAGAGGCATCAGAGAAAACACACACGTCGTCCTCTAAACAAGCATGGCTAGATGAACAATACAAGCTGAACGAAATTGAAAGATACGAGCAGGGATGAAGAAAAATCTGGATCCGTGCAAGGGTTTGACCTTTTTTCCCACTGTCAAAGCCTGTTGGCCAAACCCAACTGTATTTCTTGGGAACATGGCTAAAAGATGCTAACAGAGAGATGGAGATAACCCCAGTTTTCCGCCATTTTCCAATGCATGAGTCACCTGGACCATTGGTTGGAGCATGGATGGCCATGCAGCATCTGTAGACTCCCAAAAGATTGCCATCGGTTCCTCCACCCCACCCACACAATTTTGGTAATCTTGGCCAAAAACATCTGGAATTTTAGAATTTCACAAAGGGGAAAGTGCAGGATTGGGGGCTCTTTCCGGTACAATGTCTTTCCAAGAGCCGAGGTGGCACAGTGGTTAGAGTGCAGTACTGCAGGCTACTTCTGCCTCCTGCTGGCTGCCTGCAATTTGGCAGTTCAAATCTCACCAGGCTCCAGGTTGACTCAGCCTTCCATCCTTCCAAGGTGGGTAAAATGAGGACTCAGATTGTTGGGGGCAATAGGCTGACTCTGTAAACCGCTTGGAGAAGGCTGTAAAAGCCCTATGAAGCAGGATATAAGTCTAAGTGCTGTAGCTATTAGAAAGAGTTGGTTCAAATCTTATTTTATATATATGATATATTAGAATTGTTAAATCATTAATACAGCATATATCTGATATATCTGTTTAAAATATATGATATGTTATTAGGATTTCACCTATACTTTTGTTTAATGTTGATAGACATATAAGAACAATATTTTTTTTTTGTAAGGGAAGCCAAGAGTGGGAAGGGAGGGGAGGGAAGGGAAGGCGGGGTGGGAGGGGGAAAATGGGGGGGGGGATGATAAACTTGAATTGTAAAACTTTTTCAATAAAAAAGAAAGAAAGAAAGAAAGAGTTGGTTCAGCTTTTTTTTCTGTCAAGGCCAAATACTCTCTTGGCTACTGTGAGTGAGTGACATGCCAGTGGTGATTAGGGCTACAACCAGGGGTGAAATTCAGCAGGTTCTGACAGGTTCTGGAGAACCAGTAGCAGAAATTTTGAGCAGTTCAGAGAACTGGTAGCGGATAATTTGAGTAGTTTGGAGAATTGGCAAATACCACTGCTGGCTGACCCCAGTGTGGAATGGGAATGGAGATTTTGCAGTATCCTTCCCCTGGCATGCCAACCAAGCCACACCACACCACGCCCACCAAGCCATGCTCACAGAGCCAGTAAAAAATTTGGATTTCACCACTGACTACAACCACCATTTTTCTTTTTCTGCCATCTGCAGAGCCTTGGAGCTCTCTTTCCCTCTTTCCCTCTCTTGCCAGAGGTCTTCATCAATAATTTGCAGAAGGGGTTCCCATTCCATAGAGAATGAGGCAGAAACAGAAAGGTATATATGTAGGAGATGACCAGGCTGAGCCTGAGGGAGGGATCAAATGCTTCATCTGTCTTGAGTTCCTTCATGCCCAAAAGAGATCTAAGTCTAAGCCCATCTTGAGTTCCATTGAACCTTATCTATCGTTGATTTGCTTTGACTGTTAGTAGTTCAGATTCTTGTAGAGAGCTTAAACATGCAATCAATCTTTATACTCATTTGAACTGCCTGGATTTTCTGGGCTTGACATGATGATAGATAGAGGTGGAGTTATGGAAGACTGAGTCAACCTTGAGACCTGTCAGGATTGAACTCTAGGCTGTGGGCAGCATTTACCTGCAATACTGCATTCTAACAACTGGGCCACAACGACTCTTTAGCAGGTGGTCTTCAACACAGAGCTAGCCAGCCCTAACCCTGACCCCAACCTTCATTTACATGGCTGTGCCATGGTTTCTGTCTCTTGCTTATATTAAATCATCAGGAAATGTTGAACAGTATCTTAGATGCATGGATAGAAAACTCTTTATATCTATACAGAGATACACAAAAACTTGCATATCTCAACAGACTCCTAATCAGCATGGTAATACAAGCTCTGTATGAAGAAGTGGGAGCTGGCACAAGGGTATTTTTCACATAAATGCAAGTTAAGTGATCTGCACAGTAATGAGTGCATTAGGAAGAACTGTTTGGCACCCATATTTATTGGGTGAAAGCATTATCGGGGATTATCTGGACATGTTTTATAAAGGACAAACACTTAAGGCACCCAGCAGAGTTTTACACAAAGAGCTTATTTGCGGTCTAGGACGATGGATCCACTTAACAGGAGTCATAAAGTTATTGGCCACCTCCAACCTTTCCAGCAGATCATGATAAGAAATATCTTAGTGACCACAGCAGTAACATATTCATCCTTAATCGATACCAAGACAGAGATCATTTCTGAATCTCATAGAACAAACTCTGGCAATTATTCTAGCTGCTTTGAAAAAATCAAAATTCGGGCACTGTTTAATGCAAAGAAGTCAAGTGTCAAACTCTCCTCCCAAGGATGGTCAAATTCTACCGGAGGTCCCCATTTTATTTGCTGATTCCTGTTCCCCTTTTGAATATCACCATACCAGTTTCAGGAATTTTTATCATGTTGGTAGCAAGCCTGGGGCTTCATTGATTTGTCAGACTGCCTAAATAATGCAGTGAGAGATCCGTGTTAATATATTAAGAAAGAAGCCATCATTTTGAGTTACGATGTGGAAGTTGATAGATAGGCAACTCCTTGCTGACCTTGGTTGATCTTAAAATGCTAAACAGGGAAGAACTTCGGGCAATACCAAAGGTGTAGACTACCTTGCAGTAGACTAATTAGAGAAACGGTGGCTCAGAGGCTAAGATGCTGAGCTTGTCGATCGAAAGGTCAGCAGTTCAGCGGTTTGAATCCCTAGTGCCATGTAATGGGGGTGAGCTCCCGTTCCTTGTCCCAGCTTTTGCCAACCTAGCAGTTCGAAAGCACATCAAAAATGCAAGTAGAAAAATAGGGACCACCTCTGGTGGGAATGTAACAGCGTTCCATGTGCCTTTGGCATTTAGTCATGCCAGTCACATGATCACAGAGACATCTTCGGACAGCGCTGGCTCTTCGGCTTTGAAATGGAGATGAGCACTGCCCCCTAGAGTCGGGAACAACTAGCACATATGTGCGAGGGGAACCTTTACCTTTTATTTTAGACTACCTTGCAAAGTAGTCTAAAGTAGATTTTTTAAGATCTGCCCCAAAGAAGGCAAAACTGAAATATTTCTGTTGCCAAGGAGCGACATGGACAAGTTTGAGGGGATTACCAAAAGTTATGCTCAACCTGGCCATATCTGCATAACTGCTGAGAAAGAACACATGGAAAACTGACAAGAGATGTCCATCCTTAAAACCTGTGGAAACTCAGCAAGTGAGATCAAAAGCATGAACTTCCTCCTCCACTGAAAACCAGAGTGGACCTCTTGAGCTTCCAGATGAGGATAGAGCAAAGAGGATGACCTTGACAGAGAAAAAAGAGATCCATTAAGAAAACAGCAAGGAGAAAAATGTGGTCTGAATCCAAAACAAGAGGAAGGCATGTCTTAATACCTCAGAACGATACCCCCCCACTTTAACTCAGATGAGTATAAGAAAGGGGAAAGCACAGACGGTCACTAAATGAATGGTTGTAAGTCAAGGACTACCTGTAATCCTGAAGATGCCTTCACCCTAAAGTGGTAGTAAAAAAAAAAAGCTTTAAAAGGAAGTCAGAATTAGACTCAAATGCAAAGATTTCAGGCCATTTGCCCTTCCTTTGTGAAGCCAATAAAGCAAGAATTGCTGCCTTTTTTTTTTCTATTCCTTTTTTTTTTAAACCCAAGATTAATGTGGCAAACTGTCACTTGCTCTAGTAAAATTTATCAACATTATTATACACCTTAGAAACTGCCACTACAGACAAATGCACTACATTAAAATTTGGTCTAGAGCTCCCTCGTGGAAAACCTTGCTGCAATTTGTATAACGGTTTATATATTTATGCTATTTAATGGTACAAAGCAATAATTATGACTTCATTCGCTGATAAGCCACAGCATTACATAAATCTGAGGCGGATTTGGAGCACGCCTTCTTTTGTCAGTGGTCTGACTAGTTGTAAATTACGTCGCTGTTATAAAAAAAAATAATAAAGAAATATTCTAAGCAAATATGAGGAAGCAGCAGGAAGCTAATAATATGCTTCCAGCTGTTCCAGTTAACCTGCAAATGTGGCCATCTGCACCTCAGGAGAAAAAGGGAAAGGAGAGAAAGAGGGAGGGAGGGAAAAAAAAAACCAGGAGAAAAGGCATGGCTGAACCCAGCTCAATGCATAGGCTCATCGCAGTAGGAATAACCTTGCTCCTTTTCTGGCCAAACAAGCTCACATACAAAAACCAGGAGGGAAAAAGTGATTGAAGAAGAAAGAATCTCTTCTCCCCTGGACTTGCGTACAAAGAAGAAGAAAAAAGGAAAAAGAAAAAGAAAAATCTCTTGCTAATGCCTTTATTCTAGAACATTCCATCTTTCACCTCTGGGGTTATGCCTGACTGCATTGCAGGCTTGTGTGGAAAGGGGGAAAAAATATTCCCTCACAACTTCAACCTCCAGTTGGGTTTTTGTTGTTGTTGTTTGAGTTGGGGTTTCTTTTAAACACCACTTGTAACCCGCAAGTTGAGTGATGTGATGTGTGTGTGAGAGAGGGGGGGAAAAAAGAGAGGGAGGGAGGGAGGGAGGGAGAGAAAAGAGAGAGGTTTAATGGCGATAAATGGTGTCCCTCCTTTAGATGATTCAACCAGATTGGAGAGGGACAAAGGACATGCTGTTGAATGAAATGGAAATGCTCAGGGAAAAAAGACATCACAGATGTTTCTGGGCATGGCTCCCAAACCTTAGGACGCCCGTAAGAGGACACCTGTGAGTTGCATTTGCTAGAATAGTACTTTACTTGAGATTCAGACACAATGGAAAAAGAAAGGAGAAAGGAAATCTGGGTCACAAGGATCTGGCACAGATACGCATTCTCTAGTTTTTTTCCCCCTAGCTAATCCTTAGATTGCTACATGTCAATAAAGTAGGAATATTACCTCAGAGGCCTCCTTCTAAATAACACACACTTTTTGTTGGGAAAGTTCTACCAGATACTCAAGACCATTCGAACATTCAGACCTTCCTATGACATCTTCCGATTCTTTTGGTGAACTTCTCTGTCCTATGGAATTAATTATATAGGTGAGGAATATCATTGTAAGTATTAAATAACCAGGAACATGAGGAACCCATGATCACCTGATGCTTGTTTCCCACTGCCGTCTGAAAACTGTACGACAAAATAGAAGAATTAACCACCACCAAGTCAAATATTATGTTCTTGCTTGCAAACTGATGGCCTGCCTCGGCCTGCAGAAGAGCCGATATATAATGCAAAACATATCTGTTAGGATATGGTTTAAGCCTAACAGGTTGTCCAGGCAATATATGACTTTAGGTTTTACTGCAGAATCATTGTAATGCTGAGTCATGCTGTAATTACTTGTAAATGTATTTAAGTAAGGAACTAGGATGTAGTCAGTTGATGATATGCTACCATTGTGTGAGGAGTTGCTATCATTGTTACTATCATCGTTGGGTGGATCTACTACAATCGTGGTTTGTGAACCAGAGTGTTTTTGTATCACTGGACTGATTTAACTGGCAAAGACTTGGACTGTTAAAAGACTATGAGATTGTTTTTTCCACTATAAAGTAAACTTTGATAAACCAGTTTGCATGTATCTCTTATTCATTGCTCTCAGTAACATTTCTCTGTGCACTATACTCTGCTGGTTGGTAACACAACAATATCCTTAACAATATCTATGAAAAAGATGGACCACAATTCATTCATTCCTAAACTATCCAACCAGTTGAACTTCAACTCTAGTAAGGGCTGGTCTCAACACAGGATTATTTGTCAGAATGTTCCCTCCTTTTAAAAATACCTTCACCTGTAATCCCTTCAGCCAGTAAGCGTCTCAAGTGAGGCCAGAGATTTAAGCAGCAAGGAAAACAGATGCTGAAATCCAGTTCTAAGATTTGAACTAAGAGGAGAAGTCTATGGAAATGCTCAGTCATTCAGATCATGGTTAACCCAAAGGTGCTTTTTCAAGAGGAAAACCTGGACATTCTTTGTTTTTTCTTGAAGATGTTTCATTCTCATCCAAGAAGCTTCTTTAACTCTGAAGCTTCTTGGATGAGAAGCAAAATGTCTTCCAAGGGGGGGAAAAAAACAGAAACTCCCATTGCCTCTTGAAAAAGCCCCTTTGGGACAACTAACAGGAGACCTTCCCATTGAGATAGAGCAGGAAGTCAGGGTAGGGACCTGAAATACCTGCACCAACCACGAATCTTCTAGCAGGCTTTGGGAAGATGTACTTACAATATAACCGTGTGTTTACTGACCCTTGGAAACATTTCCATCAGATCTTATATTCAAGGGAAAAAAACTTGAAGAAAGATTGTGCCATAAGGTGAAGACCCTCTCTGCTAATGATGTTTTTTCTTCTAGTTTGTCATGCTGGGTTCTTAGGAACCAACTAGTACCATGTTTCCCCCAAAATAAGACAGAGTCCTATATTAATTTTTGCTCTAAAAGACGCATTAGGGGTTATTTTCTGGTTAGGTCTTATTTGTGGGGGGGGGGGGAAATACGGTACTAAATGCATCCATCTGGCTGACAATCTTAACTGGAGCTTATTTTGGGGGTAGGACTTACATTACGAGCATCCTGAAAAATCAGACTAGGACTTATTTTCCGATTGGGTCTTATTTTCGGAGAAACAGGATACATTTGACATCCAAGATGGTCCAAGAGCAGGCTCCATACCTCTTGACCCAGAATTGCCTCAAAGGTGATCTGAAATCTATGCTACATGTCACCTAAGATCTAAAGCAAGAGTTTCCAACCTTTGCAATTTTACGACTTGTGGCTTTCAACTCAACATGTTGGCTGAGGAATTCTGGGAGTTGAAGTCCACTAGTCGTAAGGTTGCCAAAGTTGGAGAGCCCTGAATTATAGAGCTTCCCATCAGACCGAAGCAGCGAGAACAGGCAAGTGGGACCGAGAGACAGTAGTGATAGATATACTAAGCATACAAGCAAAGTCATCAGGATTTCGCTGCATATTAAAAGCTGATAAATGATTAATAATAAATTGGAGTGGTGTTTCCAGTAAGGGAAGTCTTAAGTTACCCAAGGCGTCTCACAGCCCATTCAAAACTAGGTTGCAAGTGATGCTTTTTTTTTGCCCCCTAGAAACTTAACAGCAGTGCTGGGCATGAATTCCACACCAGCACTGTCAAACTATACACTAAGGCTCCATTACTATTACTATTAGTCTTCTCACCGTTCGTATCACCCATCTCTTCTCACTTATGACTGCATGACTGTAACTTTGTTGCTTGTATCCTTATGATTTATATTGATATTGATTGTTTCCTGATTGTTATTTGTACCCTATGTCTATCAGTAAGTATTGTACCTTATGATTCTTGACGAATGTATCTTTTCTTTTTATGTACATCGAGACTGTATGCACCAAAGACAAATTCCTTCTGTGTCCAATAACACTTGGCCAATAAAGAATTCTATTCTATTCTATTCTATTCTATTCTATTCTATTCTATTCTATTCTAT
Source organism: Masticophis lateralis (assembly GCA_030761175.1). Taxonomy (NCBI): domain Eukaryota; kingdom Metazoa; phylum Chordata; class Lepidosauria; order Squamata; family Colubridae; genus Masticophis; species Masticophis lateralis. The sequence goes on along the minus strand of JAUDYJ010000010.1, from coordinate 6,924,113 downwards.
TCTATTCTATTCTATTCTATTCTATTCTACTCTACTCTACTCTACTCTACTCTACTCTACTCTACTTTACCCTACCCTACCCTACCCTGCTCGATTCGATTCTATCCTACCCTACCCTACCTTATCCTATCCTATCCTATCCTATCCTATCCTATCCTATCCTATCCTATCCTATCCTATCCTATCCTATCCTAATATTTAGCTGTTGCCATGATTTCCCCCTAGCAGTTGTGGGCGCAGAAGAAGCCTCTGAACTCTGAGTATCTTGAAAGCACTTCTTCTCCTCCTCCCCCTCCCCACCGGTTCAATTTTTTGGCGGGTGGGCAAGGGAGGAAGGATTTTTTTTTAATATGAATATACTGTCAAGGTCCTGAGATATTAAAAATGACAATACGTTATTACTGCGGAAGAGAGATCTCCAGGGTATCCCAGAGGTAGGATTTTTTTGAAAACCAAAGTGAAAAATCAATAGTAATGCACAAGAATTCATAAAGGAAACGTGTCAGTCTGTATCACCGAAGACACGCTTGAAGTTGGGCTTTAAGCAAAAATGACAAGTACAAGCCTCCTTAAAAAGAGGCTAAGGAAGTGGCCTAAATGAGAAGGCCTTTCATTATGGCTGAGAAAAGAGAGGAGAGAGTATAACTTCCTTTCTGCCTGCTGTGGACCACACCAAGACTTGAGGTTTAGCTCTACAGTTTTAACATGACCTGAATTTTCAACAGAAGACAAGAGGCTGAATTACCGTATTTTATGGAGTATAAGACACACTTTTTTTCCCCTCCTAAAAGAGGCTGAAAATTTGGGTGCATCTTATACTCTGAATGTAACTCCATGCGCGGTGCCCAAATTGGCTACCTGGAACAGCTGCTGCCTTCTCTTACCCCTTCACCTGCTTTAGTCACTAGAGCTCCCTCTGACGATCAGCTGTGTTTTGAAGCTGTTTTTCAGCCCCAACGTCAGTGAAGCGATCTTCCGTGCTTTGCCTGCTTTTCTAATTGCTGCTCCCTCCAATGATCAGCTGTGCTTTAGAAGCTGTTTTTTTAGCCCCAAACAGACTCAGCCTCAAAACCAGCAAGTGAACTAATGTGCTGAAGGTGACCAGGCTAAGGACTAGCCAGATGAATACCTGGTAGGCAGAATTCCCCCCGCCCTCCCCTATTTTCATCCCCAAAAACTAAGGTGCATCTTATACTCCACTGCATCTTATACTCCAAAAAATATGGTACTCAGTGCTGGTCTTCTCTCCATGGGCAAACAGCTCTTTCAGGTTCTTCTCCCTCTTTATGACCGTCTCTGACTATAGTTTCCCCGTACAATGACTCAGGGGGAGCAGCTACAACCAGAACCAGGTGGGCTCTCTGGAGGACTCAAACACCACCATGCTCACCATCCTTGCGATGAGATTTGGAGACGTCCTGTAAAAGGGTGTCTTTGTCATATCCACTAACTAAGATGGGAACAACTAGTACATTTGTTGCTTTGGGGAGGGAAGGAAAGAGAGGAGAGAGGAGAGGAGAGGAGAAGGGAGGGAGGGAGGGAGGGAGGGAGGGAGGGAGGGAGGGAAGGAAGGAAGGAAGGAAGGAAGGAAGGAAGGAAGGAAGGAAGGAAGGAAGGAAGGAAGGAAGGAAGGAAGGAAGGAAGGAAGGAAAGAAATGGAAGGAGGGAAAAGAAGAGAAGATACAGGTGGTATAACTCCATTTTTTTGACCATGTTAGCAGGAAGGGGAAAACTCGTCGTCTTCCCAATACCACTAAACAACAATTCCTAGAAGCTCCCACCACTGATCTGCAGAAATTGAAGTCCAGCAATGGTTGGAGAGACCCAGATGCCATCTCCTAGCTAGCAGAACCACGAGGCTTTGGTGCCAATGCACACCATGCCAAGCCTTTTCTGCCAGCTCCTCCCTGTACATGTTACAAAACCACATAAGGTACACACCAGCTTCAACTTCTGTAGTTACCGCCTGAACCGCAAGAGAGCACAGTACGGTAACCCGAGCCCTTGTGAACTTCTTTGGTAAAGGCCTTGTATACTCATGGAATGCCGCATAACTCAACAATTATAATTAAAACGTCTCGGCCCTTGTATTTATAGTAACATTTAAACTACTGTGCTTTCCTGAAGTCAGAGTCATTTACTCGGGACCGGCTCTCTTTATGGTGAGCAGAACTTTGAAAACTCTACCATGGGGATATACAGCCCAGCCACATGTAACTCAATATATGTCAACAGCTGTAAAAATATCAGCGAGAGAGGGAAAACAACCGGCGCAGATAGAAAGACCCCTCTCCTGCACATCTGTTTTTAGAAGCGCCTTTTTTCCTTCCTATTGGCTTCCGCACCACCCCCACCCAGTAATTGGCCAATTTTTGGGCCCAGGTTTGCTTTTGAGGTTAGATGATCAAAAGGGTTAGAAAAGGGAAATGATTTCGGCATTGGGGGGCCTCGCAACTGGACCGAGATGCTTGCTGTTGGAAAAAAAGGGTTTGCTCTAATCTTACCAAGCGCACAGCTTTCGTCAGAGGCTGTTCCTAGGGAGTTCACAACTCTCCAGGGCGAAGCCACAGTAAATTCTCTCTTAATCCCCTCCGCATACAGATGAGCTCCCGGAAAGAGGAACCTTGCAGACAGACAGGCCTGTGCCAGAAGAGCCCGAATGTTGTGCCTTAAGAACAGGAGAGAATTCAAAACACGCAGACGTAACTTCGGCATGATGGTGGTACCACGGGGCTGCACTTTTTAAATTTGGAGGGAGGGATCGCACCAATCGAAATGGCTGACTTAAACAAACAAACAAACAAACATTGAAATACCAACTACAGAATGCAGGAAGAACAAAAGAGGGTGGGCCATTCGGGCGAGCCAGAAGACAAAGCATCTTTGGATCAACTCCAAGGGGAAACGCTTGAAATTATTTATGAGCCCATTATGCAATATTCTACTACTGAAGTCTCCCCAATGTGTCCATTATTGGGGCTTAGGTGGTCCCTGGCTGGTCCTACTGACTTGTACATTTTTAAAAGATCGAGGAGGGAGGAAGTTCATTTTACTGCAAAAGCCCTGATGAAATGGTTCCTATGAATCTTCTTTAAAAAAAATTAAAACCGGACTAGTGCGGTTCACGTATTTGGACGTCTGCCCACCAACTCAGAAAAAAGAGCAAAGGTAAGCAGGATAGTGTGCCACATATTGTACGAGTAGAAGTCACAATGCGTGAAAAGTACCGCTTGGATAAATCTGTCCTCTGTGGCTCAAATGACAGCCATTTTACAAAACTACAGAAGCTGCAACGTGTTCTCAAAATGCCAAATGTGCTTGGTACCCCAATAAGTTTGGGGACACGTTAGACTGCCATAGGTTGGTATCAGTGGTGGTATTCTTCCGGTTCTATCCGGTTTGAGCGAACTGATAACTGTGGCTGTGGGAGGCTCTGCTTACCCACCCGGACGTCATCACCTTCCGTTTTTGATGCTCTGTGCATGTATGAAAGGCTTTGCGCATGCAAGGAAGTGGCACATGCGAGCAAAACAAGTGTACGTGCTCACATTCACGAACCAGTAACGAAGATTAGTGAATACCACCCCTGGTTGGTATCCCTGCAACATCAAGCTTCAGAATGAGAATTTACTTTGTGGTGTTTTAGTTGGTCTTGAAGACTGTGCCTCACTTGTAAATATCTGATCTTATCACCATCAAGGTGAATTCAGCTATATAAGTATCATTTAGTCAACAAGATTCATCTTGTATTACCACCAAAGACTGAATGAATGAGAGAATGGATTCATTTGACCACAGGATTCACCTAAGGATCATACTGAGTTGCTTTACAAAACGGTCATAAAATCATAAAACTGCTGACCCGTTTAACGACTAGAGAGATTTACAATTGACATCCCTGGCTTAATTGTGGCTGTTAAGTAAAGACTATCTGTATGCATTTTTGTCACCCTTCTTTCTCCATTCTGAGCCATTCTGCTTTTCCAAATTTATTTTATTTATTTCGTTTGTCAAACATGTACGAGATAACAGGAATAAGTATAAACATGGATATGAATACAGGAAATGGGTACAAATAAATGGGGACAGTAGGACAGGGATGGTAGGCTTATGGATGCCCCTTATAGACCTCTTAGGAATGGGGTGAGGTCAACAGTAGACAGTTTAAGGTTAAAGTTATGGGGGCTAGAGGATGTAACAACAGAGTCAGGTAGTGCCTTCCAGGCATTGACCACTCTGTTGCTGAAGTTGTATCTTCTGCAATTGAGTTTGGAGCAGTTTACCTTGAGTTTCTATCTATTGTGTGCTCATGTATTATTGCGGTTGAAACTGAAGTAGTCATTGTCAGGTAGGACGTTGTAGCAGATAATTTTGTGTACTATGCCTAGATCAGACCATAGGCAGCATAGTTCTAGGTGGTCCAAGCCCAAAATTTCAAGCCTGGTGGCATTATTCTACTTTCTACAATAGCTTCTTGTTCAAGATTGCAAAGATTCTCAGAAAAACGATTAGATGTTCTGACATGCCCATTAAATAATCCACTATATCCCACATTCCGTCATGAATGTGGGATACAGCACAATAAAAAACCTAGCTGTTTGTGATAGACCAAAAATAAAACACCTCATAGGCTCATGACCAATCGATCTCATGATTTTCTTATCTGAAGCATGCCAATTCAACTGGATTGTTTCTCCCCACAAATGGCTCTACTATTCTTTATAAAATCTCAAGCAAGACATTGCTTTCCTAACAGTTAATGTAACACGTCACCAATTTGCACACTTCTACTCAGTGGTGGGTTTCAAAATTTTTTACTACCGGTTCTGTGGGTGTGGTTTGGTGGGTGTGGCTTGGTGGGCATGGCAGGGGAAGGATACTGTAAAATCTCCATTCCCACCCCACCCCAGGGGAAGGATATCGTAAAAACTCCATTCCCTCCCCAATCCAAGGAAAGGTTACTGCGAAATCCCCATTTCCTCCCAATCAGCTGGGACTCAAGAGGCAGAGAATAGATGGGGGCGAGGTCAGTCAGAATTTTTACTACCGGTTCTCCGAACTACTCAAAATTTCCGCTACCGGTTCTCCAGAACTGGTCAGAACCTGTTGAAACCCACCTCTGCTTCTACTTGATTTTTAATCACACCGTCTTCTTTCATATTTGTTGGTGTTCGCCCGTTAGCGCTTCAATCTTCTCTATCGTGAACCAGTTTCCATGGTTCTTTCATCTTTGCCCCGTGCTTTTCCTACTTGAAGCTATTCCAGTGGCCTTTCATCCCAACCCATTTTGGGGAGAACAGCCCCGAACATACCCCTCAAAAACCACCTGTAGCTTTTTCCTTTTCCAAAAGCTGAAGACCTTCTGGCTTTGATCTCAGATTGCCCAGAAAAGAATCAAGAACATCTACTTTTTTAAAAAAAAAGGCTGAGTGTAAAAACAAAAGAAGATAAAAAAGAGTCCAAACCTTGTGTATTAAAGGCTACATAACCCAGACCTAAAGCACTGGCAGCCTTTATGCTATTTTTTCTTTTCCCTTAAGTGGAAAAAGAGACAGCAGAAGCCAGGTCTCTGCCGCTGAATTCCGGGACAGAGTTTCCAACTATTCTAATCAACCATCTCTGTGGTTGGGCTGGGATTTCAAACTTGCCACAGTATGAAGTCCAGTTTGGGCTATATTCCCTTCCCTCTCTCAGCTTGATGAAGGCTTCCCTTCAAAATCAAAAGGCTTACTGTCAACTTTTCGATTGGTTTGGGCCTCATGCTATCATATGTGCGGCGATGGGCAAGGAATACGAATGCCGCTCTGGCTACACCATGGGGGCCGAAGGTTTTGTCCAATTCATCCAGGGACTGTATGAAAGTAGAAGCAGTCCTCTTTTCATGTATATTCCAACTGCTGAAAATCTCCAGTGTGCAAAAGCCGGGGTTTTGTTTTGTGTTGGTTTCTTCTTCTTCTTCTTCTTCTTCTTTTTTTTTTAAATAAAAAAAGGAAAAGGAAAGAACAATAGCTTGGGAAAAAGAGACAGAGAAAGGGAGAGAGAGAAGCAAATCTAGGCAGCATTTTTAAAGATGAATTAGCTCAGCCAAATGGTAGCTGTAATAACACGGTGTGTTATGGGGAGGATATCTACATATTTATTCACAGACCAGTGGTGGGTTGTCCCCAGTTCAGACTGGTTTGCAAGAACTGGTAATAAAACCAGCGGGAGGCTCCACCCACTGACCCAGACGTCATCAAAGTTGATCTGTGCATGCGCAGAAGAGCACGCGTGGGAACGAGCGAGGTGAGCTCACGCACGCAGGAGTAATGCGAACTGGTATTAAAGGTAAATAGAACCCACCTCTGTCACAGACGCAAACCCAGCGTCTCACACACACACATACACCAAGTAGAAAAGAGTCAACGCATCATCTGAGCAGTAGCGAAAACATTCACCACGTTTGACATTTTGCAGGTACAATTTTTGTAGGATTTGGTGGATTTTTCCTTTTAAAAAAAACAACAACCCCACAAGACGAAAGCCATCAGCCTGTGTTGCTTGCAAAAGCACAGGAAGTTGGAACTGAAAAAAATAGCCAAGCAAATAATTTTTTAAAAATGCATCTTACGATCCAGTGGTTAGGGCCAAAAATAAGCAACAGAGGTACTTTCCCCCCCTTTGGGGGGGGAATTAAAAATGCCTATGCAATCTTCAATTTCAGGTATTGTGGGTAGGAATCACAGTATGTACTATTTAATCCCATTATTAGGAAAACAATGGAGCCTGGATAGCTCAGCAGACTAATGCATTGTGCATTGTGATTAACTCCAGCTGTCTGCAATTACTGTAAGTTCGAATCTCACCAGGCTCAAGGTTGACTCAGCCTTCCATCCTTACTAAGGTAGGTAAATTGAGGACTCAATTTGTGTGGGCAATAACCTGACTTTGTATAAAATATACGAAGTATGAAGGCTATTGCTTAACACATTGTAAGCTGCCCTGAGTCTCCGGAGAAGGGCGGCATATAAATCAATTTTTTTTTAAAAAAATGGAATACATGCATTTTTTTTAAAAAAAAAGTGTGCTTATTAAGAACATTCATCACCCTGGTTGGGAATCCCAAAAATATAATTCTACAGGACAAAGGTGTACGGAGGGCTATAAGGCACTGTGAAACAGTATATAAATCTAAGGGCTATTATTATCTAACGTGGTGGCACAGTGGTCAGAATGCAGTATTGCATTGTGCCGACTGCTAGCAGTTTGATCCTGATTGGCTCAAGGTTGACTCGGCCTTCCATCCTTCTGAGATGGGTAAAATGAGGACCCAGATTATTGGGGGCAAAATGCTGACTCTAAACCACTTATACTGAAGCGATATATAAGCCTAAGTGCTATTGCTATTGCTATTTTGGAGTTTATATGTCTGAGAGCCACCAGCAGCTCTCAAAAAAGGAGTGAGGTGGGGAGAGACCCACTCTGGCAGAACCTGCAGCCAAAGCTTGAAGTTGACCGAAATTCATTGGGATTCTTTCCCTTTGCGGATGTTTCTCTCCCATTCTCTTATCGAGTGTTCATGCCTAACAATCTGCAGACCTGTTCAAATCCATCTTTTATTTCCTTTAAAGAACCTGCACTGTTTGTCAGCATTCCCTGGCTGACAGCTTCCTGCTGGACGTCTAGAAAGCTGGAGTGCACAAGCCCACAAATCTAGTCAACAGATTAACAGTGGCAACCATAAATTTAATTCTGGTGACCAGCAGGGAAAGCCTCAAATATATTTCTCCGTGGGAGCAGTACATTTTCAAAAAGCCATCTAACAGCCCTGGAAGGCAAGAATGCTTCTCTTTAAAAACAACAACAACTGAACACTGCATCAGTCTTAGTGGTAGAGGTGGCTGGGTGGGCTTATTACATACAGGTACCCTTGCAATTATTTTTTTTCTGACCGTTTTTCTGACCCTTGCTAGATAGGGAGCAAGAAATCAGGGCTTCATTAACTAGTGAAGCTACCAAGCCTAACCAACCGAAAATAAGACCGGGTCTTATGTTAATTTTTGCTCCAAAAGACACATTAGGGTTTATTTGCTGGTTAGCTCTTATTTTGGGGGGAATACAGTACTAAATGCACCCATCTGGCTGACAATTTTAACTGGGGTTTATTTTGGGAGGTAGGGCTTATATTACGAGCATCCTGAAAAATCATGCTAGGATTTATTTTCCAGTTGAGTCTTATTTTGGGGGAAACAGGGTACACACACACACACACACACACACACACACACAAGATATTGTAAAATATTGGGGCATTAGGGGAAGACTGGAATGCAGAGATCTGTGGGGAAACCGTCTAGAGTCACTGAAAGTTGGGCAGAATATTTAATCACTATTATTAATAAATTTAATACAAGATATTTATGTAATTAATAAAGTGGTGTGGTGGCCTAGAGAGGGAGCTCTCGCCTCACAATCAGGAGACTGGGAGTTTGATCCTAGGTAGAGGGAGATATTTCTCACTCTGGGTACGATGAGAATATATCTGCTGAACTAAACTCCACATTGGTGACAAGAAGGGCATCCGGCCAGTAATCACTCAGCAGCTCCATTCAGTTACCCAGACTCTACCCCACAAGGGATTATGGGATCATTAAAAGGTGATGTATTTAATAAATAAGTACTGGAACAGTGCTATCATGTCACCCCTAATCTGCCAGTTTTGGAGTGAGTGTAATTTCCTCCTGGTGGTTCTTTAATTAGAGCATTGTTTTATGCCTGATGTGGCTGTCTGTGAATTATAGACTATAAATAACCTTATGTCAAATGAGTGCCACTAGAACTTCTACTGAGGTGCAATAACATCCTAGTGCAAGGAAAGAAAGGAACAAGGAAGACTTAGTGTAAGGGAGGGATAACACTGTTGAGTAAGATCAAGGAGGAAAGCCATGGCAAATCTAAATAGCTTACTAAAAAGCAGAGACATCACCCTGCCAACAAAAGTGCATATAGTCAAGGCTATGGTTTTCCCAGTTGCAATGGTTGGCTGTGAAAGTTGGACCATAAGGAAGGTTGAGCACCAAAGAATTGAGACCTTTGAACTCTGGTGTTGGAGAAGACTCCTGTGAGTCCCTTGGACTGCAAGGCGATCAAACTGGTCAGTCCTAGAGGAGATCAACCCTGACTGCTCTTTAGAAGGCCAGATCCTGAAGATGAAACTCAAATACTTTGGCCACCTAAGGAGAAGCAAGGACTCCCTGGAGAAGAGCCTAATGCTGGGAACGATGGAGGGCAAAAGTAGAATGGGACAACAGAGAATGAGGTGGCCGGATGGAGTCACTGAAGCAGTCCAGACTCCAGAGGATGGTAGAGGACAAGAAGGCCTGGATGAACATTGTCCATGGGGTTGCGATGGGTCGGATATGACTTCGCAACTAACAACAAGATCAAGGAAGCAAAAACTCCACAGATGTGAGTAAAAGAAAGTATTTACTGATTGTCAGGAGTAAACACAAAGTCTTGGAAACTATAAGAATTTCCCAGCCTAATTTATGAGTCCATTAAAGGGGGGAGGGGTGTCTCTTTGAATGATTTGAAATGTTCCCTTCGTTTTCTGTTAATGAGACGTGGGCTAAATTGCCCACATTTGTTTTCTGTTCCTGAAGTGAGAGATTTACCTACTTTGGGTCTTCTTGAGCTACAATTTTCACCTATTTTCCAATCAAAATAATTAGGTGTTTCTCAAGGCAGGTTAAGTAACCTTATGACTTTAGCTTTGATGGAAGCCAGAAAAATGGGGGGTGGGGGTTGGTCTCATCTTCTCCATCACAGAACTGCTGCTTTCAGATAGCCTTTGCTGTCAGTTTATGTCTTCTTTTGGCCTGCCAAAATGGCTGTGCTGATGTGTCGCTAGGGATACAGTCCCCTTTAAATACTCCGTGTGCCCCTCTGTGTGCTGTTTTTCCTTCCGAAGTGCTGCCGAGGCAAAGCTGCAAATGTTCAAAATGTGCCTTTGCAAAGCAAACTAAAATCCAGGCGCTATCACAGGTTCCCGAGATGGGGTAGTTAAAAAAAACAACCCAAAACCTTCCCATTGGCAAAAAGATCAGCTCCTTTAAGTGGAAAACACACACGTTTCGTCCGTAATTGGCTCCCCATATTTAGAAGACTTTAACTTTGCTCTAAAAAAAAAAAAAAAAAAAAAGTTGTATCTTTATCCTTGGGAGTTCAGTTGGAAACTTGGCCTAAAAGTGACAGCTGCAGAGGCCTCGCCCCAGCTTAACTCCGCAGGAGTTTGAATGTACTTCATTCTGAGGTTGGGAGCTGCTTTTAATCTATCAGCAAGACGCTGCAGCTGCTGTAAGCTAGCTGAAAATTGTCTGCGTACAGGGGTTTAAAAATGTTGTAACCCTTTTGGTGGCAAACGTAACACTACAGCAGCAATTTGGAAAATCAGAGGATCGGAGAGTTAAATAAAAACAGAACTAAGTTTCCTGTAATAGTAATGGTGAAAGGGGGAAGGAGGAGCAGAAGGAGGAAGAATTGCTGAGAACTATACAGAACTATACAAAACTATGTAGAGGCAAGTGTTATATCTGCTGTTGACTCTATTTGTTGTATCACATGGCATTGCAAGCTTTTGAGTTGTCTTCTCCCAAGCCACTCCAAAGAATAATAAAATAATACGACTTTAGCTAGCTCAGTCAGGCAGAGTTCAAACCAGAAGACTTCTTCTAATCACCCGAATCAGAAGAGCTACATCAAGAAGAAGAAGAAGGAGGAGGAGGAGGAGGGCGGAGGGAGGAGGGAGGATGGAAAAGGAGAAGGAGAAGGAGAAGGAGAAGGAGAAGGAGAGGAAGAAGAAGAGGAAGAAGAAGAGGAAGAAGAAGAAGATCATCACAAATTACGAAGACTGCGAATAAGTAGAACAACTGTGGCAAAACATCTGGAGCATTCCTTAAGCCTCAATTGCAAAAGGCAACTTCTTCATCCCTTTATTGTACAACCTTTTCTCCAAGCATTCAAATGGTACCTAGGTCCCAAATGAAGTCTGCCCTTCCTCCTCCTATCCCTATCCCAGCAAAATAGCCCAGGACAATTTTGCTATTCATGTATTTTACAGCCCAGTATTTTGCATAAGTTACTTGGATATCAATTTACAGAATGGTGGAATACCAGTTTTTTTTTTAATATGAATTAAACGTCACATCTGATGATATACATAAATCTATGAGTTCTGTGATGGTCAACAAACCAGGAAAATAGAGAATGTGCCTGATTTGTGATTACGAGACATCTATCTATCCACTATAAAAAGATGTTTTTTTTAATTGAAAATTTTAAAAAGTTTTACATATATTTCCCCTCCCCCCCATTCCCCCCTTACCCTCCCTAACCCACCCCCCACTTCCCAAAGCAAAATACAGGGTATCACATTTAACAATCATAAACTAATATAAGCTAGTAATCTAGCTTACTAGCCTGGAAAGGTGTAATACTAGGGTCATTTTTTTAATGAATGAAGAAAATTCTACTATAAAATAGAGAAGCATGGACTAGTAGCTTAAAACTTGTCCATTCTAGTGGACAGAAAAGCAATGAACAAGGATAGTCTCGACTGTTTCTTTCTGCCTTTTTTCCCCCACAGTATGTATTAGATATCCAGCTTTTGTTCTGGTCTCTTTCTCCAAATCTGCCAGAAATAATTGGACTTTACTCTCTGGGTCCCCGCTGAATTTGACTCTCCAGCCTTACGCATAGAACCAGCCAGGGTTTTTTTTTTTTTTCCAATCTTAAGAGCTGGCAATCTTGAGGGTTTGAACGTAATTTCAAATGTGGACAAACATCCTAAATAGAAACAGGCTCGCGTGCCACAAAATGGACTTTTTATCTGGGCTCCGATAAGCCCGTGATAAAATTGCTTAGCTTATAATTAGGCCGGACAGGGCAACGCAGGCAGTCATCCATCCAAATCGGCGTGCTTTTCTTCCTGGAGTCCAAAGGCAGAGAGCTCAGTTTAGGCTTGTGTTTTTATGAACATAATCTGCAAGGAGTTATAAGAACAGCCAGCGCCCGAGCCCAATGCCCAGCTGCCAACTTATTCTGTTCTCCGGTGAGACAACGGGAGAGCGAAGAGTGAAATAATTACATCTGTATGTTGTCTTTGTTAGATGCTTCTTAAACTTAGCACAGGGTTTTCACCTGTTGGGAGATGCCAAGACAACACAACCCACAGTTGTGGCTCCGACACGCATACACACGCATACACACACACGTACCCACGCACGTAAGAAATTAAAGGGCAATGCCAAAAAACAAAAACACAAAAAAACCCAACCTCAGATCCCTTAAAGAACCAATACAGCAGCAGCTGTACCTCTTTAATTTGAGTAATTATCATATAATTAAGTGCATGAATTACTAGACAGCCAAGGCATTAAATTAAAATATTTAATGCCTGTAAATCTGAAAATGATTACGATGGTGATGCGCAGTTAGTGAGCAGTGAGCTAACGGAGACGCGGCAACACCACTGGGTAACTCCGATGTTACCGCAGCGCACATGTCTTGCAAGCACAGTCTGTTCTAAACAGCTGGGAAGTTCTCGCTGGTGAGAACTTCTAGCGTGTTCTGCAAACTCTGGAAAGCAATATAAACGTTCCATAAAAGTGTGACTGGACAATCAAACCCTATCTGTTTTCCCAGCCTCAAATCTTCCCATCTACAGCACAAATATAGAAGTATAGAAGTGAAGCTGGAAAGGGGGTTTGGCCCACCTTGTGCTGACAATATATAGTGGTGAAATTCAATTTTTTAAACTACCGGTTCTGTGGGCGTGGCTTGGTGGGTGTGGCGTGGTGTGGCGTGGTGTGGTGTGGTGGGCGTGGCAGGGGAAGGATACTGCAAAAATCTCCATTTCCACCCCACTCTGGGGCCAGCCAGAGGTGGTATTTGCCGGTTCTCCAAACTACTCAAAATTACTCAAAACTAACCAGAGGAAATGGCGGGGACCGGCTGTGCATGCATTTAAATATTTTTGGGGAGGGCTTATTTGGGGATGTCTTATATTTAGCACATGCGCTCAAAAGCCCAATTGGGCTTACTATCAGGGGATGTCTTATTTTTGGGGAAACACGGTATTTGTAATGATAAATTAGAGACCAGCAATGAGAACAGTTAAAAGTGGCCTTACTCTACAAGAGTAGAGGGTGAGAGAGGAACAGAAACAGTGAGAGTGAGAGGGGAACAGAAACAGTGCTGGAACAACAGCTGTCATAGAGAGTGTCGAACTAATTTTAAAAACCTCCTTCAGCGAACTCTCCAAGGTCCTGATCCTGCCAGATCCCAGATCTGTTTCTATTTTTCCTTATTATTTATTTGCAAATAACTGGTTGGTTGTTTTTTTTTTAAGGTTCCCAGCCAGATCAGAGTGATACTTCTTGTGGGGGAAGAAATGGAATAGCCTCAGTGCTCTTGTGCTAGGCTAGGAAATCCATGTGGTAGTTTGCATACAATGAACAATTCGCATAGGTCTGTTTTGCATGCCGTAGTAAGCTGTGATAGCTGGGAAGAGTACAGTGCAAAATGTCCAAAGAGGATACTGTGTGTGTCAACCTCTTCAGTATAAGAGCAACACAGTACTCTTTAGGAGAAGAATGGAAAATGTTGGCTTTCAGAAACCACCGGAAAGCTCTGAGCAACTCAGCCTGGGCAATGTTAAAATAGAAACCCAGGCAGCAGACATTCAAATGGCAAGCTAAATTCTAACTGAGGTTGCCCTTCTAAAGACAAAGGGGAAGGGACCTTGGAGGTCTTCTAGTCCAACCCCTTGCTTAGGCAGGAAACCCTACACCATTTCAGGCAAATGGTTATCCAACCTCTTCTTAAAAACTTCCAGTGTTGGAGCATTCACAACTTCTTGAGGCACTGATTAATTGTTCTCACTGTCAGGAAATTTTGCCTTAGTTCTAGGTTGCTTCTCTCCTTGATTAGTTTCCACCCATTGCTTCTTGTCCTGCTCTTAGGTGCTTCAGAGAATTGCTTGTTCAAGGAAGAGAAGATCACTGCCTAAATGAGTCACACTGTCAGAAAGAAATACAACATAGGAAACGTTGCAGGAATGGGTTTATCCAGTTTAATGAAAAAGAACTCGGAGTGACATGATAGCAGTGTTCCAAAATCTAAGGGGCTGCCACAAAGAAAGAGAGATATAGGTACACTGAAGGCAGGACAAGAAGCAGTGGATGGAAACTAATCAAGGAGAGAAGCAACCTAGAATTTAAGAGAAATTTCCTGATAGTGAGAACAATTAATAGGTGGAATGGCTTGCCTCCAGAAGATTTGAGTGCTCCATCACTGGAGCGAAGAGAGAAGAGACTGGACAGCCATTTGTCTGAAACAGTATAGGGTCTCCTGCTTTAGCAGAGGGTTGGACTAGAAGACCTCCAAGGTCCCTTCCAACTTCATTATTCTATAATTCGAAGGAAGGAAGGAAGGAAGGAAGGAAGGAAGGAAGGAAGGAAGGAAGGAAGGAAGGAAGGAAGGAAGGAAGGAAGGAAGGAAGGAAAGAAGGGCAATGATTGGAAACTAATCAAAGTGAGAACCTGGAACTAAGGAGAAACAATTAATCAGTGGAACAACTCATCTCCAGAAGTTGTGGGTGCTCCATCAGTGGAGGTTTTTAAGAAGAGACTGGACAACCATTTGTCTGAAATGCTTTAGGATCTCCTGCTTGAGCAAGGGATTGGACTAGAAGACCTCCAAGGTCCCTTCCAACTCTGTTATTCTGTTCCAAAACCACCAAAGACCTTCTCTTTCCTCAAAATGCCATTTCTACAAATGTCTTCTTCAGTCTGAAGGGGAACATCAAAATGGGAGGCCACCAAGATGTCCTCCCTGATGCACCATGGTGGGACTTTGCATTTCCTTTGTTCTTTCCTTCCTCTCTTCAGCTCCCCTCCCCCCTTATTTAGCCAATCCATTGTGCAGTCTGCTGCTTCATCGGCTCCTGCCCCCAATGCCCTCGCAACAGCTGTGGGTTTAATTATCAAAATAACATTTTAATAGTCTCATAACTGATCTCTTTTCCAAACAGGCCAAGGCAGAGACGGCGAAGTCTTCTCCGTAACACCTTTCCACTAAATTTACTAATAGGCTCCATTTAAGTGATTAAGCTGCTCTGATGCCTTGGCATCCACTCATGGACTTGACATCCCTCCCACCTTAAAGTTGCAGTCTTCTGCTTCCATAGCATCTTTATTGCACTGAGTATTGGAGTAGTCAGAGCTCCCCATGTAATGGGCCTCGGAGAACGACAAGGGACCAGGAAATTATTAGGACAGCCTCATCGCTGACCCTCATTATATGTGAGAGGTAATGAATTCCTCAGCACCCAACCACATCTCCCATGACTGGTGACGGGGGCTATGAGCATTTTCAGACAAATCCTTTTGCTTTGCAAACATGCTTTTAATGCTTTGCCAGAAGAGAGCAAGCGAGAAATATTCCGTTGAAAGTCAAATATCTACGAGGAAGTGGTATTCAGGGCACCATCACTTCCTTGAGGATGGGAAATGAGCATTTAAAAGTAGCACTGTGCAGGTAACAGAAGGCGTGTATCTGACCTTGGGGTCAAGTACTCCGTTTATGAAAGCATTTGAGTTTCCAAGTATATGCAGAGGTACTAGGGGATGTCAGCCTGTCACTGACCTAAATCTTAATTTGGTTATTATTTAGACACGTGGTGTGAAATCAGTTGTGCTTAGCTTAAGAAATGGTTCAAAAAAGCAAGGCTTAATATATAAAACCGCTCTGTGTGTATGTGTGTGTGTGTGTGTGTGTGTGTGTGTGTGTATGTCAATCAGTAAAAGCAAAACTCTTCTTAGTGCCTTTGATACGTTCTACTTCATCAGTTGCCATTAGGTTACAACCAGCTCAATGTACAAAAAACACACATGACAGACTGGATGAGGGAAATCTCCTTCCTCAGAAGCTTTCTGATATTTCTCCCCATTTTACATCTCTAAAGAGGCTTCGATGAACACATATGCCAATCATAGAACATAATCAGATCTCACAGAAGAAGAAAAAAAAAAACACCTCAGGTTTTGAAATTCTGCTTTCAATATTCAAGCCCACACCTTCTCTTGCTATTAAAATAATAACACCCCTCCCAAAAAAAAGGTCAAAATATCTCCTTGCCAGCAGTCAACATCTGGATTAGCAGAAATTAACATGGGGTAGGCTTCAAAAATTTTAGCAAGGGGTTCTCTGCCAGTTGCTGGGTGGGCATGGCCATGGTGGGTGTGGCTTAGTCAGCCTCCTGCACCATTGGGTGGAGACTTTTTGGCCCTCCCCAGGCTCCGGAGGCTTTCCTCGAGCCTCCGGGAGGACAGAAACTGCCTCCCCAGGCTCTAGAGGCCCTTTGGAGGACACAAACGTCCTGAACTTCCAGTAGGCCCATTTTTTGCCCTCCCTGAGCCTCCACGCACACCCTGCACTTACCTTCAGCCAAAATGGGCCAGGTGGGGGCTCCTGGAAGGGGTGGGGTGGGATGGGCAGAACCAGCCAGGAGTGGGATTTGGGGGTTCTCTGAACTGCACAGAATCTTAGCTAGAGGTTCTCCCAAACCCCCAGCAGCCCACCCCTGGATTAGCACCAAGATTAATGCTAGACCAACAATCAGGCAGTAAACCTCAATCAGACAACAAACCACAAATAACTGGCTAATCAAGGGCCACCAAGAGCACTTCCACCAACACCTGTGTAGTGTAGGGAGCTAATGCCTCCTACTAAAGGCAGCAATTAACACCAGCTGCCTGTAACTTCTGTGAGTTCAATCCTAGCCAGGCTCAAGGTTGACTCAGCCTTCCATCCTTTCTAAGGTGGGTAAATTGAGGACCCAGTTTGTGGGGGCAATAAGCTGACTTTGTATAAATATAGAAAAGTATGAAGGCTATTGCTTAACGCATTGTAAGCTGCCCTGAGTCTCTGGAGAAGGGCGGCATATAAATCAAATTTTAAAAAAAACACCGACCAGGCAAACTACTTGCATAGGAACAGAGAGCAAACCCTACTCCCTACTAGCACAGATGATGTTACCTAGCTGGGTAAGGAAATGTCTGCAAGGAAACCAAACTCTGAGAGAGCTAAGGACCCCACCGTTCAACCCTGAACAACAAATATTCTCCTCTACTGGTATCAATGAAAACCCTCTTCCTCTCTTTCTTCAAAACAGAAAAGTGATATTAACTGCATTCAGAAACTCAACCAAATAGACAAGTTTAATAATGATTCAGAAGTTTTCATCCCCCGATTCTACACTGACCCATCTTAATTCCTCCACTATTTGCCAGCGCACAACTGGGAACGCTCCTCCAGCATTGTAAAGGAATTTCGAAAAGGTCATTCCAGAGTTGCTTGCAAAAAGTTGCAAGTTCCAAATTTGAACCCAAGCCTACTCTTTCTCTCCCTTCTTCACAGCTTCATTTGAAAACCTGGCTTGGAAGTGTGTTTGCCTCCTCGACAGTGTGCCGAGTTCACCATCCATCTAGCAGATGGGGAAATGGCATTTTCAGGCCCTGCAGATGGAATCTCTTTACAGTGCCCTTGTCTACGTCTGCTGGGAGATGACCCACTAAGACAGCCAAAAAGTCTCTAATTTGTCTTTACCACCATTTGCTATTGGGATTCTTTGCACAATATTAAACAGCCCTAGCAATCAAGAGGAATAAAAAAAAAAAAGGAGGGAGAGGGAGAGGGAGAGGGAGAGGGGGAGAGAGAGAGAGAGAGAGAGAGAGAGAGAGAGAGAGAGAGAGAGAGAGAGAGAGAGAGAGAGAGAGAGAGAGAGAGAGAGAGACAGCTTCTCTTGCTAGAAAAGATTGTGCTAAAAAGAAATATCGCCAACCTTCACTTGGGAAGTCATTTCGTGGGGAGGGGGGTCTGTTTTGGGGTACGCTTTTGGCTGCCTGAATGACACGGGGGCCAATTGCTTTGCATCTTGATTCACTAGGGAAATTCCTACAAGTTTCCGGCCCATTTTCTTAGGCTTGGGGAAAAGATAATGAAACAGAATTTATTTCTGTAGAAAATGGCTGACCATCTCACATATGAACTCTGGGGTGATCAACTCTACAAACCAAACAGAAACCAGAATTAAAATAGCCATAAATATAAGAAGTAAGAATTTATTTCTGAGGAAAATGTATATGGTTACCCAACTCACATATGAACTCTGGGATGATCAGCTCTACAAACCAAACAGAAGCCAGAATTAAAATAGCCATAAATATAAGAAGTAAGAATTTATTCTGAGGAAAATGTAAATGGTTACCCAACTCACATATGAACTCTGGGGTGATCAACTCTACAAACCAAACAGAAGCCAGAATTAAAATAGCCATAAATATAAGAAGTAAGAATTTATTTCTGAGGAAAATGTATATGGTTACCCAACTCACATATGAACTCTGGGATGATCAACTCTACAAACCAAACAGAAGCCAGAATTAAAATAGCCATAAATATAAGAAGTAAGAATTTATTTCTGAGGAAAATGTATATGGTTACCCATCTCACATATGAACTCTGAGATGATCAACTCTACAAACCAAACAGAAATCAGAAAAAAAAAACATGTACATTAATCGAGACACTATAGAATAGATTCATCAGACAAACCACAGATACTTTGGTCTTATCTTAACATCTTGGCACAGTGCCTGGGGGAAAAGCCAATTTTTTTATGGCATTCTGGAAGTTCAAGAGGATCAGAACTCTCAAGGATTTGGGAGGAAACTGGGCCAGAGGGCAGGAGAAAAGCCTCAATCCCACAAGATGGCATTGTTTAATAGAGGGGAACTGGAGAATGGAGGTAAAGCAGGCTTGGAGGCATGGATGTTCCCACCAATGAAACTTAGTGCGATACAAAATACGTCCACACTTGTATTTCCATTTAAAAGTGCAATTGTAAATTGAGTTATGGGATTTCACAACTAGCTTTTTCACTGATGAAGGAATCAGGGGGCAGGCCCCTTCTTGTATCATCCAATACACTGAGAAGGAACTCTACTTGGCAGACCGAATATGTAACAATGGGCCTCTTTAAAAAAATGAAATGAGAAACCAAAACCAAGTTGCAACCAGAAATGGAAAGGATAAGAGCAGGCTTCCATAAAAATGGAAAGAACCGAAGTAGGAAGGAGAAACATTTTTGGGCTAGATGGTCTACTTATTCTTCCTTATGAAAACCACCTTGTTTATCTCCCTGATGATGGCTTACTTAGCAGCAATGACTGAGTATAGGAAGCTGTATTTTTTTAAAAAAAATCCCACAATGCCCCTAGATCAGGGGTGTCAAACTCGATTTCATTGAAGGCCCCATCCAGGATGCATTTGACTTCGTGGGGCTAGGGAGTGTAGCCAGGGTGGGCATGGCCAGCTCAACGTCACTCATCGGGGCTTCGTTTTGGCCGCGACAGCCTCTTGCAGCCCTCTGCCTTTGAAAATGGAACTTGGGGTGGCTCACCTGGGCTCTGTTTTCGGCCATGACAGCCTCCTGCAACTCTCTGCCATCAAAAACCGAGCTCGGAGAGGCCACGTGTGGCCCACTGGGGCTCTGTTTTCGGCCATGACAGCCTCCTGCAACTCTCTGCCATCAAAAACCGAGCTCGGAGAGGCCACGTGTGGCCCACTGGGGCTCTGTTTTCTGCCATGACGGCCTCCTGCAGCCCTCTGCTATTGAAAATGGAGCTTGGGATGGCCCACCTGGGCTCTGTTTTTGGCCTTGACAGCCTCCTGCAACCCTCTGCCATCAAAAACAGAGCTCAGGGAGCCCACGTGCAGCCCGCCAGGGCTCTGTTTTCTGCCATGACGGCCTCCTGCAGCCCTCTGCCATTGAAAATGGGCCAGTCCTCCTGAGCAGAAGCACCATAGGCCAGTCTTTTGCTGTTTCCAGGGGAGCCCATGGACCAGATCTAAGCACCCCACAGGCCAGATTTGGCCCCCAGGCCTTAAGTTTGACACCCCTGCCCTGGATTCAACCTTCTAGGATGCTATGAATAATTCAGCATGGTACGTTTCTTCCCTACTGGTGCCACCAGATAAGATTGGATGAAGGCATTCTTAAAATTCAGCAACCGTGAGCAGATATCGAAGAATAGCATAAGCAGGAGTACACCCAGACCTTCTGGGGAACGCCGAGGCAATGCCTCCATTAAAACGTTCATTGTGGTTTCTTGATAAAATTGCAGAGCTTGGAGAACTCCATGGACCACAGACACCGAACCAGAAATAAGGAATAAAAAAAAAAGGAGAAGAAGAGAGGAGGGGGGGAAAAAAAGCAAACTGTATTTTCTACTCATCTGTGGAGTGGGGATAACACAGGCCCAGAAGTATGTGTCTGCGAAGCAATCTCAGTCATAGATGAGTGGCTGTTTTCCCCTGGAGCGTCGACTGCAGAAACCTTTGAAAACATGGCTTTCTCTTTTTTCCCCTCCCTTAATATATTGTTTTGTTGGACTTGTTTCTTCTCTGCTGAAAGGAAGAATCTCCTTCTCCCTCTCCTGGTTCCTGCGGATAGTGGGGAACGTAAGGGGTAACCTGAAGCATGCAAGCAATGGCCAACATGTGGCCCTTCAAAGGTGGCTGAAGGCCTAGGCTTTCACTTGGGGGGGGGGGGCATAGGAAAGGTTGGGGGATGAGATGCGGGTGGGGGGGGGGGCGGAATGGACATTTTGCACCCTTATGTGGGAAGGGGAAGAGGAGGGGTTATGCTCTTTTTAGTCGTTCTTCCTTCCTTCCTTCCTCCTCTTCTCCTTCCTTCCTTGCCTTCCCTTGCTTCCCTCCTTCCTCTCTGTCCCTTGGTCCCTCCCTCCATTCACCCTTATTGGGAAGGGAAGAGGAAGGGTGTATGGTTCTTTTGTAGGCTTCCTTTCCTTCCTTCCTTCCTTCCTTTCCTTCCTTCCCTTCCCGTCCCTTCCCTTCCCGTCCCTTCCTCCCTCCCTGCCATGCGTCCTTCTCTCCTTCCTCCTTTTTTCCCTCCCTCCCTTCCTCCTTTCCTCCTTCCTTCCTTCCTTCCTTCTTGTCCCTCCCTTCCTCCCTCCCTCTCCTCCCTCCATGTCTTCCTCACCCTCCCTCCCCTCCCCTCCCTCCCTCCCTCCTTCCTTCCTTCCTTCTCCTTCCTCTGGTCCTCTCCCTCCTTCTCCTTTCTCCCCTCTTCTCCTCCTTTCTTTCTTTCATTAGAACATAGAAACACAGAGTTGGAGGGAACCTCTGAGGTCTTCTAGTTCAACTCTCTCCTCAAGGCAGATGAGTGTTCTTTCTTTCTTTCTTTCTTTCTTCTTTCTTTCTTTCTTTCTTTCTTTCTTTCTTTCTTTCTTTCTTTCGCATCTAGTGTGTCAGCTCTGATTTTGCAGCAGTTTTTTTTGGATATTTCAGCTTGCCTCTTGCCATGTCAGGTCAGAAATACACTCTACACCAGGGGCATCCATCTCTTCTCTGCACTCTTTCTAGAGTCTCAACATCTATTTTACATTGCTGTGACCAAAATTGGATGCAGTATATTCCAGGGGTGGCCTTCCCAAGGCATTATAAAGTGGCACTAACACTTCATGTGATCTTGATTCTATCCCTCTGTTGATGCAGCCTAGAACTGTGTTGGCTTTTTTGGCAGCTGCTGCACACGGCTGGCTCATATTTAAGTGGTTGTCCACTAGGACTCCAAGATCCCTCTCACAGTCACCACTATTAAGCAAGGTACCACGTATACTGTACCTTCATACTGTATTTGAAAAAAAACTGGCTTGTACGCTTCAGATTAGGCTGGGCATAGTTTAGGATTCAGATATAAGCATGTATAACTGAAAACACAAACACGCACCAGTGAAAAAGGTGAAAATGGGAACAGCTAATCTCCTCTGTGGACATTACAGAGGAGCAACAGATGGAGGGGCCAGAAGTCCCCATAATTGGACCCTGAGGCTTGTACATGAGCAACGGAAGCACTGCGCACTATTATTCCTCAATTATTTTATCTTAGTTCATGCTAGAATTCTCCCTATCCCCCCCCCCCCCTTTGTGCATTTACAGCATTGGTTCTATACGAAGGGCAGAGGCCATTTGCCCTGGCTTTTAAGCAGCTGAAAGTAACGTCCTTTTCCTGCGCCTTTACCCGTTAACCCAAGTGTGTGACGCTTGTTTGAAAACTGGGAAAGTCAGATTGGATCCTTAACTAAAGAGCCCAGGAGATGGTTCCACAGCAAAATAAGAGACAGAGAGAGAGAGAAAGAGAGAAAGACAGAGAGAGACATAGAGAGAGAAAGAGACAGACAGACAGACAGACAGAGACAGAGAAAGAGACTGAGAAAGAGAGAGACAGACAGAGAGACAGACAGAGAGGGACAGAGTGAGAGAGACACAAAGAGAGAGAGAGACAGAGAGAGCGAAAGAGAGAGACAGAGACAGAGAGAGAAAGAGAGAAAGAGAAGACAGAGACAGAGACTGAGAAAGAGAGAGACAGACAGAGAGGGACAGAGTGAGAAAGACACAAAGAGAGAGAGACAGAGAGAGCGAAAGAGAGAGACAGAGACTGAGAGACACGGAGAGAGAGAGAGAGAGAGAAATAGAGACAATGGAAGAAAGAAAGTTTTTAACTTTCATAAGGCATAATGAAATATTGCTTAGAATGATGCGATGCAGAAGAAAACTTACACAGGGATCTCTTGATACTCACAAGAGCGCCGTGAGGTGCCGTGACTGGAATGAAACTCAACCATTTGAACAATCGCAAGATTCGAGGAGGCCTTGGCTGGATCTCAGGCAATGGAAGAAATGCCCCAAGAGTTCAAAGAAGATTTATGCCATGGCCGTGATATTTATATTAATAAAAAATCCCTTCCAGCTATTGTCAAGAACTCCACTCTGTGCCATTGGGATGGTCAACTTCACCGGCAGAGCCAGCTGCCATGAATGGAAACATCCGTGTGGCTCCTCTAGTGTGATCAACCAAAACATTAAACTGGTTGAATCACCCCACCCCCACCCCCACTCCTACCTTCTCCCCCTCTTTTTCCATGGTTGATTAAGCAATTGGGAGCAGAGAGTTTACTGCAGGAAGGGGGGGAAAAAAACAATTATACGCTATCTGAGGTAAACATTACCTTAGTAATGGAAATGGCGCCTCCAACCCCTTATTGTCAGTAGGGATTAGCATTATAATACTTAAAATAACATTTATAACACTTACTGAAATTACAAGAATGCAGTCTGCGGAGACACAGAAATGAAATCAACTCAATGTGTTTTTATAAGAATACCGAAATCTAAGTCCCTTAGAGAAAAGATATAGACATTAACTCTTTTTTTTTTTCCAGGCTTCCATTAGCTGTTCAAATTTGAATACTCTTTTCTTAGGTGAACTTTAATCTTCTTTGAATCCTCCGAACACATTTTATCTGTACAGGAAAAAAAAAAATGTAGTTAAATTTTTAGTTTGATGGAATGATATTAAAGTGCTTTTCTTCATCTACGCCCTGGAAAGAAAGAAACAGCCCGAGAGACAAGCTGTAATTTGTTCAAACGAAATAATATTTTCGTTTTCCCTGGTTCTCTTTGTTGTCTAGTGTGATGAAAAGTAACATTTCTTTCCTTTCAATCCTATTAAGCGTGCCTCTCCAAATGCAAGCAGACGGGCTGAAATCGGATCTGGCGCGTGTTTTGCCAGACTTAAAAAATGGAACTGCCAGGGGCGAGATTTTGATCTGTATGGGCTATGTCGTTTGGAAAAAGGGACCTTAAAAAAAATGCTTGAAGAACCGTGACAGTTATATGCAAAAGGACGTAGCTTCCAATCTCCGCAACTTCCAGATTTCCAGGTTTTTTTCCAACAGCTTAAAGGCATGTCTTCAATAGGTTCAGAATGTAGAAAAAATGTCATGCTATTATCCTATAAGATGATTAAGCTAGGGTTTGCTCTCTAGGTATCAAAAGGAGGTATCTTCCATAGCTTGTTGTCTGATCTTCTTAATGGGAATTCTGGGATGTTCCAAGGATGTTGGGATGTCTTCTAGAATAAAATCTGAGAAACAACCGTTGCAACTTAACATTGCTTCACATGAACTTCTAGCTGGTTCTTAACAATATCAACGCAACACCACCTGTTGCCCCGCTGGTAGCAAGTTGTCTTTCACGGATACTAAGGACATATTCCTGATCTTCTAGTCAAGCGTCTCTTGTCATGGATTTTTTTAAAGACATCTGATGCTCCATTGTCACACTTCTGAAGAACTGGATAGCCCTACCTGTCAGTGGTGGGTTGCTAACTGTTCGCCCCAGTTCAGGTGAACTGGTAGCGGCGGCGGAAGGCTCAGTCCTTCTGCCAGGATGTCATCAAATACGATCTGTGCATGTGCAGACGGGGCACACGAGCAAACCGGTAGCAAAGGTAAGTGAAACCCACCTGCTGCTACCTGTGTATTCTAGTGTGTGAGAATGTATGAAGCCAAGCTTCCATACAAAGCTTGGGGTCTTCATAATAGGCAACAGAAAGCATCCATATCATGGTTTAGAGTCATTCTCACTTTCAACTTTTGCAGCCATGTCCAATCCTTGTCCCTCCATTCTCTGGCACCAACTAGTGGAAGATATATCCTGGTGGCGCAGCAGACTAAAGTGCTGTTAAGTAACACCAGTTGCCTGCAATTACTGCAAGTTCGAATCTCACCAGGCTCAAGGTTGACTCAGCCTTCTATCCTTCCAAGGTAGGTAAAATGAGGACCTGGATTGTGGAAACAATAAGCTGACTTTGTATAAAAAAAAACATCGCTTGGGGGGGGCCGAAAGCCCTACTAAGCAGGTATATACAAAAGTATGAAGGCTATTGCTTAACACATTGTAAGCCACCCTGAGTCTCCGGAGAAGGGCGGTCTATAAATCAAACAAACTAACTAACTAACAAACAAACAAACAAACAAACAAACAAACAAATAAATAAATACTGATGGCTACCATTCCAGGTGGACAATGGGGTACAGAGACCATAATGTTTTGTTCTTGTTCCGTCGCTAAGTCATGTCTGATTTTTCACAATCCATGGACCATACCACACCAAGCCTCCCTGGCCTCCTTCAGTGTTTCCTGGAGTTTGCTCAGATTCATGTTCATTGTGCTGATGACACTCTTAACCATTTCATTCTCTGCTGTCACCTTCTCCTTTTGCCTTCAATCTTTCCGAATATCAGGGTCTTTTGCAATGAGTCCTCCTATCTTCTCATTTTGTGGCCAAAGTATCTGAGCTTCAACTTGAATATCGGTCCTTCCAATGATCAGTCAGGGTTGATTTTCCTTTAGGATTGACTAATTGGATTTCCTTGCAGTCCAAGGGACTCTCAAGAGTCCTGGAGATTCTCAGTCATCCAGGTCATGGTTGTCCCAAAGATGCTTTTTCAAGAGGCAACTGGATTTTCTGGTTTGTCTTTTGAAGATGTTTCGCTTCTCATACAAGAAGCCTCTTCAGCTCAGAGATAAAGAACCTCCTTGGATAAGAAGCAAAACGCCAGAAAGTCCAGTTGCTTCTTGAAAAAGCACCTTTGGGAGTCTCAAGAGTCTTCTTTAGCACCACAATTCGAAAGCATCAGTTCTTCAACACTCAGCCTTCCTCATGGTACAATTCTCACAGCCGTACATTACTACAGGGAAAACCATAGCTTTCACTAGATGGACCCTTGTTGGTAAGATGATGTCTCTGCTTTTTAATATGGCTGTTTAGGTTTGCCAGAGCTTTCCTCCCAAGGAAATTGTCTTGTGGTTTGTTTGTTTGTTTGAAGCTCCAGTGTTGAAAACAACACTGGAGCTTCAAGCTACTTCAACCACTTCAAGAAATAAAAGCATTTTTCATAACTGCATAACTGCATTCCATAATAGCTATGGCATGGTTTAGGTTATCATACATACATACATACATACATACATACATTTCATGACAGTGTTTTAAGACCAATCATTTGAAGCTTTTGTAGTGCGTCCTACACCATACACACACACCCTCACACACACACACACAGCGTTGGGATTCAGCCAGTTTGCACCTATTCGGGAGAACCGGTTGTTGGAAGAAATCTTATTTTGTTTTTTTCCACTTTACAGGGCTAATCCTGTAAGGAGGCAGGAAGGAAACATTCTGGTGTTGTTTCTAGCCTAATCTTTATTGCCCTGCTTACAGAAACTGCCTCTCTGGTTAACCCTTATTACATTGTAACAGCTAAGGCGAAACGTCCATCAACGTGAGTGATGTTGAATTGGGCACGCCCATACGGTCACATGACCATTGAGCCATGCCTACCCAACTGGTCATTAGGGCAGAGAACCCACTGAGCGCACACACATACACACACACACACACGTGTGTGTGTGTGTGTGTGTGTGTGTGTGTGTTTTCTGAGGTTTTTGCGGCTGTATAGGTCTTTGGTTATTCAGGTGTTCTCCCGCGTAAAATTGGAAGTGTCTTGATGATGTTTCGATGAAGTCTCATTTGTCATCTTCAGGCTGGTGTTTTCAGCTTCGTGCTTCTAGTGTGTGTTGATTGTTCCTAGAAGCACAAAGCCAAAAACACCAGCCTGAAAATGATGTATGAGACTTCGTCAAAACGTCGCCAAGATACTTCCAATTTTACACAGGAGAAGACCCGAATAACCAAAGACCTAGATATATATATACGCTCTACAAAAGCTTCAAGCAATTGGTCTTAAAGCACTGTCATGAAAGCCATTGCTATCAAGGGCATATTTTTAACTCTGATTCAGCAAATTAGTTAACAGACTGTTGAGCCTAATGTTATGCTACCATTTTGCCTCTTGTTAGCAGCACAAATTGCTAGCAATTAGCTGTCTGCCTGTTCAAAGGCAGTTCAATTTCTGGTATAAAGAGAATTATATAAGGGCCTAATCTATCTATCAAGCACAAGAGGACCAGCAAATTTTGCTCAGCGAATACGCCAAGGGTGCCAATGGAATAATGATAAGGTGCTTGACACCCGGAAGCACAGTATGAGCAAACAACTAAAAGACCAACTATTTTCCAAAAATTCTTTTTGGAGTAAAATACCCAGCCCTGTAAACAAACATAAACAAACACAGAAAGACCACTTACATATAATCACCAAAACTGTCAGGCTAGCTCTCTTTTGAAGAAGGCAAGACTATTGACAGACCTTAAATGGTGACACCAACAGAGAGAATAACAGAATAACAGAGTTGAAAGGGACCTTGGAGGTCTTCTAGTCCAACCCCCTGCTTAGGCAGGAAACCCTGTAGCATTTCAGATAAATGGTTGTCCAATCTGTTTTCTAAAAATATCCAGTGTTGGAGCATCCACAATTTCTGGAGACAAGTCGTCCCACTGATTCATTGTTCTAACTGTCAACAATCAACTTAGAACTCAATAGAAGTTCTAAATGAGGTTCCTATTTATATACCAACTTTAAATGAAGAAATCGAGAAATCCCTTTTTTTTTTCCTTTTGGAATAATTTTTTGGGAATAGTCGAAGCAACCAATTTTTTGGACTAATCAGGTTTCCCAAAATAGCTGGTCTGTCTTGAAAGCGCTGTTCGCGGATATAAAATTAAGAGCCCGTCCGTGCCACCCCATATGCCACAAAAGAGTGGGGCAAAAGAGCACTATTTCTAGCCCCCCATTCAAGAAGCCCCTAACAAGAGCTGGTCTTTTTCCCTTCCTCTCCCTCTCTCTCTTTTTTCCCCTGCTTTTTTTGCTAATAGTTATGCGAGGCTGCACAGCCAGCCTTCCCTCTTGCATGCCAGCACACCAATAAATTAAGATATTCCTGGCCGCATCTGCACTGGGGAAATTAGAGCATTACCTGTTCTTTGCCAGTGTGCCAACTTCTTTGCTGCGTGCACAACCCATGCTGAGCGACCAGCTGTCTGGGAATGTGCCACTCCGATCGGTACACACGAGCCAAGGGATCTCTTAGGAGTGCTGCTCTAATATCACAACTGCTTCTCTGTAGGACTCTTCCCTTCATAGCACAATATTCAAACACTTCTCTTTCCTCCCCTCCCTCCTCACTTCACCTCCAGCGCCCAGTGCCCAATCTGCAGCTCTAGCAGAAAACCAGAGAGGTGGGTAGGTCGTAAAGAGAAGCAAAATGAACCCACGGCTTTTTCCCCTCCAGCTCCCGATGCTTGGGAAGCTATTTTTCCACCACACAGAAAGTTATTTTTATTATTATTTGACTTCCAAGCTCTTCGGAAGGCGTCTTCGCTGACGCGCTCTGCAGCAGAAGATGTCAGAATGACTCTTAGGACAACCGATCGTAAGCCAACACGGGTCTCCCTTCCTACCCATTGAATAATTTAGTTTAATGGGGGAAATGCTCTCTTGTTCTTCTCTCTCATGGAAAGAGGGGGGGGAGAGAGGAAAGAGAGAGAGAGAGAGATGGAGAGGAAGACAGAGGAAGAGACAGAGCGGAAGAGAGGGAAGAGAGAGAGAGAGAGATGAGAGGGAGAGAGAGAGAGGGAGAGGGAGAGGGAGAGAGAGAAAGAAACAGACAGAGAGAGACAGATGGAGAGAGAGAGAGAGATGGAGAAAGAGGAAGAAGAGAGAGAGAGAGAGAGAGAGAGAGAGAGAGAGAGAGAGAGAGAGAGAGAGAGAGAGAGAGAGAGATTAAAAACTAATCCAATTCCCCTTCAACCTCAAGCCACAAAAGAAATCATATGAAGTGATATGAAAGATGATAAATCCTTGCCGAGGTGGGAGTTTCGCCCCTGTCCCTTAAACGCACACCTGTGTGGATATTTGCAGCAATTTGCATAACCCAATTTCCTCTGGAAAAGCGTTTTCCCTTTTGACCTGAATCTCGGATCTCAGAAGACAGCTAACACAATCACACCTTTCCGTGGTTTTGTGGGGCAGGGAGGAGGACTGGAGCCTGGAGACACAATCGCTGTAAGGAAAGGCATATTCTGTGGGCCAAGATTTATTCTAGAGACCAGCTTGAAGGAGCAGGACAAGGCTGGATAGTCTCTGGAGGACTGGAAGTCACAGGTTATGGTTTCGGGAGATACCTACAGTAGACCTACAATGGACAAATTGCTTAATTTTAAGTAGAAGCAAATCTGTGAAACAGGATTTTCTGTTTAGAGTAAGAAGGACTTTCAAAAGAGTTAGAAGCAGTGGTAGGTTCCTCCCGGTTCCGCCGATATGACGTCACTGAACTGGTTCTGCCCCCCTCACCCCCCCCCCACTTTATTCTTACCTTTTATTTGGCCCCATCCCCAATCTATTGCTGCCTCCTGAGTCCCAGCTGATGGGCTATAAGGAAAAATTGTTTAAACTCTTGCCACGGGGCTTCAAAGGGCCACCCTACAGCTGATCAGTGGAAAAAGGCAGTTTGATGGTAGACCGATGCTTCCAAAAACAAATGAATAGACTGGTGCCTGCAAAAATAAATGAATAGATGGGTACAGCTCTGCAAGCAGTTAAAAGCCTGATAGACCAGTACCTCTGCTAAATCCTAAATAACTGTTACATAACCATCGAGCCACACCCACAAAATAAACCACGCCCACAGAACTGGTAGTAAAAAATTTTAGCACCCACCCCTGGTTAGAAGAGCAAGAGCTAGATAACCTGAAGCAATACAGGTCATAAGTGTAAAAAACAAGTCATAAGTCCCTTTTTTTGAAGTTCCCGTTGTAACTTTGAATGGTCACTAAACGAATTGTGGTAAGTCAAGGACTACCTGTAAAATGATAAATGTCTTGCAGAAAAAGCCATTGGTTTCTAGTCATTTACTTGAAGCAGGAATTTAATTTTTTTTATTCGATTTGTTAATTTGACTTAACTATGGGTAGATCTCACCTTTAACACGCATATAATAGTGGGTGGAATTATTTCCGAAAGCCTTCCTCGGTTTCCTGCAGCTAAGTATGCTTTTGTGTCCTCAGAAAATTGTTCTTGAAAGTTTAACTAAGGGGCTCTTTACAAGGGAAAGTGTAGCTGTAGGTATATCCTATGATTTGTGTGATGGCAAGATAGTAACAGCCATAAAGACCAGAAGGTGTTCCAGGAGTTGCATGTGGCTATGAACAGCAGGTTGCCACCATTCCCTGCATGAATGAAAATGTTGGTTTTGTCTAGAACGGCCTTCATCATCATTCTTCAAATATTCTTGGAAATGGGCCACTTGGAAGAAAGAGGCAGTACTTCTACCCACTCCCAGCTCTGTTGCTTTTACAGAAGGTAGAAAGCTGAATTTGCACATTGTTCTTCTCCACCCAGCTGAAGATAGCCCCTTGTAGGAGATGACCAGGCTGAGCCCAAGAATGGGGTCAAACGCGTCATCAGTCTTGAGTCCCTTCGCGCCCATAAGAGATCTAAGTCCAGCTCATCATGAGTTACTTATCTGCCGCCAATTTGCTTTAACTGTTAGTAGTTTGGATTCTTGTAGAGAGCTTAAGTTTACAATAAATCGTTATACCTATTGGAATTGTCTAGATCTCCTGATTTCCCTGGAGCTGGACACCTCTTCCAATATTTGTGTGGACCACAGTTTTCATTCTCAAAGCCTGTTCTGACAGCAAATTATGAAAGAAATGATTGAAATTCTCAGAAAGGTCACTGACTGAGGAAAAATACTGTAAGTATATTCTTAAGAAATTATTTAGATGGCCACAGCAGTGATTCTGAGAATATTCTAACTGACAGGAGCTTTGAAATGGAAAGAGATCTCTAAGATCCATCTTTAAGTGAAAATGGAATTCTATGTTTCCTTCCTGTAAGGAGTGGTTCTATTCAGATTTTTGCATTTGTGCTACAGCCCTCCATATTTATGTCCAACAACCATCAGCATCTGTGGGGGAAAATCCCTGGAGACTGGATGAGAAAGGCAAAGAAAGATCATGCAAGAGACCTACTCAGCTGGATTCATCCTTCAAGACAGGTGAAGACCAAGGTGCGCAGAACTTCAAGGAGATGATTCCATCAAAACACCTCTTTGAAATCCAAAGCAGGGACCTGTTCAAAGGTTCTTCCTTCCTGGGTCACCAAAGAAGGAAGATCCTTTGAAACATCACCAAGTAATCCACGAGAAGTGATTAGGGGTGTTTCTATTTGTTTTCCAATGACATTCATTGCATGCCTCATGAATGAAACTAAATGTATATGTGTCCCAGGATAATTTTGAAGGATCCAATCTGAGTTGGCAACCAGGAACTCTTCCACGCTTTCAATCTCGTGCAAGAACCCCATCATCAAGGAATCTGTCTCTCTCTCTTCAGAATATGAGAGGGAGAGAGAGAGGGAGAAGGAGAGGGGGAGAGGGAGAGAGGGAGAGAGGGGGAGAGGGGGAGGGGGAGAGGGAGAGGGGGAGGGGGAGGGGGAGGGGGAGGGGGAGGGGGAGAGGGAGAGGGAGAGGGAGAGAGAGAGAGAGAGAGAGAGAGAGAGAGAGAGAGAGAGAGAGAGAGAGAGAAGAGTAAACCTTTGTTCCTGGTGACCAACCCAGATTGGATCCATTCTTTCTATTTTTGTTTGCAACTTTTAATTGTTTGCATCTGGTGAGTTGCCCACCTGAAAAATAAGTCATTAATACTGAATGGAATGGAATGGAATGGAATGGAATGGAATGGAATGGAATAGAATAGAATAGAATAGAATAGAATAGAATAGAATAGAATAGAATAGAATAGAATAGAATAGAATAGAATAAATATTAGAATGAAGAATAGAATAGAATAGAATAGAATAGAATAGAATAGAATAGAATAGAATAGAATAGAATAGAATAGAATAGAATAGAATAGAATAGAAAACAGAGTTGGAAGGGACCTTGGAGGTCTTCTAGTCCAACCCCCTGCCTAGGCAGGAAACCCTACACCACTTCAGACAAATGGTATCCAACATCTTCTTAAAAACTTCCAGTGTTGGAGCATTCCTTAATTCTTTAATACTTTAAATGAGTGAGTGAGCGAGTGGTGTTGGACTTGGGTCTATTATTGTTGTTATTCTTCTTATTAACAGCTTTATCTCTTGTAAGAAAGAATAGGATAGAGAGTACATCTCATTCTTATAAACAGTCTCTTAAATTGTGCCATACAAAACCCATAGAATTTAATTAGCACAATATAGGTGTGCAACTATCCTGAGTTAGCATTACTAAGAAATGCATCTTTGATGCTTTGTCCTTCAGAAGACGTCAGTACAATAATCAGAGTTCAAGACTTTCTGGTCAACACTTTCTCACTCTTGGGCGGAAGAATCTCACCCACTGTCCTGTCCCCAAATCAAACAAGCCATATTCCAGCCGAGATTACTAGGGAAAACCAGCCACAGTGCCATGGTTTTCTTTGCCTATTACTACAGTTCCTTGACTTACGACCACAATTGAGCCCAAAAGTTCTGTCGTTAAATGAGGCATTTGTTAAGTGCGTTGCGTCCCGTTTTATGACCTTTCTTGCCACCATTGTTAAGTGAGTCACCTGGTCGTTCAGTGAATCTGGTTTTCCCCTTGACTTTGCTTGTCAGAAGATCGCAAAAAGGGATCACATGCATGACCCTGGGGACACCACAACCGTCATAGATAAGAATCAGTGGCAAAGCATCAGAATTTTGATCACGTGACCATGGGGATGCCACAACGGTCGTAACTGTGAAAAACGGTCCTCGGTCACTTTATTCAGTACTGTTGTATCTTTGAAAGGTCACTAAATGAACCGTTGTAAGTCCAGGATTACCTGGACTCCCGCAGTGAACACTGTTGTTCAGCTTACTAAAATTATACCACTTTTTCAGACCCAGTAGTCCATCTTCAATAGTCTATCGCTGTGATGGGGAACCTATGGTACACATGCCATAGCTGGCACCTCCCATCGTGCGCCTCCCACCGGCCAGCTGATTTTCAGTATGCGCGGGGGGTGGAGTGAGCATGGGGGGGTTGTGGCACACCCCACACAGCGCATTTTTGGGCCCCGGAGGCTGCAGGGAGGCCTACTAGGCCCAACACGGGGCATGGGGGTGCAGCATGCCTCCCCCAGCCCATTTTTGGGCCCCAGAGGCTGCAGGGAGGCCTACTAAGCTCAAATAGGGCGAGGGGTACATGTGCATGCGCAAGAGGGGCAGGGGAGCATTGGGGGGTTACGTCCGTATGTGTGGGGGGACTCAGATTGCATTAGGGATGCTGTTGTGCGCACGCACACTTTTGGCACATAAGAGAAAAGGATTAGCCATCACTGACCTATCACCTCCCTATCCCTATTGCAGTCAATCATTCAATCAGTGCAACCCGTCTACAGGCACCTAAGTACCCTCTTTATTCAAAACCCCTTTTTATTATCTCCATCTTTTTTTTCCCCCCATTTACGAGGAACCGACCCAAGAAGACCTGATCAGAGGATCTCTTTTCCAAGGGCTTAAATCCCTGTTACGATTTAGCGTCTAGCTGTGTACGTTTTGCTCGGTATTAACATGTTCAATGGAGCCCTTTGATTTTTATTTTTTTTTTTCCTCTTCGCCTTTTTCCTTTTCCCTTTTTTTTTTTTTTAATCTAGATGCCAGGAGCTGGTGAATATATGCTTCATAGCTTCAGATAAACCTTTTGTTCTTCTGGGGATGATCAGCTGATCCGGCAGTCGGAGAGAGAGGGGAAGAAGAAAATTCACAGGGGTTCCACAGTTTCAAAAAGTCAAATTACCTCTGAGCCATAGCATTGCAGTTAATTTAAATTATATAGAATGAATGAATATATATATATATATATATATATATATATATATATATATATATATATATATATATATATATATATTGCACACACACATGCGTGCATACACATACATCCCTCACTCAATGCATGTGTACACACACACACACACACACACAAGCTCCCCCTCACAAAACATCTCTACTGTCAGGACTTTTAATGAAGCCCCAGTTGTGATGACACTAAAGCAGGGAATGCGACGGTGGGATAATTATTTGGCTCCCTCGCAGCTGAGTTTCACAGATGCATTATTAACGGCGCATTCCATGCCATAACGAGCACCGAATGTACATGGGATTCGCATCCGCCATTAGCAGCTTGGTGCAAACCCAAATGAGTGTTTTCACAAAAGCACGCCAAGGTTGTGAAATTCCAACGAAATTCTTTCTCGCCGGGAAGGAAAGGTGGAGTGAGGGGGGGGCGGGGGGAGAAGAGAGGAGGAGGAGGAGGAGGAGGAGGAGGAAGGAGTGCGAGCTTCCATGACCGGCTGTGTCACCTCTCCAAGCAACCGGTGCTCTGAATGAAGCACCCTGGGAAATTACAAAATCAGAAAGCATTGATTTCTTTAGTTCCTTGCCCCTCCTCTCGGGCGAAGGAGGGAGAAGGGAGCTGCTCTGATAAAGAATTAAGGAGGAAATGTAATAACCTAATTCTTCCTCAATCTTCTGGGCTCCCCAGCCTCCCACCCGGGGTGCACTCCCGGCTCCTGCCAGCCCCACCCGCATCTCCGTTGCCTTCCCTTCTTCTGCCAAGCAACTGCCCGGCTTACAAGAGAAAGATTTGCTCCCCAAAGTCCAAGAAGGGTTGGTTTGCATCGGGACCGCAGCCGGGTTTTCAGGAGAACCAGCAATTCTGGGCTGTCCTTTTGATAGTGTCCCATTGGTGGCATTGATCTCCTTCTGTATTCACCCTTAAAAACCATCCGGTTTAGGTGCCTAGGCTGGAAAGGTTTTCTCAACAGAACACAGTGTTATGGAGCTATTAATAATTCTTCCTCAAGCCACATTAGGTATGGTGGTATGGGGGAGAAAAATGCTCAGGAGAATTCAATGAGGAAATGTTTTACTCATTAGGGATGGAGAAGGATGGACAGGGGAAGCCTTCATGACAATGGAAGTCAGAATCGCTCAGAATGGGATGGACAACGTTGGCCTTTTTCTCTGTCCAGAGCTTAATAATGGGAGACACCCATTACAAAATAATCCTTGGTGTTCTGGTCGACTCTTCTTTTTAAGAAATCGTTTTAAGAAATTTGAGAAGCTCAGCAGAGCCCATTCAAATTTCTATTTTCCCACTTCCATTTTTTTCAGCGTGGCCCAAGGTTTTTTCTTTTAAAAAAAAGAAACCAGGTATGTTAACATGCCCGTTTTCCAAAAACAATCTACAGTGATGGATGAAGACCAGTTTCTGCCACTGTATAGGACACCAAAAAAAAAAATCCCTGCTTAATTCATTTTGCCATTACATTTTTTGCAAAATTCAGTTCGGCCTGCCACAATGATAACCACTCCTCTGAGCAGCTGCCCAGCTCCAAATTCTCAAATGAAGACGTCTAATCTTGGCCTGGATATCAGAACATGAGCCTTGCCCACTGAAAAAAACCAAGTCGGAGACTTAGTTCCCTTAAAATTAAATCTTGACTTGTTTAAATCTTTCAGATTATCTTTCCCTGCAAAAGAAGCCTGTTTGAGGATCTTATTACTAGGGTGCTTGAGAATTTCCTCTTAATATTGCCTAGTGATGTTTTTGAGTTGATAGTCTTGTGGAAAAATGGAGAAATGGTCTACTTGATGAGGCTCTTGTCGTCAGTTAACACATTTTTCGTCTGATGAAGATTCCTGTTAACATTTTCCAATTTAAATAAGCCAATTGGAAATAATTCTCTCTGGAAGGATTTTACAGAAGTGTGGGAAATCAGAAAGATGGTAGACCAACAGACCAACAACGGTATATCAGCAGAACAGGATTTCCACAAACATCTCTAGGCCATCTTGAAACTTAAGTAGGTGTTATAAGAATATATCTGTGGAAAAATTCACCTTTCTCCTCTCCTTTGAAACAATTTGGAAAAACATTTTTTTCTTTCATCAAACTAAAGGGGGAAATGGAACAGGGAAAAAATGCAAGCTATTTTTTCTGCTTATTATTTAATCAGAACAATGTTTTCCGACCTGAGCAAGTTTAAGAGGTGTGGACTTCAATTCCCAGAATTCACCAGCCACCTGGCTGATGAATTCTGGGAATTGAAGTCCACACCTCTTAAACTTGCTCGGGTCAAGCGATACTGAGTTAGAACACCAAAATTGGCAGAAGATCCCGAAATTAACAGATGAGATCATAACGCTGTAAAAGTAAGACTATCGACTAACTGAACTACTTTCTTTAGACTTCAACGATGTGTTATGCTTATATTCTGTCAGCGGGTGTCACTGCATTGCAGCAAGTGGCAAGCATTTACCCCTAAGCAAAGGTAACTTTGAGTAGCCCAACCTCTTTTCCCTTTTTATACTTCTAAGCCTGGTTTCATAAAACACAGTTAACTTGGTTACAGGAGTTCGGCCATTTTCTGGGTTCACACATTAGACTGAACCATGCACTAACTCAACGGGCCCAATTCACACCACAAACTATGCTACAAAACATGGCTTAACCATGGCTGGAAATGAACCAACCTTTGGCTCATGGTGTGAATGTGGCTACTATACCCTGAACTGATTTAGTTCACAATCTAAGAACAATCTGGTTACCTGTATATTTTGCATATTTTGCAAACACGCACACAAATATTACTCTCACACACCACTAGAGGCCAAGTTAGCGCAATGAGATGATTTTTTTTAAAAAAAAAAGAACCTTAAGAAAAAATAAAGACTACTGGAAAAGGGGGCACAAGAACATTTTTACCTGTACTGATTTTATTAAATGTTATCAAAGAGCCCCAACAAACAAACTGGCTGGGGAATTCTGGGAATTGAAGTTCAGACATCTTAAAGTTGCCATGGTTGAGAAATACTAGATGCTAGATATATCCAAAGGATCATCAACTGAGCATCCAAGTTTCAGAGAAACAGCATAGGTGCACAAAGGAAAACCTTTTTATTTGCTTGTGGCTTAGTGGCTAAGATGCTGAGCTTCTCGATCGAAAGGTTGGCAGTTCAGCGGTTAGAATCCCTAGCGCTGCATAACGGGGTGAGCTCCCATTACTTCTGCCAACCTAGCAGTTTGAAAGCATGTAAAAAATGCAAGTAGAAAAATAGGGACCACCTTTGGTGGGAAGGTAACATCATTCCATGCACCTCTGGCGTTGAGTCATGCTGGCCACATGACTATGGAGACGTCTTCAGACAGCACTAGCTCCTCAGCTTTGAAACGGAGATGAGCACTGCCCCCTAGAGTCAGGAACGACTTGCACATATGTGCGAGGGGAATCTTTACCTTTACAGTAGTTACAATTTTTGAACAGAGCGATTCAACTCAATTGCTGTGACTAACAACCATTGACAGATCTTTTAAAATCCCTGTTAAGAACCATCATTCATTACTACATATACAATGACTGAGGTTATTGAGTGACCCTAAGAGGTTATCTCCAGCCACTTTCCAATCTGCACCATGCATAATTTTAAAATAATTTTTAAAACCCATTACAAAATAATCATGGTGATCAGGTCACTGGCGACTCATCTTTAAGAAACCATTTTAAGAAATTTAAGAAACTCAGGAAAGCCCATTCAAATTTCTGTTTTGCCTCTTCCATTTTTTCAGCGTGGCCCAAGGTTTTTTCTTTAAAAAAAACAACACATTTTAACAAGCCCATTTTCCAAAAATGATCTACCATGATGGATGAAGACCAGTTTCTGTTGCTGAAAAAAATATCTGCTTGATTCATTTTGCCATTACATTTTTTTTTGCAAAATTCAGTTCAGCTTGCCACAATTATAACCACTCCTCTGAGCAGCCTCCCAGCTCCAAATTCTCAAATGAATTTGCACCATGCATAATTTTAGAAAGAGATCACCTTTGCAGATTTTTTTTTAAATCTCTGAAAACCTCCAAAGAGCTCTTTTGAAGTGTCCAACAGTCTCCTATCATTGATACCAGCTTCCACCAGAATATAAGGTACTGAGTAGAAATGTAATAAAATTCTCAACAGCTGCAACCAGCTACTACAAGTATAAGAACTTTTAGGGGCAATTCCATCCATGGTTTTAAACCCCGATAATGTCAAAATACCAACGCATGCAAGTGGCATCTTCAAAATTATATTATTACTGTTGGGTACTTGCATCCTGATTTTTGAAGTACACAAGTTGTGAGAATTGTGGGCTGACATTGTCCTGGGCATTGAAAGATACCCGTGGTGATGGCTGGAGTTACTATTTCTCAATTTATTACATTGCATTTCTGTCTTTCTTAAGGGTTAAAGGTGAAGTGAATGAGCTAACTTAATTTGTCCTTTGAATTTAGAACACAGAGTCTAATAGACATCACCAAAGGTTTTTCAAAACTTCCCCAGATGCATCTGCCAACATTGATGTAAGCTTCAGAAGTTAAGATGGATCTTAAAATTCTGGTTCCTAAGGAACCTGGTCCTTATTTTTGCCCATTTACTAGGAAAGCCCTTCCTTCCTTCCTTCCTTCCTTCCTTCCTTCCTTCCTTCCTTCCTTCCTTCCTTCCTCCCTCCCTCCCTCCCTCCCTCCCTCAATGATAGCATGTTTCTAGGTTCTATTGTATCTCAAGACTTAAAATGGACACCTAACATCAAAAACGTCATCAAAAAAGCTCAACAAAGAATGTTCTCTCTGTGCCAACTCAGAAAGCTCAAACTGCCCAAGGAGCTGCTGATCCAGTTCTACAGAGGAATTATTGAGTCTGTCATCTGCATCTCTATAACTGTCTGGTTTGGCTCTGCAACCCAACAAGACAAACACAAACTTCAACGGATAATTAAAACTGCAGGAAAAAAAAATTGCTACCAACCTGCCTTCCATTGAGGATCTGTATACTACATGAGTCAAAAAGAGGGCTGTGAAAATATCTACAGACGCCTAGACATAAATTGTTTCAACTCCTACCCTCAATACGATGCTGTAGAGCACTGCAAACCAAAACAACTAGACACAAGGACAGTTTTTTTTTTCCTGAATGCCATCACTCTGCTTAACAACTAATTCCCACAACACTGTCAAATAATTTACTAAGACTGTATTACTATTATTCTTCTCTTCTTTACTAGTATCTATCTCGTCCCACTTATTACTATAACTATGTTGCTTGTATCTTTCAATTATATTGTTTTTATTTGTTTCCTAGTACAATTTGATAGCTTATTAGTAACTTTGACTATCACTAAGTGTTGTATCTTTTTATTCTTGATGAATGTATTTTATCCTCTATATGTACTGAGAGCATATACACCTAAGACAAATTCCTTGTGTGTCCAAGCACACTTGGCCAATAAAGGATTCTATTCTATGTGGGGATAATTCTTGTGATGTTAAAACTGTTCTCCAGCATCTATTTGATCTTGAATTAAAACCCATTTCTATTGTCTTGTTTTTTTTAGTAGTGATATCAAAACAGCATAACCAAAAAAACATGGATGGAAGGGATTATGAGGTTTCCTTTTAAGATCTACCTCCTTTTGTTCTTTGGCCAGATTCTGTACTTCTTGGGGTATTTACTAAGATGAAAAGAGCCAAGACTGAGAAAGGAACCTCAAAAGTTAAAGGGCTTCTAGACAGAATAACTATTAGCAAAGACAAACTTGCTTAAAAATCTGCACCACCGCATGTTAATTTAAAGGGAAGGGGTTCCTTTGTGACTTTATTTCCAACATAAAGGCCAAAAGCTTCATTAAGCCCAAATAAGTTTGCCTCCCCTGGGGAACCAGTGACCTATGCCTCAAAGGGAAAATTAGGGGCACCTCAATACAATTTATTTTCGATTGCAAATTGATGATTTTTTTTTTTAGGCAGAACATTAACGGGACTCGGTTGTTTTTCCATTTATGAACCCGGATCAGTCAGGTTTTTTCTTTTTCTTTCAAACTGCTGCTGAGAATAATGATTTCTAACGTGATAAAAGGGCTTCAAGATACACCACAGAAGGAGGAGGCTAATTTATTTTTTCTGGGAGCCAATTTAGAGAGGAACCCTTGCATTCATCTGCATCAGGAATTCCCAACCTCCTGGCCAGTAGAGGTCAAACTTCAATCATGAACAATGACAAAAAAAAAAAAAAATCCAGCAAATCCATAATCTCCACTGGGGCTCAACCAGATGTGGGATTCACAAACTGCAGCAATCAGTTCGGCCAGCACCGGAAATGTGAGCACATGCATGCGTGTGGCGTCACGAAACATGGCAATTTGCTCGCACGCACCATCCACACATGCCTGAGGTGTCAATCAACATGGCAATTGGCTCACACGCGCCATCTGCATCAAAAACACAGCAATATAGGACAGGATTGCACCTGGGCGGATGGGCGAGAACAGGCCCACCCCCAACCACAGGTGACCACTACCGGTTTTCCCGAACCAGTCTAAACCGGTTGAATAGCATCTCTGGGCTCAACCCTGATTGTATTTTAGGGAACCAGGGCATAGGACAGAGAGGTCATTCCTTGGGCCCCCTCATGTAATTTCCATTGTATTCAATGGGATAAACAAGCTGAATTCCCAGGTCTGAATGTGGTACCCAACTTCTTCCATCTCTGGCTTCTAGAACTTTCTCTGATCAGATTTGGTGGCAATTTGGCCACAAAATTTAGACAATCTTGGCTATAGGAGCATAAACAAGCCTGGATAGCTCAGCAGACTAATGTATTGTAATTAACTCCAGCTGTCTGCAATTACTGTAAGTTCGAATCTCACCAGGCTCAAGGTTGACTCATCCTTCCATCCTCCATACCTAAGATAGGTAAAATGAGGACCCAGTTTGTGGGGGCAATAAGCTGACTTTGTATAAAATATACAAAAGTATGAAGGCTATTGCTTAACGCATTGTAAGCTGCCCTGAGTCTCCGGAGAAGGGCGGCATATAAATTATTTTTTTAAAAAAAATAACAAGTTCTCCACGTAAATCCAAGGATATTAATCCAAAACAGCTGCTTTCATTCATTCATTCTTCCATTTTGACTACAGCTTAACGGTTTATTTGAAAGTAATTTACCTTTCTTATTGCACATTTACCCTAATACTGTAGGCTAACGAAGTCATGCTCATATCTACAAGTGTGTCTGGCTCGAAAGGAAGAATGCATTTTCTTATTTCTTTAGACATACGTCATGCAGCGTCATACAAATTATATAGGCATCCTCTCAACAAACAACTCATGGGGTCATACAAGATAAAACAACAACACTGAAAAAAATGATTTTAAAATTTCTTAAAATAATTATATAATACATTCCTTTCAATCAGTGTTTTTCAAATTTGGTAACTTTAAAGATGTTTGGACTTCAATTCCCACAATTCCCCAGCCAGCATGCTGAGTTAAAGTCCACTCATCTTAAAGCATGCTGGCTGGGGAATTCTGGAAATCGAAGTCCACGCATTTTACAGTTGCCAAGTTTGAAAAACAGTTATTCAAATGGATGGTGAGCACATGTTGGTGTATATATCTAGGACCAGGGGTGAAATCCAGCAGGTTCTGACAGGTTCTGGAGAACCGGTAGTGGAAATTTTGAGCAGTTCGGAGAACCGGTAGCGAAAATTTTGAGTAGTTCGGAAACCCAGCAAATACCCTCTCTGGCTGGACCCAGAATGGGGTGGGAATAGAGATTTTGCAATATCTTTCCCCCAGGAGTGGGAAGGGAATGGGGATTTTGCAATATTCTTCCCCTGGAGTGGGGTGGTAATGTCAATTTTGCAGTAACCTTCCCCCAGGAGTGGGGAGGGAATGAGGATTTTACAGCATCCTTCCCCTGTAATGGGGTGGGAATGGAGATTTTGCAGTATCCTTCCCCTGCCACACCCATCAAGCCATGCCCACCAAGCCACACCCACAGAACCGGTAGTAAAAAAATTAGGATTTCACCACTGTCTAGGACCCCCCACACACACTAAAAAAAACTCACAAATATGTGACAGCCCAGGAAAAGATACAGATGCTTTAAGGAATTAAACAGCAAGAAATACCTTCACAAATCCTACACTCCAACTCATGGCCTACGTACTTCGTGCAGCCCCAAACAACTAGAAAAGTGGCTCTACAAGGTCATAAACTTTTACCATTAACAAGATGGCTCTTCACTCAACACAGCCTAGGCAAACCAAAAGGTTGGACAACCATGGTTTAGAGGTTGACCCCCAAGGGCCACAGAGTCCAAGCCCAAATGCCAGTGCTGAAACCTCAGACAGTCAGGGTGAAGGTTCAGTGATGCACTTAAGGACTCCATCCTCCAGGTTGGGTGGAAAAGATGCTAGTCAAAAACCTTCAAGGTCCCATCTATGGAAAAGTCATGACCCATCCTCTGGCTCAGTATCGGAAATGATCAAAGAGATCAATATTTTTAAGCCCCGGCAGCAAAACTAAACCATTAACAAACACACAGTCCAATGATTGCTTCATGGCTTGGCTTCTCTCAGTACCTCCATTTATTTTAATGGATGAAACAATGCAGGAAAACAGCAACATTGACGGGTTGAAGACGGCTTGATAAAGAACAGGAAAGTAAGAAGAAACTTATGGAGGTTCACATGAAGATTTCCCTGTCCCCAGGGGTGAAATGCTCTCGGTTTGAACCGGATCACCCGATCCGGTAGCGATGGTGGTGTGTGGTTCGGAGAACCAGTAGCAAAAATCCCTGCCCCATGCCCAGCTGAGTTGCGCGATCATCATTGGTTTTTTTTCTTTTTTACTTTTAAAAGCATTTTTTCTACAACATCTTCGGCTGAAAAAATGCTTTTAAAAGTTAAAAAAAAAAGCCTCTGATGATCGTGCAGCTCAGCTGGGATCGCCAGAGGCTTTTCAAAGCATTTTTTTCTGCAACCCCTTCAGCCGAAGAAGCTGTAGGAAAAAAAAATGTCTTTAAAAGCCTCTGGCGATCCCAACTGACTTGCCTGATTGTCAGAGGCTTCTAAAAGCATTTTTTTTCCTGCAACCTCTTAAGGTTGTAGAAAAAATGCTTTTAAAAGTAAAAAAAACCAAAAACTTGGCCACGCCCACCCAGTCACATTATTTCCCTCCCCCCCAAGCCATGCCCACAGAACCGGTAGTAACAAATTTTAGATTTCACCCCTGCCTGTCCCCCATCCCAGGTCCCTCAAATTATAGTGGCATTTATTGAAGCTAGTCACCAATGGCTACCCCCCCCCCCCACAATGAGTTTTGTGATCTGAAGGCCACAGAAAGAGGAGACCGTATCACACCCAGTTGAGGTTTTTAAAGGCCGTATTAGGGGTGAAATGCTCCCAGTTCGGACAAGATTGGGCGATCCAATAGCAATTGTGGCAGGTGATTCGGAGAACTGGTTGAGATGGTGGCGCAAGGCTCTACCCACCCACCCACCCGCGTGTCGTTACTTCCTGCTTTTAAACTAAAAAGAAAAGGCTCAGACAATCTCACGCCACAGCTGTGATCATCAGAGCCTTTTTTTACCTTTTAAAAGCATTTTTTACAACCTATTTGCCCGGATAGGTTGTAAAAAATGCTTTAAAAAAGTTAAATAAAAAAAAAAGTTGGCCACGTCCACCCAGCCACATTTCACCACTGTGCCATATGTTTATTTTGAGAGCCACAAAAAGCACCAAACTAGAAACCAAGGGAAACTGTGTATTCTAATCCTGTTTTAGGAACAAACCCTGCTGAATGTCCTTAAGCCAGTCCCTTTCTCTAGGCCCTAGGAAGGAGGCAATGGCAAACTACTTCTGAAAAACCTTCCCAAGAAAACTTGTCCAGGTGGTCTCCAAAAATCAGACATGACTGAGCAGAAGAAGAAAAAAAATGTCTATTTCAGGGCTTATGCTAAGAGTCCCACCCCATAAAGTAAAATGTAAATTTCAGTAACTAGGGTCAGAGGGCGTATAAAAGCTGAAAAAGGGGAAATAAGGGATGAATGGAACCTGAAGCGCCAGTTAGCCCACCCTGCCAAAAAGGCCAGCGTAGTCCTAGGCTACATTAACAGAGGGATAGAATCAAGATCACATGAAGGGTTAATATCACTTTATAACACCTTGACAAGACCACACTTGGAATATTCTGTCCAGTTTTGATCACCTCAATATAAAAAAAGATTCTAGAAAGATTGCAGAGAAGAGC
This sequence comes from Masticophis lateralis, assembly GCA_030761175.1. Taxonomy (NCBI): domain Eukaryota; kingdom Metazoa; phylum Chordata; class Lepidosauria; order Squamata; family Colubridae; genus Masticophis; species Masticophis lateralis. The sequence continues at coordinate 6,880,104 of JAUDYJ010000010.1, read as the reverse complement.
AAGAAAAATGATTAGGGTGGCTGGAGGCTAAAACATATGAAGAACAGTTGCAGGAACTGGATCGGGGTGAAATCCAGCAGGTTCTGACAGGTTCTGGAGAACTGGTAGTGGAAATTTTGAGTAGTTCGGAGAACTGGCAAATACCACCTTTGGATGGCCCCAGAGTGGGGTAGGAATGGAGATTTTGCAATATCTTTCCTCCAGGAGTGGGGAGGGAATGGAGAATTTGCAGTATCCTTCCCCTGCCACACCCACCAAGCCACACCACGCCCATCAAGCCATGCTCACAGAACCAGTAGTAAAAAAATTTGGATTTCACCACTGAACTGGGGATGTCTAATTTAATGAAAAGAAGGACTCAGAGTGATAAGATAGCAGTCTTCCAATACCTAAGGAGTTGCCACAAAGAAAAGGGAATCATATTCTCCAAAGCACCTGAAGGCAGGACAAGAAGCAACGCATGGAAACGTATCAAGGAGAGAACCAAACTAGAACTAAGGAGGAATTTCCTGACAGTGAGAACAATTAATCCGTGGAACAACCTGCCTCCAGAAGTTTTGCTACACTCTACAGGTTTTTAAGAAGAGATTGGCCAGCCATTTGTCTGAAATATTATAAGGTTTCCTGTTTGAGCAGGGGGTTGGGCTAGAAGGCCAACTTTTCCAATTCTTTATTCTAGATTTGAAATCCAATTGCCTTTTTTTCTTTCACGTTCGCTGCTCAAGGTAGGTCTGGGATCTACCTGCCCCACGCAACAATAGGAGGAAAAGAGGTGTCACCCAACACTACACAACTTTTTTGACATGCTCCACTCCTCAAATTTGTAAATAACCTAGAAGAAAAATGTCCTTTTCTTGGAGCTCCGTAGCAAACCTGATTCTTTGTCAAACGAAGGTGATTTAATAGAAGAAGAAATATCATAATTCAAATCCCCCCCAATTCAGGGCCAAGACACTGGCCCACGATATTGTAGAAATTTTTACAACTGTCTAAGTTATGCAAGGTGATGGGGAGGTTGTGGTTGTGGTGCATTATATACACCCAGCCTATTCACTGCTTTTTGCTGTCTAGGAAGTGAAACACCAATTGTTCTTAAAATCTCAGTGGTATTTTGTCAATATTTTTTATTGCAGCAAAGCAAATATAAATATTTTATGGTAAACGGAGGGCCCAAAATAAACAGTTTAGTAAATAGATATTACATTACAAGAAAGGAGCACAAAAAAAAAAGCATCTGTAGAAAAATGTTTACCGTGTAATTATTTTTCCTAGTTTACATTCACTCGCAACATGCTACTCTCCCTCTCTCTCCCTCTCCCTCTCCCTCTCTCTCTCTCCGCCGTTTTTACTTGTTCTAAATCTTCTTCCTTGTTGCTATTATTAAAACCTTTAAAAGGTGCCAAATCTTAAATGAGGAAAAAAAAAATGATTTGCTAGAAATTATTCATATCACAGTGAGCCTCTACTAAACCTGGCAGGGGTGCAATATTTTCGGTGAAATTAACATAAAATATACAACTGCAAATTATCCAGAAAATAGCTATGTTCTTTACAACACGCATTTACATTCAAGGGAGAGAGAGAGAGAGAGAGAGAGAGAGAGAGAGAGAGAGAAAGGAGGGGTTGAGAAAGAAATGTTTCACTTATGGTGGTTTTTTTCCCCTAACACAGAGTTGCAAATAGATTTCCCCCCCATACGAGTTCTGAAAGGGAAATGAGCAGCCTTCCATAAGGAATATGGCCTTTAAGGATGATGTTGAAAAATTAACGCAGCTGAGCAAAAAAAAAAAAAGGGGGGGGGATATCAACCCAAAGAGAATTAATAGTGACCACAATCAGCAGAGGACAATTTTAAGTGTACAATGTGGTTGAGTTCGTTTCTAGATTTAGTCCTCCTCTCCTCTCCCTCTGAACAGAAAAACACTTTTTCCTCCTTCAGCTTTTCTTCCCCCCCACCCCACAAAAAAAGGTAGTGCTATGTAAAATGCAAATCTCGTTGTAAATATTTTATTAAATTGTTGCATGCATCCCAAAAGCTATAGGTCTTAATTGAGAGGAGGTTATGTTTCCAGTCAATATATGGAAATGGAAAATGCTAATTCATGTTTTTCTACTTATGAAAAACCCTAGAGGACGGCAAAACCGCAAATGCACTCAACTTTAATATTATAAATATAATTTGGCTCTCTCTTTGTAATCCCCAGTGTGCTGGCTTTTATCTCCCAATGGCTTCAAGAGTTTTTTTGCACAGACACTTTTACATCATCTGTACAGGAAGTCAACCTTCAAGGCCTGCCAGTTTGGCAGAGAAGCCAGCGGCTAAGTAATATTGAAAACAGGAACTGAAATAAAATCTCCTTCGCGCAGGAAAAACAAGCCATGAATGAATTCTGAGTGCGGTCCAAGCAATGTTCAGACATGGAGAGGGGTGGGGGAGACGACAAACGAATGCAGCTTCGGGAGCCAACTCTGGCTATGGGTCCTTTCCTTGCAATTAGCAAAATGAGTAGCCATGGCGGTTTGTCCGAACAAAAGGAAAACAATTAACCTTCTGGCATCCTCTCCATCCGGGAAGTTCAGAGCTTCTTAAAGATGCAGCCATTGTGGAAACCATGGATGGGGTTTTACTTGGAAGTAACCAGTGGTGGGATTCAAATAACTTTTAATAACCAGTTCGCCCAGGGTCAGGTTGGCTGTTGTGGGAGGTGTGGCCCATTCCTGTCCTCCAATTCAGCTGCACATGCGGGATGAGCCTCCCACGACAGCCAAACTGACCCTGGGCAAACTGGTTGCTAAATTACATCCCTGCGCTACAATGGAGAAATGGGCAATGGAGTGGCCGGCCCAAGGGAAGATCGAAGAGTAGGGAGAAGAAAGAGGCAAAGCGGCCTTCCCCCTCCTTTGTGTCGGCCGCTCCGTTGCCTGATTCTCCATTCTCCAGCGCAGCATCCAGGATCCACTTTGATAGCGAGAGATGGGTAATTTAACCACCGGTTCGCTTGAATTGGTGCAAACTGGCTGAATCCCACAACTGGAAGTAACCATTTAACACACACGCACACCAGTGGTGGGTTGTCCCCGGTTTGGACCAGTTCGCAAGAACCGGTAGTAAAACCGGTGGGAGGCCCTGCCCACCGACCCGGATGTCATCATCGGCGATCTGTGCATCTGCAGAAGCTTCTGCGCATGCGCCGAATCAAGGCACACACGCAAGCGAAGCCAGTGCATGTGTGTGATCCCGCTGCAAACCAGTAGTAAAGGTAAGTAGAACCCACCCCTGATGCACACAGACATACAATGATACGAAAAGGATGATGAGATCCTAGAAAAGGTGCAGAGAACAACAACAAAGAGTTTTTCAAAAATAGCCTGGACAATCGTTTGACCAGGATGGCATAAGGTCTCCTGTCTTAAGAGTTAGCCATTGCAGGCTAACTCTGCTCACTGCCAGCAGTTCGATTCTGATGGTGCTCAAAGTTGACTCAGCCTTCCATCCTTCCAAAGTTGGAAAAATGAGGACTTAGATAGTTCGGGACAATAGGCTGATTCTGCAAACTGCTTAGAGAGGGAATAATTAAGTACTATGAAGCGGCATATAAATCTAAGTGCTGGTGCTAATTCAATAAAAGTAAGTCGTCCAGCTCTAGGACGCGGTGCTCATCTCCATTTCTTGGCCAAGGGAGGCAGCACTGTCCGAAGACAATTTCCATTGTCATGTGGCCAGCATGGTCACCTAGGTGGCTCAGTGGCTAAGACACGGAGCTTCTCAATCAAAAAGGTCGGCAGTTCGGCGGTTCAAATCGCTAGTACAGATCTCTTGCATGAGCAGGAGGTTGGACTAGATGACCTCCAAAGTCCCTTCCAACTCCGTTACTGTTAAATATGTCAAGGGCACATGAAGTGCTATTCCCTTCCCGCTGAGGTGGTACCTATTTATCTATTTGCATTTGCAAACTTTCAAACTGCTAGGTGGGCGGGAGCTGGAGCAAGGAATGGGAGGTCACCCTGTTGCAAAGACCTCGGGTCTCAAACCTAGACTGTCAGTTTTCCAGTTGATAAGCTCGGTGTCTTTAACTAATGAGCCACTGTGCTCCCTACCAATTAAATACCCAAACATTTATAAATATAAAAGCAGACGTTGTAATACCTGGGTTGGATATTCGAGATGACCGAAGGATAAATATGTTTTTTTATTACAGACTGTAAAACAACTTCATTAAAACATCATCCCAGGAATTATTTGGGTTTGTGGATTGGATGAGACCCCATGTTTTCCTGTTTACTCAGCTTACTGACTTCAAGGAAGAGGGGAGGAAAAAAATAAGAATTACAGTGACATACACTGCAGCACGAAGAGGAGCTGAAATAAAGATTCTACCCTCAGGCTTCTTCAAGGCTTAAAAGGCAGCGAAGGTGCCCAAAGGTATATTTTTCCTTCCAACCAAGGTAGATGTTTTCTTTAGAAAAAGTAAGCAACCGAGGGAAAGATTTAATGTTTTTAACCTATTTCAAAGCTCGATCAAAGACGCCTTTTGTCTTGCACTTTAATTTCGAATGCTGTTTTTCTAACTATCAGTCTGGACTTCTGACAAGAGCGTTCCTGAAGGGGTCTCAGGGGGAAGAGGAGGAGGAGGAAGAGAAGGGAGGGAAGAAGGGAAGAAGAAGAAAATAATGACCGAACGAGACACAGCCAGAGGGTGGGAGTGGGGGGGGGGGAAGTTCCATAACTTCTTTTGGCTTCTCTCCTGTCTACATATTATCCCCAAAGGAACGCAGCTCTGAAAAAGCAGATCTCCACCCCTGCATTTGGACATGCCTGGAGATTACATGACCCTTGAGAAAATGAAACGACAATTCCAAGGATTTGCAGAAAAAAAAACTTTTTAAAAAAAAGAAAGAAACGGTCAAGAACAACAGGCCTCTTTCTTATTTTATAAGAAAATAAAACTTCCAGAAATGCTTTCGGTTCCTCTTGAGCCAAAGAACCTGGAGGCAATTCTTTTATTGGGAATCTCACGTCTTAAAGGAGAGGATTGGAAATGGACGAAGAAGAAGGGAGTCAACAAGTAGAGAATGCTGAGGTTTTGCTACCAAAGGTCACTCAACCAACTTTGTGTGCGCTAAACTTTGAAAACGGGAGAGTTTCTTTCTGAATGACTACTATTTCAACTTAGAAATAATTTTCTGGCAGGGAGAACGATCAACCCATGGAACAGAAGTTGCCTTCAGAAGTTGTGGGAGCTTCATCACTGGAGGCTTTCAAGAAGAGACTGGACAGCCCTCTGTCAGAAATGGTGTAGGGTCTCCTGCTTGGGTGGGGGGTTGGACTAGATGACCCACAAGGTCCCTTCCAACTCTGTTATTCTGTGTGGTATGGTTCCTAGCAAAGGGCACCCAGTGAGGATTCTCCAGTAGGAAATACTTAAATTCCAAACTCTGTTCAGAAGGAATAAAGTTGCAACTCTGATCTGGTGTTTGGATTTATAGATGGGATAAGATTGAAGTCTTCGACTTACGATTACAACTGAGTCCAAAATTTCCACTGCTAAGCAAGACAGCGGTAAGTTTTGCCTCACTTCAAGATCTTTCTCGCCACAGCCGTTAAGCAAATCACTGCAGTTATGACATAAGTGACATGGTTGTCCATTGAATCTGATTTCCCCATTGACATTGACAGAGATTCTCAACCATCCAGGTCATGGCTGTCCCAAAGAAAGTCCACTGCAGCCTGGTGGTGCAGCAGCTTAAGTGGTGTTAAAGTGACACCAGCTGCCTGCAATTATTGCAAGTTCGAATCTCACCAGGCTCAAGGTTGACTCAGCCTTCCATCGTTCCAAGGTAGGTAAAATGAGGACCCGATTGTGGGGGCAATAAGATGACTTTGTATAAAAAAGAACACCACTTGGGGGGCGGGGGGCGAAAGCCCTACTAAGCAGGTATATACAAAAGTATGAAGGCTATTGCTTAACGCATTGTAAGCCACCTGAGTCTCCGGAGAAGGGCGGCATATGAATTAAGTAAATTTTTAAAAAGGTGCTTTTTTCAAAAGGCAACTGGATTTCCTTGGTTTTTTCTTGAAACATTTTCAAGGAGGAAAAAACCCAAGAAAGACGAGTTGCCTTTTGAAAAAAACACCTTCGGGATTGTCGGAAGGTTGCAAAATGACCCTAGGACAGTGAGTGCAACTCTTAAAAATGAACCAGAATGCCAATTGCCAGAACGTTGATCACGGGGATGCTACAATGGTTGCAACAGGGGTGGGTTCTACATTTTTTTACTACCGGTTCTGTGGGCGTGGCTTATTTTGTGGGCGTGGCTTGATGGTCATGTGACACTTCTTTAGGATTTAGCAGAGGTATTGGTCTACCAGGCTTTTAACACTTGCAGAGCTGTACCGGTCTACCCATTTATTTTTGCAGGCACTGATCTACTCATGTATTTTTGCAGGCACCGGTCTACTCATTTGTTTTCTTTTAACACTGATCAGCTGTAGGGCGGCGCTTTGAAGCTCCTTGGCAAGAGTTTAAACAGTTTTTTTCCCTCTAGCCATCAGCTGGGACTCAGGAGGCAGCAATAGATTGGGGGTGGGGCCAAATAAAAGGTAAGAATAATGTGGGGGGGCGGGGGGACGGCAGAACCGGTTCGGTGACATCATATCTTCACCGCTACCGGCTCAGTAGAACCAGACCAAACCGGGAGGAACCCACCATTGGGTTGCAAGTGTGAAAAATGGTTCTAAGTCACTTTTTTCAGTGCCGTTGTCACTTTGAATGGTCGCTAAATGACTGTTTGTAAGTCAAGGACTATTTTGTATTCTGTTTGAATCGCTGTTTCATGCTTAACTTTTTCCCAGAGTCAGGTTATCTTCAGGTGCATAAAAAGCTGGGGGTGGGTGGGTTGTTATATTTAAAAAAAAATGCACGAGTACAGCCGGTCTTCGACTTATAACCAACATTGAGCCCAGAATTTAGATTGCTAAGCGAGACATGTGTTAAGCGAGGTTTGCTCCATTTTACAGTTTTTCTTGCTGCATTTGTTTAAGTGAATCTCTGCAGTTGTTAAATTAATAACGCGGCTGTGTTAATGAACCTGGCTGTCAGGCCTGGAAGCCATCTTTTGCATTGGGCCTTCAGACCTGCCACATTTAATCCAGTGCCTTCAGACCTGCCACTGGGAGGGGGGATTGTATAGAGCATGGTGTCAGCACTCCAAGCCGCATTCACTCTAGTGCTGACATAAGAAGGAGAAGAAGGGCATCTGGAAAGGAATGTTTTGACTTTTCACCTATTTATTTTCCCTGGAGATAATATCCCCTAGGAGATGGGATGGGAGGGGGAAAATTCCTTTGAGCTGGAGCGGTAGATTAGGGAAAGAGTGACTTGGAAGATGGCCAATGAGACCAGAGGAGTGGAGACAGGAAGGGAGGGGTTGGCGCCGGGAAGTCAGTGTTGGCTACGATGAGTCAGAGCTAGAATGTCGTGCTTAATAAATGAGAGTTTTTTCATCAAAGACTTTGTTTGAAATGCAATTTATTTGAGACGACCTCGAAACCTGACACATGGGTGATATATATATAGTCATAATAACATTCCTTTCTCTGAGAGTCAAGGACATCTTGCCCTGCACCTGGAGGAGTGTGACTGGGAAGCATCGCCAGTTGGGACAGTGGAAAATTGGGAGGAGGAATTGTGTAGAGCATGGGGAATATATAGTCATAATAACATTCCTTTCTCAGAGAGTCAAGGACATCTTGCCCTGCACTTGGGAGGCTGGAACTCCATCTCCAGTTGGGACAGTTCTCTGATTGGACTATGTGATGGACATATGGGTGTTAAGTAGGGCCTTGGACTTTCCTTTGGGTGGGGAAAACCTGGAAGCTTTCAGATTCGGGTTTTCCCAGATCTGCCAATATGACAGCTCTAATAAAATGGAACTTGGAGGAACTTCCAGCCTTGGAGTCTTCTTTTGTTAGGAGTGTTACTTGGAACCCCAACATTGGCTTCCCCATGGACTTTGCTTGACAGAAGGTGGCAAAAGGGGAACATGTGACCCCAGGACACTGTCATATTTATGACAACCATTGTCCAGCATCTGAATTTAAATCATGTTTGACCATGGGGATGCTGCAATGGTCATAAGTGTGGAAAATGGTCATAAAGTCACTTCGTTCAGTGTCGTTATAACTTCGAACAGTCACTAAACGAACGGTTGTAAGTCAAGGACTACCTGTAGTACCATAAAGCTTTCCGGCCAGTAGAACTTGAAGTCCAAAACCAGCACCCTTAATTGCACCAATCGGGACTTAAGAGCTTCCGAGTGGACGGTGAATTGAAACCTGGAAAATCTGTGAGCATTCCAGGCTGTGACAAGCGATATTAATGCCTCCCACTTTGACTCAATAAATCAAAACAGATTTAGAGGAACTATTAAGACTCATGTCAAGAATCCACACTTCACTTTAATAACTCCCTATTAACATATTTAACTGCTGGGCTGTATATTTTAAACATTTCTTACTATTGGGTATATGAGTAATTAGCAGCTTTTAAGAAATGCATTAATAATCAGAGAGACGTGGAGGGGAATACAGAATACAGAATAAGCTGACTTGGAAGGGATCTGGGAGATCTTCTAGTCCACCTTCTGTTCAGGTAGGAAACCCTACACCTGTGTTGGCGAATCTATGGAACGCGTGCCGGAAGTGGCATGCAGAACCAACCTTGCAACCACGCTGGCTCCTCTTCCACATTCCTGTGTGTACACACGTACCAGTCAGCTGGCCCTTGTGCACGCGGGAGTGTTGAAACCCGGAAGAGCAGCGTTCCATCATGCATGCGTGCGACGGCACCTGAACTTCCAGGTTTCTGTCACACACCTGCGCAACGGCCAGCTGTTCGTCGGGTGTGCTGCCATGGCGGAAACGGGAAGCTTGGGGGGCCGGCGGGCGCATGCGCGATGGAACGCTGCTCTTCCAGGTTTCAGTGCTCCTGCATACACAAAGGCCAGTGAGCTGCACGGTCCAGGGGGAATGGTTTTGCGTGCCATTTCCAGCACACAGGTCGGCACGCGGTGACGTGAAAAGTTAGCCATCACTGCCCTACACCACTTCAGACAAATGGTTGTCCAATCTCTTCTTTAAAAACTCCAGTGTTGGGGAACCCACAACTTCTGGACGCAACTTGTCCCACTGATTAATTGATCTCACTGTCAGGAAACTTCTCCTTAGTTCTAGGTTGCTTCTGTCCTTGATTGGTTTCCATCCTTTGCTTCTTGTCCTGCCCTTCAGGTGCTCTGGAGAACAGGTTGACCCCCTCTTATTTGGGAAAAGATAAAACATTTAGAGGAACGTTCACTTTTTTTTTAAAGAGGGGGGGATAGAATTGTTGAACAGAGTGGTGCTGAGCGCTTAAATGCATTGTAGGTTTGGAGAAGAAACTAGCAGAGGGGTATGGAGAGGATATTAAAAGAGCAACGATGTACATAATTGAAGAACGAGAGAATTCCCATCTCTGAAAGGTTTAGAGCAGGGCTGTCCGACTCAATTTCATTGAGGGCTGCATTAGGGTTGTGTTTGACCTCGGGGGAGTGGGGCAGGGAGGGGCATGGCCAGCTTGACATCACTCATATCGGAGGCGCCGGTGGTGGCCCAAGTGCTCTGCCACTGGAAACTGGCTCCCGAGCTCTGTTTTTGGCTGGGATGGCCTCCTGCAATCCTCTGCCAGCAAAAACAGAGCTCACGGGGTCATGTGTGGCCCCCTCAAGCTCTGTTTTTGCTGGTAGAGGCACTGCAGGGCAGTCTTTTGTTGTTTCCAGGATGGCCCAGCGGGCCAGATCTAAGCACCCCATGGGCCAGATTCAGACCGCGGGCCTTGAGTTTGACACCCCTGGTTTAGAGGGTGCTCAAACTACAACCCCATGGAGACATGGATGTGTCTCCAAAGGTCCTGTGGGATAATCAAGACTAACCAGACCCTGCTTATCTTCTCAGCTAGGCAAAGTCCTCTCAATGCTGCCATCTAGCTAGGTTGCCATCCAAGAGCTGTTCCCACGGTTGCTGCCGAATTTGTAACTTTTAATATAACCGAAGGGGGGAAATTAATAAATGTGTGGTTCTAATCATATTCTTTCAGTGTTAAGCAATTTCATTTCGTTTTAATTAAGCTTACATTTCAGTTCAATCAAATTCCAGGGTTTTTTTGTCCTGATTTTTCCCGCTTTGGGGAAATGCATCTTCGGAAGGCCAAGGGTGGATCTTAACCCAAAATCATTTGAAGGTCTTGGATGGATAGGTGAGCCTGGGAAGCCAGGTTGGGGACATGATCAGTGTGGGATTCAGCCGGTTCTGTCCGGTTCGGGCAAACCAATAGTCCCGACTGTGGTAGGCCCCGTCCACCCACCCAGACATAATGCTTTCCTATCTAGCCATGTTTTGGAGGCTGTGTGCATGCGCGAGAGGCACGCGCACTAGCAAAGAGCATGCACGGAAGGCCAAGTATGCATGGAAGATGGAGGTGTGCGCACTCACATTTGTGAACTGGTAGGGAAGGGAAGGGAATCCCATCTCTGGACATGATGTTGGAGAATAGGAATGATGGAAGACCTAGCTGGCATGGGAAATACTGAGAGGGGGTCTTTACAAGTCTTTAGAGTAGGGTTTTTTTTTTCCAAATCTGGATCTATGGAAACCAGAACTGAAATTTATATGCCAATTTATACCAAGCTCCAGTTGAATAACTGTTTCAACTTCTCTCATGCTAGCTTAACACCGGGATGAAATATTAATGGGAGACTTCTTAAATCATCTACCATTGACACTGTAAGATCTTCCCCAGTCCCCATGACCAGGAACCCTCTGGGCAAGAAGAGAAATTTCAAGATAGACTCTATGTCTGTGAGAATCCAGCTAACTGTGGCTTATCCAATAAGCCAGGATTAATTCAACTATAGTTTAGTTCAAAACATGTGAGCCCAGTCTTCAAAAACATGCCGCCTGCGACTCTGAGAAGTCTTAAAGGCAGTGGGAGGGGAAAAGACGTAGGAGGGTTGCTTTCAAATATGAATCACATTCTGTGTTTCCTACCTGTAATAGCATTTTTGCTAATCCTCCTCTCCAGTAAGGTGGGGGTTGTAAAAGAGTGGAAGACCTCACCATGGGGAACAGGAACTGCACCTATAAGAGACAGGAGGCAGAGAAACTCAACTCCTCCCCACGTGGCAAGGAGTCTTCGTGGATGAATTCAAACAAAGTCCTGCCATGTGCAGAGAAGGTAGGATGGATGTCACGGGGTTAGGAGGAGGTCTAGAAAAAATAGCATCACATATTCCCTTGCCCTCTGCCTTTATCCATCCTGGCTATGGAAAGGAAAGTCCATGCCCTCGCCATTCAGAGGGAGGGAGGGAGGAAAATGGATAGAGAGATGGAAGGAAGGGAGACAAGAGAGGTGGATGGAAGGAAGGTGACTAGAGGGAAGGAGGGAGGGAGGGAGGGAGGAAGGAATGGAGAAGGAGGGGGTAGAGAGATGGAAGGAAGGTAAAGAGATGGAGGGAGGGAAGAGATTGGAGAAAAGTGGGTAGAGGGAGGGAGGGAGGGAGGGAGGGAGGGAGGGAGGGAGGAAGGAAGGAAGGAAGGAAGGAAGGAAGGAAGGAAGGAAGGAAGGAAGGAAGGAAGGAAGGGGAAGACAAAGGGAGAAGGAAGATGAGAAAAGAATGGATGGAAGGAAAGTGGATAGAGGTAGGTAAGCAGGTAGTAAGGGAGGGAGGGAGGTGGAGAGAAGGAGGGAATAGAGAGATGGAAGGAAGATAGAGAGATGGAGGGAGAAGAAATAGAAGGAGGGAGGGAAGGAGGGAGGGAGGGAGGGAAGGAAGGAAGGAAGGAAGGAAGGAAGGAAGGAAGGAAGGAAGATCACATTTGCACTGGATCTTTCAAAGTGTTTCAAAACATTGACCCCTTTCCAATAACAAGCTCCGCATTTCCAGTGCTAAAATGTCGATTTAGATAACCACGAGTTCTGTTTTCCCCGATCCTTTGATAAACCTTGATGCCATGAAATTGGAAGGCAATGACCCCCACCAAAATCCCTAACAACGAGGCTACCTTTGTGTACTCTGATCCAAGCCAATGCTCTCTGCTGGAAGGGAGGGGGGCGGGGAACAAGAAGAAGAACTGAAAGACCGTCCTTGTTCTAAATCGGGAGTAACGTTATACGTCTAAACTTGCAACTTAACGGGTTCGGTGGCAATCGAATAAAATCTGCTGCAAAAGACCCTTCCTAATGGGCAGCCTTGTAGCTTCATAGGCCAGTTTAGAGGCTCCCTGAGGCTTGCAGTTCAATTTCCGTTGACCTTTAATTAAAGACAATACACTAAATTGACACCAAGAGATTTAAAACTACAATATAAATTTGGCTCCATAACTAGCATCCAAATAATTATTATTTTTTTTTTTTTTGGTTTGCCGCTTCCTCTTGCTTAAATGTAACGATTTAATAAAAATTTTTTTAAAAGGTTGTTAACGACATGATAAATCTTGACTCTCCATCCTTAAAAGAGGCTGAGTTTTTTTTTTAAAAAAAAAGACTTCGTTAGAGTTTTGCACCGCTGTAAGAAAATAACCGAGAAGCACTACGGCTATCAAGAATGTTTCTCCTTTGTCTCTGTCCTACTAGGGCAGTGATGGCTGAACTTTTTTCCATCTCATGCCGAAAGCGGGGAGAGTGCAGAGGGCTCGCGTGTGCGCAACCCCACACCCATAATTCTATGCACCCCAGCCCCCCATGCATGCAACCCCCCGCACCCTCCCTGCTTTTGGCACGTGATGGCATGGTGGGCCCAGTAGGCCCGTTTTTCACTTTCTCCAGGCTCCGGAGCCTTTCTAGGAGCCTGGGGAGGGCGAAAACAGCCTTCCCTACCCCCATCCCCAGTCCCATTGGAAGTCGGCAAAGAGACCATTTCCTAGAAAGGCTCTGGGGAGAGCAAAAAAATGGGCCTTCCCCATCCCCCTGGAGGCCCTCCGGAGGCTGGAAACAGCCTGTTTCCTGACTTCCAGTGGGCCCAGAAGGCCTGAAAATCAGTTGGCTGGCGCACGCTTGCCTGCCGATCCTGAGCTCGCGTGCCCAGCGCTATGGCTCCACATGCCACCTGTGGCACGCATGCCATAGGTTCACCATCACGGTACTGGTGAGTTCAAACAAGAAGTACCAGTCACGAGGAGTAGAATGCACCTTGTAGGAGATGACCTGAGGGAGGGGTCAAACGTGTCATAAGTCTGGAGTCTCTTCACACCCACAAAACATCTACACTTCCCTCTCCCTCAGTCTGGCCTTTACAGTCCAAGAAACTTGGGAGGGTTCTTTCTGCGATGTTTACGACACTTTTATTGCTTCTGCAGGCTAAATTGTCTCTTCTTTGACCATTATCTAGTCTGTGGGCCCCTTGGTAGCTCTCTGAGCTTGGTTGTACCAGGGTAATGTTACGTAGTCTGGATAATTAAACATCTGCAAGAAAGCAACCAAGCTCAGAGAGCACCAAGGACTCCTCATTTCAATCCTGAGCTACAAATATTCTCCTATATCCATGATGACAAATCTACGTGCCAGAGGTGGTACACAGAGCCCTCTCTGTGGGCACGTGCGCTGTTCCCAGCTGATCTTCTGATTTCCGGTGCACATGGTCTTCACAGGCACCGGAGTGCTGGAAAATGGCCTGAAAACAGCCAAAAATGGCCTGAAAAACAGCCTGAAAATGGCCCGAAAAACAGCTAAAACCAGCCAAAAAAAAGGCATGCAGGTGCTGGCCAGTTGGTCTTTGGGTTTTCAGTGCTCTGGTGTATGCAGAGACCAGCTAGCCAGCACACATGTGCATGCCAGAAACCCAAAGATAGCTAGCCAGCATGCTCAAATGCACGTACATTCTGGTTTGGGCACTTGGTGCCGAAAAGGTTCGCCATAACTATCCTATATCATTACCAAATCTACAGTTCCTCCTATCTCACCTGTCTTTCAAGGAAGGACGTTCTCTCAGTTTATTACAGTGAGGTAGTATGACTAGTTTTTACAGGTGATATTGATCTGCTCATACCTCAAATGCAAGTGACTAATTTCTCTTTCTTCCCCTGTTTTGACTAGAGATCTGTGGTGGTACATTAACTAGTCATTTCTCTCTCTATATCTCACCGCAGAAGAATTGTGCTAATAAAAACAAACCAGCTTTAGCATCCCAGAGGATATGTGACGGTGACGTATGCCTGGGACTGATCTCAAATGATCATCATCACAGTAGACTGTAATTATTTTAAACATGGTTTGATGGACTAGGCCTGATGGTTCGGCACACTGGTAACAAAAATCCTAAACCATGGTTTATAAATCAGAAGGACTGGACGCTCCACACCATGTGTTCCACTAAAAGCAGAGAAAAAACACATTGTGGCATTACTCAATATCAGGGGTGTCAAACTCAATTTCATTGAGGACCATATCAGGGTTGTGTTTGACCTCAGGGTGGGGGCTGGGGGGGCATGGCCAAGATAGGCGTGGCCAGCTTGACATCACTCATGACAAGGGGGCGCCTGTGGTGGCCTGAGCGCTCTGCCAGCGAAAACGAATTCCTGACCTCCTTTTCGGCTGTGATGGCCTCCTACAACCCTCTGCCAGGAAATACAGAGCTAGGGAGGGCCACGTGCAGCCTTCCTGAGCTTCATTTTCACTGGCAGAGGCACTGCAGGCTGAACCTTTACTGTTTCCAGGGAGGCCCCATGGGTCAGATCCAGTGGTGGGTTTCAACATTTTTTACTACCGGTTCTGTGGGTATGGCTTGATGGGTGCAGCATGACTTGCTGGGCGTGGCATGATGGGCGTGGCAGGGGAAGGATACTTTAAAATCTCCATTCCCACCCCATTCCAGGGAAAGGTTACTGCAAAATCCCCATTTCCTTCTGATCAGCTGGGACTCGGGAGGCAGAGAATAGATGGGGGCGGGGCCAGTCAGAAGTGGTATTTACTGGTTCTCCGAACTACTCAAAATTTCCACTACCAGTTCTCCAGAACTGGTCAGAACCTGCTGAAACCCAACCTCTGGTCAGATCTAAGCACCCCGCAGGCCGGATGAGGGCCGCGGACCTTGAGTTTGACACCCCTGCTCAATATGGAGATCCAGCTACAGATTTCATAAATTTGCTTTAATTTAGCAGAAGCTGAAGTTCTCCCCAAGGCTTCCTGATGTTGCTTGGGTGGAAAACAAGGGAATGTATGTCCCGGGCAAAAACTGCCTACCTGAAAAAACTCAGCACATCAAGGACACAAGGGTTCTTCCCCTTCAGGACAAGCCTTTTGTTATGTTTGTGTAATCTCAGATTGATTTACATAGGAAAACGCTGAAGCACGCGTTCTTCTCTGCTATATTGTGAAGTGCTATAATCCTGAGAGGGTTTGGACCATATGGTTGATGAAACACCAAAGTCAGACACCCGGTGGCTTTTCCTTGGTATTCTTCGCCGTCGCTGAAGAGAAAGCCCGCTTGGAAATTAAAAAGTTGTACCCTGGGTCTTCCTTTCCAAATATGGTGTACAGATAGTCCTTGACTTACGACTGGTCATTTAGTGACCGTTCAAGATTATGATGGAAACCCTGCTCCTCGAAAAGCTACTTAGGACATGGTTTTGAAGTCCCAACATCAGACACAACACAAATGAAAATGAGTGTATGTGTCCCAGGATATACGTGTCCCCCTAACTATGCTGGACAGACGGGGAGAGGAAGCTAACCACCAGACTGCAAGAACACAAGTGAGCTGTCAGATGAGGAGACCCAAACTCATTGGTAGCCTCACACTGCAACTTTTCAACTACTAAGATTGTTGGACGAGCAGGTACAAAAACAGCCAAGGACGTGATTGAAGCCTGGAAAAAAAAGGCCCTTTGTCGGTCAACAGAAGTGCTGATTTACCACCAGCCTATCAAATACCGTGTTTCTCTCAAAATAAGACTGGGTTTTATATTAATTTTTCTCCAAAAGACGCATTATGGCTATTTTTCCAATTAGGTCTTATTTTGGGGGAAATACGGTACTAAATGCATCCATCTGCTGACAATCTTAGCTGGGGTTTATTTTGGGGGGTAGAGCTTATATTACAAGCATCCTGAAAAATCATGCTAGGACTTATTTTCCGGTTGGGTCTTATTTTCAGGGAAACAGAGTACTTAGAAGGTGAGGACTGGACAGCACAAGCAAACCGCAGCTAATGACTTAAAAGCCAGCCATCAACATACCCCAATCAACGTCTAAAAAGGTCACATACAACAGGCGCCAGATAAATACCGCACACAGAATAGCCCAAAGCACAATCTGTTAGAGAGACGTTCCCAGAAGATGGACTCCAGCATGAGTCCAAAAGCTTGGAAGACAAAATCTCTGGTCCTGGTCACCGACCCAGATTATATTCTGCCACAACACAAATGTATCTACAATCAATAAGGGAGAATATTTGTAGGTCCTTAGTGCTCACTCAGTGAGCTTGGTTGTATCTTTGCAGATATTTCATTACCTAAACCAGGTAACATCATTAGTTCTAGTAGGTAACGTCATCCCTAGGTAACACCATCACTAGCATAACTGATGATGTTACCTGGTTTGGGTAATGAAATGCCTACCAGTGTTTCCTCGAAAATAAGGCCCTGTCTTATATTTTGTTTTGAACCCCAAGATAAACACTTGGTCTTATTTTCGGAGAGGTCTTATTATTTTGGGGTGCGTGGAGCAAGACGGGGCTCCTCTTGACGTCTTACCTGATTTCCAGCTCTGCGTTCAAATATTTTCAGGGACAGCTTATTTTCGGGGGGAGGGTGGGAGGCTTATTTTAGCACATGTGCTCAAAAGCCCAATTATCATCAGGGGATGTCTTATTTTTGGGGAAACAGAGTACAAGGAAACAACCAAGCTCAGAGACCACCAAGCACTCACAATTACATGACCACGTTTTGAGAGCTTAACAACTGGCCTGCATGTATGACCATTTGCAATGCCCTGTGGTCATGTGACTGGAATTTACAGCAGTTTGGGCCTTTACTTCCAATATCTTGCCCATAGCTAGCAATGGCTTCACTTAATGACTGCAATGTTCATTTAACGACTGTGGTTTTTTTCTTTCACTTAACAACCATCACAGAAAAGATGATCAAAACCAAATCTGGCCATGTGGTCCAATGTCAACCAATCATAACTTCCATCTGTCATTTCCAGGCTCACTTGATATAAGTCTCAACTACCTAATTAAAAAGGTCCAAGACAACAGATTCAAAGAAAATTTCACACTGCCTTTATAATGAAAGCTTCCCTTACACACATGCCTACATAGTGTGCAAACTTTAAGGAGAGAGTGTGCCACATTAATTAGCAGATGTTGATGGGTATCCAACCTCACGCTAACTCCAGGCTAGTCACAGCTCAACGCTCGCACACCCAATTACAGAAAAGGTGTTTGATTCCATCACTTCCTTTTCCTACCTCCGTATGCAAATTCCAAACCACTTGGAAATGTTTAAAGACGGCTAATCACAGCCACCTATGAACACTGATTTAGGGGGCTGAGAGGAATTTTTAACCTGGTTAAAAAGGCGCAAAAACAACAGGACGCTGAGATGACAGCCAATTACGAATGTATCAGGCGACATGGAAATGTTGACACAATCGCCACAAAAGATGGATTGTTTCCTTATTCAATTACTAAATGAAAAAAGGGCAAGGGTAATTTTTTTTTTAAAAGTGACTGAATATATTAAGGAAAATTATGTTTTACTCCCAGGGACGTCAGGGAACAAAGCATCGTAGCATTTGATCCAATGCCCTCCGATTGAAAGGATGAAAACCAGAGGTGAAATGCTCCCGGTTCAGACCGGATCACTCGATCCGGTAGCAATGGCAGTGGGTGGTTCGGAGAACCGGTTGCAAAAATCCCTGCCGCCCCCCACCCCCATGCCCAGCTGAGCCGTGTGATCATCGGAGGCCTTTTTAAAATTATTTTTAAAACCATTTTTTCTACAACCTCTTCGGCCGAAAAAATGCTTTTAAAGTTTAAAAAAAAGCCTCTGATGATCGCGCGGCTCAGCTGGGATCATCAGAGGCTTTTAAAAGCATTTTTTTTACAACCCCTTTGGCCGAAGAGGTTATAGAAAAAATGCTTTTAAAAGTAAAAAAAAAAAGCCTCTGATGATCGCACGGCTCAGCTGGGATCGTCAAGAGGCTTTTCAAAGCATTTTTTTCTGCAACCTCTTCAGCCGAAGAGGCTGTAGAAAAAAAAATGCCTTTAAAAGCCTCTGGAGATCCCAGCTGACTTGCCTGATTGTCAGAGGCTTCTAAAAGCACTTTTTTTTGCAACCTCTTAAGGTCGTAGAAAAAATGGTTTTAAAAGTAAAAAAAAAAGGTTGGCCACGCCCATCCAGTCACATTATCCCCTCCCCACAAGCCACGCCCACAGAACCGATAGTAACAAATTTTACATTTCACCACTGATGAAAAAACATACACAGAGGGAGCAAAGAAAGGGGCACCAATATTTTACAAAATCAACTTTGTTTCCAGAAAGGGATCCACCAAAAAAAGGAATATAAAGCCTGTAAACCCCTGTTCCTAAATAATACAGGCTATGTTCCTTTATTGATTTGTATCCCAACTGTATTGTTTTTTTAAATAAATAACTCAAGGTGGTGAACATATCCAAAACAACGTCCTTCTTTCAGTTTCCCTACAACAAGAACCCAGTGAGGTGGGTTGGGCTGAGAGAAAGTGACTGGACCTAGTCACCCAGCCAGCTTTCAATGCTAAGATGGAACTAGAATTCCCAGTCTCTTGGTGACTGGCCTGAAGTCACCCAGATGACTTTCATGGCTGAGGTGGGACTAGAACTCCCAGCCTGAAATCACTCAACCAGCTTTCATGGCTAAGGTCGGGTTTGAACTCAGTTTCCTTGTGATTGGCCTTAAGTCATCCAGTTGGCTTTCATGGCTAAGGCGGGACTAGAACTCCCAGCCTCTTGATAATTGAGCCTAAGTTAGCTAGTCAGCTTTCATGGCTAAGGTTTGACTAGAACTCCCAGGCTCCTGGTGATTGGCTCAAGTCACTCAGCTGGCTTTCATGCTTAAGGTGGGACTAAAATCAAGAACTTTGTTTTTTAAGTGCCTCCAACCTAAGATATAGGGTTTTTTCCTCAAGTAGGTAGTATAAAGAAATACATATGATTTCTTCTGACAGTAGTGTAATCATGGATAAATAACAGCTTTCAGGAATGATATCTCTTCATTCAAAAAATATTAACCCGATGTTCCCATCCAGTCTCCTTTTAAAAAAAGGGGGGGGGGGCGAATGAAAGGGCGGTGAACAGATGGTGAATCTCCTGAAATACTTGAGATCTCATTTAATGCTAGCTCTCCTCTCAAGCTTGTCCACAGAAAGCCAAATCAGAAATGTGTTTCTTGTTTCCTCAGCCGCTGCAATTTCTCAGTGCGAAAGAATTCCCACCTAAAAATCCTGCATCCTGCAATGAATACATCAAGAAACAAGCAGATGAAACCTATTTGTTATTCACAGCCAATTAGCGTGTCTGATTATTCAAAACATATACAGATTTCAAAAGAGGAAACAAGATTTCAGTCAATTCTTCCCATAGATTTTTCCTTTGATAATTTCCATTATCTCAGGGTTTTTTTTAAAATCAATCCACCCCCAAACCCTAGTCAAATTTACTGCCAGGATGCAAAGAATTGTGTTAAGACTGAAGAATAAGATGTTTTCAGTGGGTGTGTCAATTTGTAATATTGTCAATATCAGTGTAGGCCTTCCACCTTCTGTAGCTAACAGAAGGTGCATCTGTCTGTCTGTCTGCCTGTCTGTCTGTCTGCCAATAGATAGATAGAAAGATAGACAGACAGACAGATATATAAGATAGATAGATAGATGATTGATAGGATAGGATTATGAATGATGGATGATGGGATAGATGAGAGAGGGGGGAGGGAGAGAGAGAGAGAGAGAGAGAGAGAGAAGATAGATGATAGATAGGATAGATTATGAATGATGGATGATGAATAGATGAGAGAGAGATGGATGATGGATAGATGAGAGATTTGTCTCTATCTATCAATCTATCAATCTATCGATCTATCAATCTATCAATCTATCAATCTATCTATTGATTGATCTATTTCTCTCTCCCCATTTATTTACCTACCTACCTATTGTCTGTTTGTCTGTCCTATCTACCTGTCTGATTTATATGGCTGCCCACTCACTCTCAGTGACACTTGGTGACTTACAAAAATAAAAAAACCTCAATATATAAATAATAAAAACAATAGCCCATCAGCCCCTCATTCCCCCAATGACAGCAATCCATCAAACAAGCCACTCGATGGGCTCCATCCCACTCTGGGTTCCCCAAACCAGGTCTTCAGGGCCTTGAGAACGAGTGTCAAAGTGGGGACAGTAGTCTAATCTCTATGAGGAGGATGTTCCAAAGGGAGGGAGCCACCATGAAGAAGATCCTTCCTCTGGGTCCCGTCAGATGGATCTCCTTAGGAGACAGGACCTGCCACATTCCCTGCTTTACCGTTCTGGTGGGTTGCGTATTGTAACCAGGAAGAGATGGTCCTTCAGATAACTTAACCCAAAACATGAAGAGATTTAAAAGTAACATTCCCAAAATTGCTAGTTACTGCTAGCAATTTATTTTGGTAAAGATTTGTCCAACACCAGTTTGAAGAAAGGACCAGCATGTAAGGATAGCATCTAGGAAATAAGACAGTAATCTCCTTGAATGCTATTAGATCCTGGATTCCAGCCAAGGTATTTAAATTTTATATTTCCTTCATAATTAACTTAGCTCTTTCCCAACTTGGGGCTTTCTAGTACATTGGGATTACAACTCCTAACAGTTCTAAAAGTCCTCATGGGATCATGGGTGCTGTAGTCTCATAGATTCTGGAGAGCATCAAAAGGCCATTCGACAATGCTCAACGCAAAGTCCTCAGAACTGTCCAATTCAAAGGAACAACAATGTGAAACATGATTTAATTAAAGAATACTGGATAGAGATTTAGAGTCTGTAATGTATCCATAATTAATTAACACAGTCAATTGTGAAGTCCAGAAATATGTTCATTTTCATGTAATGCTTCAAAAACCATCTGTCACGTTTTAAAGTTTAGCTGTCTTAATTCTTCCATGGTGTCCGCTATTCTTTTCAGTATCAATTTCAAATTTCTCCAAGCCAGAGTCTTCTGTATATGCTGGAATGACAACCTCCATAATCTAAAACTTCCAATAACAACAATAAGACCCGTGTTTGCCCACCTTCCTTCAAATTCTTGGGGATGCAATTGCCTTCAGCCTCAATTGGCCTGGTAAAATGCTTGGAAATAATGGAAAACGTAATCCAGGACATGAGAAAAACATTCCAGATGGGGAAAGATAAGGTAGACATTTCTGAGATACGTAGTGCAATCCACAAACATGGAAGTTAACTTCAGCTGAGATGTCAAATTTTAAAAACTTGCAAGAACTAAGGATCCTGAACAACAATTTGCAACACAGTCCCTTTCAGCAGTACCAAGAAAGTTGTATGCCCATTTGCACTATTCAGTGCACTATTCAGTGCAAATTCGTGTGGAAACCTCTTGGTTCCAGAGAAGTTTCTACACAAGAAGACAAAGAAAAAACAATTCTACCAACCTGTCTTCCATTGAGGATCTGTATACTGCACGAGTCAAAAAGAGGGCTGTGAAAATATTTACAGATCCCTCGCATCTTGGACATAAACTGTTTCAACTCCTACCCTCAAAACAATGCTATAGAGCACTGCACACCAGAACAACTAGACACAAGGACAGTTTTTTCCCGAACACCATCACTCTGCTAAACAAATAATTCCTTCAACACTGTCAAACTAGTTACTAAGTCTGCACTACTATTAATCTTCTCATCACCCATCTCCTCCCACTTATGACTGTATGACTGTAACCTTGTTGCTGGTATCCTTAAGATTTATATTGACTGTTTCCTAGAATGATTTGATTGCTTATTTGTGCCCTATGACGATCATTAAGTGTTGTACCTTATGATTCTTGACGAATGTATCTTTTCTTTTTATATACACCAAAGACAAATTCCTTGTCCATACTTGGCCAATAAAGAATTCTATTCTATTCTATTCTATTCTATTCTATTCTATTCTATTCTATTCTATTCTATTCTATTCCTATTCCTATTCCAATTCCAATTCCAATTCCAATTCCATTCCTATTCCTATTCCTATTCCTATTCCTATTCTATTCTATTCTATTCTATTCTATTCTATTCTATTCTATTCTATTCTATTCTATTCTATTCTATTCTATTCTATGAAGACAAGCACTTGTTCTTCATTGTTCAGAAATACAGAACATGGAATAACTGAATAATGGGAGGATAAGGTCTGTTTATGTGCTATAAAACTGTTTGAAAATAAGAATAGTTCAACAGTAAATTCACAATCCAGGGCAATGATGATTAGTCCCCTTTAAAGGATATTTTCAGACACAGATTGGAGTGCCTTCTGAATGGGCAGGTTTAATTCGAATTCCTGTACTAGGGCCTCTCTAATTCTATTTTCCTAAAGGAGAGATGTAGACTGGAGTATTTCACTACAGGTATTATCTATTAACTACTATCAATCCCAGAAGCAGAATAGATCTGGATCTTAAATGCAGGAGACAGATATCAAACAGAATAACACATCTGGAAGAAACCTTGAAAGTCTTCTAGTCGAACCCCTTGTTCAAGCAAGAAACTCTATACCATTTCAGACAAATGATTATCCAAACTCTTCTTTAAACACCTCCAGTGTTGGACCATTCACAACTTCTGGAAGCAAGTCGTTCCACCGATTAATGTTTTTAATTGTCAGAAAAAAATATTCTTATTTCTAGAATAACGTCTTATTTCTTATTTCTATTCTTATTATTCTTTCCTTGATTAGTTTCCATCCATTGCTGCCTTCATGCGGTTTAGAGAATAGCTTGACTCCCTCTTCTTTGTGGCAGCCCCTGAGATACTGGAACACTGCTATCATGTCTCCCCTGGTCCTTCTTTTCATTAAACTAGACATACCCAGTTCCAGCAACCGTTCTTTGTATGTTTTAGCCTCCAGTCCCCTAATCATCTTTCTTGCTCTTGCTCTTCTCTGCACTCTTTCTAGAGTCTCAACATCTTCTTTTTTTAATATTGTGGCTACCAAAACCGGACATAGTATTCCAAGTGCAGTCTTACAAAGGCATTACAAAGTGGTGTTAACACTTCATGTGATCTTGATTCTCTACATCTCAAAAAGGAACTCTGGAAAAGGAACTGCTTTGACTTCTTCTTCTTAGACAGAAGATGGGCCAGCTTTCCATCTTAAATGCCTGCACATTACATACTCCCTCCCCTTCCTTCCTTCCTTCCTTCCTTCCTTCCTTCCTTCCTTCCTTCCTTCCTTCCTAACTGGGATGGGAGAAATCTGCATCATTAAGCTTCTCCTATGATTTTAGGTGCCAGCCCGGCTGACTCCTACACCCCCTGTGGATTCAGATTCTGATGATGTCCATCACATCTAACATACAGTAGAACCACAGGTCAAACAGGAGACTCTGAAAGGCAGGATGAGGACAGAGAAGTGGGAGCCATTAGGAAGAAAGAACAAAGAACCTAAGGTTTTAATAGAACTTTAGGTTGTCCTACACAATGCCTTAAAAGGGAAGGAGGAAATCACAGGAAAAGCAGAGGGAATTCTAATCCTTTAAAAAATGAAAATATGTCGAAGGAATTCTTTCCGTCATACCTAGATAACAATGCTGTTGTATTTATTATATACAAATAATACATAATAATAAGGGGACGTTGTGGCTCAGTGGCTAAGACACTGAGCTTGTCGATCGAAAGGTTGGCAGTTCAGCGGTTCAAATCCCTAGTGTCATGTAACGGAGTGAGCTCCCATTACTTGTCCCAGCTTCTGCTAACCTAGCAGTTCGAAAGCAGGTAAAAATGTGAGTAGAAAAATAGGGACCACCTTTGATGGGAAGGTAACAGTGTTCCGTGCACCTTTCACATTTAGTCATGCTGGCCACATGATCACAGAGACATCTTCGGACAGCGCTGGCTCTTCAGCTTTGAAACGGAGATGAGCATCGCCCCCTAGAGTCAGGAATGACTAGCACATATGTGCGAGGGGAACCTTTACCTTTACTTATTTATTATTATTATTATTAAAACAGAGGTCATCTCCTCAACCGTGAAAGCCTAGTTTGGAAACAATTTCCTATCAGCTTCATTTTAGAGACTTGGTTACAGTTATGAGGTTGGGGAAAGGAGGATCTTTCATTTGTTTTATTTAAAAAAAAACACTCCATAGATCTTAGAAGGAAAACAAAGCAACATGTTTCCCTTCTATCTCCTCTTAGGGAGGCAGTCCTGATCATGCACTGAAGAAGCTGGGCAGGACTCCTTATGCCACGACAGTTGTGATGCCAAAGATACAGATAGCCCAAAAACTCACAGAAGGACCATTCTTCAAAGGGACATGCCTCAGCTGAATCTTCCCGGCATGTTAATTTTGACGAATGTTAACCATGACTAAGGAGCTCTACAAAGGAAGGAGACCATTTCTGTATATTTATCAGTGTCCCAATTCCTCATTAGGTTGAAGAATGACTTTGGGTAGCAGCTGGTAAAGGAAAGGGGGTAGAGATTTAAGATTTTAGGGAATGGAGTCTCAGATGCCTCGAAGGCCAGGAAAAATGGCTGTAGCTATGTATGGAACTCAGATATTCCTCCTATAGAAATGGATATACTGTAAATATAGATATGAATGAAGGAGAATAAAATAATAGACAGGCAGACAGACAAACGGACAGATGAAGATGAAGATAGAGGAGGAGGCAGTGGGAGAGGAAGAGAAGGACGGAAGATAGATAGATAGATAGATAGATAGATAGATAGATAGATAGATAGATAGATAGATAGATAGATAGATAGATAATGGATGATTGGTAGCTAGCTAGCTAGCTAGCTAGCTAGATAGATAGATAGATAGATAGATAGATAGATACAGTAGATGATAGATGATAGATAGATAGATAGATAGATAGATAGATAGATAGATAGATAGATAGATAGATACAGTAGATAGATAGATAGATGTTTGCCCATCTCACCCAAAGCAACTGTGACTTTAACTTCAAGAATCCCAGGAGAACATTTAAAAATAAAAAAAGAATTCCATGCTGGAAATTGGGAGTTGCAATCCCAATGCTTCAAGGGGTCTGAATCAATCACAAAGGAGAAGAGTGGGGAACAGATGCAGCATCAAGGAAGTTCAGACAGTGTTTTGAAATGAACCAATAAGGGAAAACTTGATCCATTCCCAACACCACAGAGGTAAGAATCTTCTAAACTCCATCTACATCTGCCCATCGTCACATGCTCCTCAGCTTGCACCAATAGAAGTATTTCCAGTTGCTGAAAAAGTCACAACCACACTCTTCTGAACTGATTGAACTTAACTATGATATAGAATTCTGGGCATCAAAAAAAATCTCAAAAGGGAAGTAATGCAGAGAAAAAGAAACCAGAGCAATGAAAGAAGTAAATAAATGAAAATCAGGAAACATCAGGATTACTCCACCCACTCCACTCCCAGTTAAAATAGAAAAAGTATGGCAGATGATTTTCAAAGTATCATTTTCATGTGAGGAACCTGACTCTTAACTATGTCTCAAACCATATTTTTGTTAATGGTGGTTTACTGTTCTCTTTGAATCTCCAGACCACCATTCTATCTCCAGAAACCACTGCTTCGTGAAGACAAGAATAGAAACTTAGCAGATAGAAAACAAGCACAAATTTATGCTTTCCCTGCTATAGATGCATATATTGAAGCAGCAACCAAAGCAGGCTGCCTTAACTAAGATTTGCTACAAGCTATGATTACAAGATAGGATCCCAAACCAGAAGAAATAAAAGATCTTTTTTAAAAAAAACAAAAATCAAAAGAAACTACACAATCTTGACCCCTGAACATGACTTGAAGTCCTTAATGTGTCCCCCTGAACCACAGAGAGTTGATCTGACAGAGATTAATTTACAGAGAAAAGAGTAACCACATCAAACGGCCCATCGGAATCACACCTAAGCAGACACTGTCCAATCGTCCTCCAAGAATCACAAAATAAAATGCTGCAGACTAAAGCATGAAAGTTAACGACGAAGATTAACCCCAAGGAAGCAAGGCTGAGGACTTCTTACCAATCATATGATTTGCAACGTGGATCTGTATCTCTCTTTCATTTTCGAAGGTCATCTGGCACTTGATACACTGGTAAGTCTTCTTCTGTTTAAGAAAGAAAAAAGAAAAATATATCAGGCAAATCATCTTTATTGCTGTGGTAGAATTCTTGGTGTTCTACTATTAACACAGAACTAATTTATGGCTTTCTGAAATGGTCTATATCTGTGATGGCGAACCTATCGCACATGTGCCAGAGGTGGCACACAGCGCTCTCTCTGATGGTACACGAGCCTTTGCCCCAGTTCAGCTCCGCCACGCATGTTTGTGTGCCTCCCATTGCCAGCTGGTCTTCAGGTCTGTGATTCAGTCATGTGTGGGGGCTATATATGTCAGAGCGACAATCAGCCCCATTATCTTGCTTGAGGTAATTGCCCTCAATTATAGGTGGAATCGTGGCGTTCTCCTTGTGTATACTTTGAAAAATAAACCGAAATACATTTTCTAATTAAACTCGTATTTATTGTAAAGAAAATAAAACATCTCATTAATCTAAATTAGTTACATTTTGGCAAAGATCCCCAGCCTGACCTCTCTGGCTGGAGAACAAAGAAAAGTTTTTGAGAAGAAGAGAAAGGAATGTAGACATGCGCAGTAGATCAGAGATAAGAACTTGGCAAGCTACGGTAAGTCTGAAAGTTCAGAAATAAAAGCTCTGCTGGTAAATACAAAAACGCAGTGACAATATACAGACATGTGTGGGGGCCGTACACACATTGCATTTTTGGGGTCTGGGTGCATGTGCACTTTGGGCACTCTGTCTGGAAAAGGTTAGCCATCACTGATCTATATTTATTTATTGTTTATTTATTTATTCAATTTATATGCCGCTCTTCTCCAGAGACTCGGGGCAGCTTACAATGCGTTAAGCAATAGCCTTCATACTTTTGTATATACCTGCTTAGGAGGGCTTTCGCCCCCCTCCCCAGGGGTGTTCTTTTATTATACAAAGTCAGCTTATTGCCCCCACAATCCAGGTCCTCATTTTACCTACCTCGAAAGGATGGAAGGCTGAGTCAACCTTGAGCCTGGTGAGACTTGAACTCGCAGTAATTGCAGGCAGCTGGTGTTACTTAACAGCACTTTAGTCTGCTGCGCCACCAAGGCTCCATATTATGGTTTTATCTCAGTCAAATGGATTAAAACAATAAAACCATGGTTGAGAACTAAGCAAGGAGAGAAGCAACTTAGAACTAAGGAGAAATTTCCTAAAGGTGAGAGCAATCCACCAATGGAACACCTTGCCTCCAGAAGTTGTGGGTGCTCCATCACTGGAGGCTTTTAAACAGAGATTGGGCAGTCATTTGTCAGGAATGGTAGGGGGCCATGATAGCATGCGTGCCAGAGGTGGCACTCTTTGGGCATGCGCGCCGGCCAGCTGGTCTTCATAGGCACTGGAGCTCCGGAAAACAGCCTGAAAACGGCTCCCAAATGGCCAAAAACAGGTAGTTTTGGGGGCCTTTTTTTGGGCTGTTTTTTGGGCCATTTTTGGCACCAAAAATTGCCCCAAAAAGGCATGCATGCACCAGCCACCTTTGGGTTTCTGATGCTCCAGCGCATGCACATGCATGCACATGCATGCGCATACCGGTTTCTGCACTCGGTGCTTAAAAGGTTCGCCATCACTGGTATAGGGTCTCCTGTTCAAGCGGAGGATTGGAATAGAACACCTCCAAGGTCTCTTCCAGCTCTATTATCCTATGTTCTAATCTGTATCATCCTTTGGAATTTCAGTTACTATGAAGAGCAGATAATAAGCTCCATAGATAAACACTGTCCATGTTTCAAAATCTCCAGAAACTTTTCAAATCCCTCCAGCATCACTACTCTTTACAAAAACAAGTCCTGTGCACACCAAACTATCGAGACTTTAAGAACAAAGAGGTATATTATGGTCTAGTGGCTACACCACATACCCACGTGAATATGCTGAATGCACAAAATATCAAAAACCTGAATCTACCCACTCCACGCACACACAGAATGAAAATCCGTTCAGACCAAAGGGTTCCATCCTTTCTCAAAGTAAGTTGTCACGGAGTGCATGCCATTGTAGTGATGACTTCATTTGCATAAAGCACTCATTACAATCACACAAATCATCATGAACAATGCATGTTCATCCCTTTCATCTGAAATCCATTCAACTGGGTCCAGAAAAATCAGGATATCGTGCACCAACCTTAACCAACTGCTTTGCATCTTCGTTGCTAAATCACATGCAAAGAATTACAGCCAGCAAATACTCCTGAATGACTCCTGACACTTTGCTAGACCAATACTTTTATTTTTTCATTGTTGCTGGCATTGCTGTTGTTATTTGTAAGTAGAAGCTACAACCAATATTTCTTAATAGGCTCAAGGCGAAAGTAACCTCATAAAGGTTCAGAATAACCTTTGGAAGGCAGTTGGAAGGGACTTTGGAGGTCTTCTAGTCCAACCCCCTGCTCAAGCAGGAAAGCCCATAATATTTCAGACAAATCATTCTCCAACCTCTTCTTGAAAACCTCCAGTGTTGGAGGATTACCCACAACTTCTGGAGGCGAGTCGTTCCGCTGGTTAATTGTTCTCACTGTTGGGAAATTTCTCCTTAGTTCTAGGTTGCTTCCCTCCTAATGCTCCCAGTGATGATGACTCCATGCAACTTCTCATTTTAAAGAGAACCCAAATGAGCTGTCTATCATCCCCCCCAAAGAAACTATATAGTCAACTGTAACAATTGGATGGTACAGGAGATTTTGGGATGGAAATTAATATCAAGAGTAGAGTATTGTTCTGCGTTGGCAGGCGATTGTTTTGGCTTTTTTTTTTCCATCTCTCTAAACTTCTAGGTTAAAATTTGATGGAGATAAACTGTGGGCTTGGCCATATGGGCAGCCAACCGAAAGCGAACAAATGGACAATTGAACAAATCAACCTAGAAATCTCAAAGCGCAAATGAGAAGGATCAAATCGCCCTACTTCAGAGGAATAATGTAAAGATCTGCCTCTTTGGAGAAAGTTCTGGATGCTGAGAAGTGTGGAAAGTAAGAGGAGAAACAGAAGACAACCAGGGGCATATTGAATGGACTCAGAATGGCAATGGGTGGACCATTGAAAAACCAGAAGAATCAAGTTAAAGATAGATCATGAAAAAATATGCCTATATGGTAAGTAGATATTAACATCATTAGTTACTGAGTGCAAGAATAATAGAATAACCAAGTTGGAAGAGACCTTGGAGGTCTTCTAATCCTATACCATTTCAGAAAAATGGTTGTCCAATCTCTTCTTTAAAACCTCCAGTGATGGAGAAGGAAGGAAGGAAGGAAGGAAGGAAGGAAGGAAGGAAGGAAGGAAGGAAGGAAGGAAGGAAGGAAGGAAGGAAGGAAGGAAGGAAGGAAGGAAGGAAGAATAGCAGAATAGGAGAGTTGGAAGGGATCTTGGAGATCTTCTAGACCAACCTCCCCACTCAAGCAGGAGACCCTATACCACTTCAGACAAATGGTTGTCCAATCTTTTCTTAAAAACCTCCAGTGATGGATCACCCGCAATTTCTAGAGGCAAGTCATTGTTCCATCAATGAATTGTTCTAACTGTCAGGAAATTTCTCCTTATTTCTAGGTTGGTTATCTTGATTAGTTCCCGTATATTGCCTCTTGTTCTTAATCTTGTTGTTAATCTGTTTACTTCTTTCAACAAAGCCCAGCATCCAGGACCATTTTCTAGGGGCAGAAATAATCCATCAGTGAGGTGTTTCCAGCTGTATTTTGAAAGTTTGAATGACTTATGTATCTGAAAGCTCGCATGATTCTGGAAAGCATTAAGATGGGAGTTCACCATTCAAGAAGGCCATCAGAATCCAGTGATTCAACTTTGATTTCAATGTTAATGCAAGACCAGCTTTATCAAATCAACAGTAATGTTGTACATTCTGCTCGAAAACAACTGAAAAACTGTTTATCTTTTTTATAAAGAATGTTTTACTGATCAGTGAAAATATAACACCAGTTGATCTTGGTGCATTTTTCTTCGTGTTCCAAATGTTTTATTCGTTGCAAAAAAAAACGTGTTTGGTCTTTAAATAAGAGGGATGTGATTGCAGAAAAAGACGTTAAAGAAATCAAACAGAATAGCTCGCACATCTTCCTTTTGGAAGTAAAAAATGCAAATTCTAGAAAACTGCAGCAATCTATACTGAAACATGACTTGATTCCCCCACCTCCTTTTTATTCTTTTTCCCTTTTTCTCATTTATTATGCATTTCCTGTGCCAGGCTTAGCTGGAGAACAAAAAAGAGGCAATGACACTTGCTTGTTTTATTCAATCCGACAAGAAGTTTATATTTAAAAGTGGCAAGGTTGTACCTGCTTAGCAATGACACAAGGACAAAACGTCTAGGAATGATTAGCATCAGTATTAAAATTTAAAGCAGTCACTTCAGAAGGCGAAGTCCATTAGAAGCCGGTTGCTAAAATTTCCTTCTATTTTTATTCCTTGCGGAAGAAGTCACTTTACATTACCAAATCAAGCGGCAGAAAGTTTGGTTGCTTGGAAGCCATGTCAGGAAAAAGGGCTGGCTGTCTGGTGCAGGAATTCATACAGGGAGTCCTTGACTTGTAACCCTTTGAAGTTGTAACAGCACTAAAAAAAAAGTGACTTACGACTAGACTTTACACTTACGACTGTCAAAGGAAGGAAGGAAGGAAGGAAGGAGAGAGGGAGGAGAAGGAAGGAAGGAAGGAAGGAAGGAAGGAAGGAAGGATAGAACAGAACAGAACAGAACAGAACAGAACAGAACAGAACAGAACAGAACAGAATAGAATAGAATTTTTTATTGGCCAAGTGTGGTTGGACACACAAGGAATTTGTCTTGGTGCATACGTTCTCATTGTACATAAAAGAAAAGATACATTCATCAAGAATCAAGGTACAACACTTAATGATAGTCATAGGGAAAGAAGGAAGAAATGAGGGAAAGAAGAAAGAAAGAAAGAAAGAAAGAAAGAAAGAAAGAAAGAAAGAAAGAAAGAAAGAAAGAAAGAAAGGGGGGAGGGAGGGAGGAGGAAGAAGAAGAAAAGAAAGAAAGAAAGAAAGAAAGAAAGAAAGAAAGAAAGAAAGAAAGAAAGAACGAAAGAAAGAAAGAAAGAAAGAGAGGGGGGAGGGAGGGAGGAAGAAGAAGAAAAGAAAGAAAGAAAGAAAGAAAGAAAGAAAGAAAGAAAGAAAGAAAGAAAGAGAAAGAAAGAAAGAAAGAAAGAAAGAAAGAAAAAGAGAGGGGAGAGGGAGGGAGGAGGAAGAAGAAAAGAAAGAAAGAAAGAAAGAAAGAAAGAAAGAAAGAAAGAAAGAAAGAAAGAAAGAAAGAAAGAAAGAAGGAGGGAGGGAGAGAAGGAGGAAGGAAGGAAGATCACACACTCTTTTCCAGGATGTGCTATCACAAGTCATTAAAAGGGAATTACCAAATCAAACAAAATTATCTCATATTCTTAGCTGTAGTTGTTTCTCAAAAGCTTCTTTACCATAATACTTTTCCTCCCAGTGTTTACTTGTAAGATATTTTGAGAATTTTCTAAGTCTCAGTTGCTAAGTTTCCGAGATACCCTGGTTAATACTGTGGTACTAGAATCCAATGCACCTCCTATATTTCATGTCTACTTTTCTTTCCCTTCTGAGTCGAGATACCGAGACAGGCTTGTATTTAATCGAAACATGTACTCCTACTGTTTTTTCATGTAATCTCAACATAGCTTTTCTCCGACTATACCTTTTTTCCCTAATCCTCCACTGTTAGGCTCTGTGTAAAAGGGGAAAAATCAATAATGGATCCAGGAAAAAAAAAAGAAGAAGAAGAAAAAGAACTGGTCAAGAATTATAGAGTAGCAACGTCATTCGGACAGCCCAGTTGGTATTTCACATACAAGGCCAGCTGTGTAAAAACCACATTTTACCTGTTATACTACAAATCAACAAGAGATTAGAAAACAGAGAACAGTGTGTTGTTCAATTTAGCTTCCCCAGCTATCTTCGATGTAGCTCTTTAACAAGAGCTATTGAAATTTACTGTTCTCTGAAAAATGCTATGAGCATTCAGAGGCCCCCTGCCTATAATTCTGCTAAAATTTTTAGCAGATTTCTGCTAAAGTCTTTGAGCTGACTTGCAAGCAGTCTCATTCAGAAATATTTATATACGCTGAGGCCTATATGTAGGTCTCCGTGTATGTGTAGTTAGAAAGTGACTTCTATAAAGATGAGAATAAGGACGAGAATTATTGAGTTCCTAAATTGGATGCTGCCAATTTTAACTGAAATCTTTCCGGCTCCTTGCATCCTTCTAAAGCAGGGTTACCCAACCTGAATTATTTTCAGGTCTGTGGACTTCAACTCCCAGAATACCCCAGCAATGCAATGCAATGCTGGCTGGGGCATTCTGGGACTTGAAGTCCACACATCTTAGAAAGGTTTAGGGTTGGGAAACACTGTTCTCAAGCAACAGTCAAGAAGAACACAGCAAAAAGGATCAAATAAACAAGAACAGGTGGGCTTCTGTTTCTAACCAGTTTTCCTCATTGGGCAGCTTTCCAGATTTGCTGAGCTGACAGCTCCCATACTTGGCCTAATGGACAAGGGGCAACATTATCCGAACCAATCTGAAGAATATCAAGTTGATGTTTTGTTCTGAAAAATAAAGAAATGAAGATTTGGGGAGGGGGTTGAATATCCTCCCACCTGCAGGTGCAGATTAAGGCTAGAAAAGTATGATGCAACCCTGTTCACCAAAGTTGGAATCTTGGATCAAAATGGAGATGAGCCAATCACGTTTCTACTCACACTTCCAAAAAAATGGAGGTGCTATGGGAATGCTCATCACAATTCAGATATCATCTGAAATCAGATAATTTGGCGCTGTTGTTAAAGAAGAATACCCCAAATTACTGTGAGAAGGACCCACATTCTTCCTTAATCAATGAAGGCTAAAAAAACAGAGCAGAGTAGTTAGGACTACTGATAATCTACCTGGAGAACTAAAATAGGTTAGATCAGGGGGTCTTCAAACTTGACAATTTTAAGACTTGTGGACCTCAACTCCCAGAATTCCCCAGATGGCTGAGGAATTCTTGGAGTTGACGTCCACAAATCTTAAAGTTGCCAAGTATGGAGGCCCCTGGGTTAGATGAAAGAGGCATAGGCCTTATTTGCATCCATCCATCTATTAAGAGGGCATGCTCTTGTTAATGATAAAGCAGAACTAAAATACTAGCATATACACCAATATACCTTCGGTAAATTGTAATTTGGCACAAATCTGAATTCTGATTTTTTTTTCCATTATCTTCTACAGGGGAGGGGGGGGGAACCTCCTGTTCTCTTGGGATATAATTCAACACATTTATTTTGTTGAGGAACTTAAAGCCTCTCCAGAGAAAAGACGAAACCTGGAAACGCTTCTTGAAGAGAGATAGTTAAAAGTAGGTGCGAAGGGGACGGCATCCATTTCCACTCACAGCGACTGTGAAGTAGCCAGAAGAATAGTAGGGTTAAAAAAAAACTGCAGTGAGAGTTTGAAGTAGTGCAGCCACTGTCTCTGTGCAACCACACAAAACTAGAATTAGCCTGACATAAAAGCCGAGGCCTGTTCTTTAAGAGACAGAGGGCAAAGTGCAAAATCAAGAAAGAAAGAAAAAGTAGGAAGACGGGGGACTAGGATAATAAGTAGTTCGGGATGACGAAAACCCAAGAGGTTTCACGCTGAAGGGAGAGGTGTTTCCATTCTGTATTTTATTCTCTGCAGAATTAGACGTATATCACAGCTGGAGACCGGTCTAGTCACTGATTCATTTGACCTCCAGGGAGCACCGCACCAAAGCGTGGAGTGAAACAAAGCAAAAGGGAGCTTTATCTAGGGATTGTTTCAAAGCCCCCCCCCCAAAATCCTTTGAACTCAACATATTGCCCTCACTGGCAAAAGCTTCCTGGGTGACTGTTCCCAGCTTCATCATGGGAAGTTGCTTTATCAAGCGATTTCAGACTCAAATGAGGAGAAACAGCCTTGGGCCAGAATAACAAGTGTTGGAACTTGGAAGGGACCTTGGAAGTCTTCTGGTACACCCCTTGCTCAAGCAGGAAACCTTATACCACTTCAGACAAACGGTTGTCTAATCTCTTCTTAAAAATCTCCAGTGTTGGAGCACCCACAACTTCTGGAGGCAAGTCATTGTTTTACCGATGAATTGTTCCGTATAGCAAATTTCTCCTTAGTTCTAGGTTGGTCCTCTCCTTGATTAGTTTCCATCCGTTGCTTCTTGTCCTGCCTTCAGGTGCTTTGAATAACAGAGTTGGAAGGAAAGTCTTCTACTCCAACTGGCTGCTCAAGTAGCAAACCCTATATCCGTGATGGAGAACCTATGGCACAGGTGCCACAGGTGGCACGCGGAGCCATATTGTTGGGCACACAAATGTTGCCCTAGTTCAGCTCCAGCGTGCATGCGCGCACCGGCCAGCTGATTTTCAGCCTTCCGGTCCCACCGGAAGTCAGGAAACGGGCTGTTTACGGCCTCCGGAAGGCCTCCAGGGGGATGGAGAAGGCTGTTTTTGCCTTCCCCAGGCTCCTAGAAAGCCTCTGGAGCCTGGGGAGGCGGAAAAATGGGCCTACCGGGCCCACTGTGCTACCACATGCCAAAAGCAGGGGGAAGTGTGTGGGGGGGGTCACGTGCGCATGTGCAGGAGGGTGGGGTGCATTGAATTATGGATGTGGGCACAGGCACTCGCGACCCCCCCACGTTCCCCCCGCTTTTGGCACGTGACGGCAAAATGGTTAGCCATCACTGCCCTATATCATTCCAGACAAATGACTGTTCAGTCGCTTCTTGAAAACCTCTAGTGATGGCATACCCACAACTTCTAAAGGAAAGCCCTTCCACTGATGAATTGTTCTCACTGTCAGGAAATGTCTCCTTTGTTCTAGGTTGCTTCTCTCCTTGATTAGTTTCCAACTTTCCATCCATCGCTTCTTGTCTTGCCTTCAGGTACTTTGGAGAATAGATTGACCTTGTGGCAGCCCCTCGAATGCTTGACGGATGCTTGACAGAGCCACTTTTTGGTGTCGGTCAAACCAGGGGTGAAATGCTCCCAGTTCGGACCGGTTCTCCCGATCCGGTAGCGATGGCCATGGGTGGTTCTGAGAACCAGTAGCAAAAATCCCTACCCCCCCCCCATGCCCAGCTGAGTCATGCGATCATCAGAGGCTTTTTTTTTAACTTTTAAAAGCATTTTTTCTACAACCTCTTTGGCCGAAAAAATGCTTTAAAAAGTAAAAAAAAAAAAAGCCTCTGATGATCATGCAGCTCAGCTGGGATGATCAGAGGCTTTTAAAAGCATTTTTTCTACAACCTCTTCGACCCAAAGAAATAGGATCCAGAAATTATCCAATTGTCTTCCCTGCAAAGAATTATTGCTAATTGAAAAATATCAGCAAGAAATTAATTATTGACTGAGATGCGTTGCTTTCCCCGTCCAATAATTTTCAGACAGATGACAGCAATTTTTAGACATTTTTTCCAACTCTGCCTAGAATTAGCTTCGGAGGGATAAAGCTTTACACAAATATTTTTTAGGGTATGGCACTGAATTATCACTTAACCACGAAACAATATTTATTTCCAGCAACTGATCCAGTCTGTAAATAAAGTCACACGACTTATCCAAAGAGCATCACCATTGCCATGGCTTAAAACTGAGAAAAGTTTATCCTTCAAAGAAAAAAAAAGGAAGAAAACTGAAACTTATGCTGCTTCATTTTTGCAATCAGGCATTCATACTCAAGTTTTTAAGAAGAATGCCTGTTATGAAGGACATTCTCCAATCCAAAATGTTATCCAGTTTCACATAGAACTCTCCTATAAACAGAATGTTATGCACCAACCCTAAAAGGCTTTCGAAGAGCCAGATGCACACAAAAACATTTTTAGCATGGAACCGAATGCAAGTTTCTTCTCCCCTGATGGAACCAAGTACAGATAATCCTTGCTTAATGACCAGGACTGGAATTTCCATCACTATACAATGTAGTTGCAAAGTGCAATGTCACATGACCACATTGCTTAGTGATAGCAGTTCCAGAAGTGCCCCCCAGTTGTCGTTAAGCAAATCATGGTAGGTCATGAAGCAAGAATCACAATGATCATGACTTCCGACTTCCTGAAGGCTTCCCCACTGACTTTGTTTATGGGAAAATTGCAAATGAGAATCAGGTGACTGCAGGATGTTGTATTGGTCAAAATTCTGGACCAGCTGCCAAGCACTCAGATTGTGATCACACGATTGCAGCGATGTTGCGACTGCTGGGAACTTCAATGACCAATGGTAAATTTTATTATTTTTATTTCATTTATTTGTTTCAATTTATAAACCGCCCTTCTCCTTGCGGACTCAGGGCGGTGAATAGCCAGAATAAAAACATGGTATACAAAAATTAAGACCAATTAAAAATTATTAAATATTTTCGGCCGACAATTAAAACAATCCAATTTCAAATCAATTTCAAATTTAAAACAGAGGATGGGATCAAGCCAGCCCAGCTAGATGGAACAAATGGGTTTTAAGGTCCCGACGAAAGGTCCGGAGGTCTGATATCCTGCGTATCTCCGGGGGTAGGACATTCCAGAGGGCGGGCGCCGCCACAGAGAAGGCTCTCCCCCTGGGGTTCGTCAGCTGACACTGTCTGGCCGACGGCACCCGGAGGAAGCCCTCTCTGTGCGAGCGTACTGGCCGGTGGGAGGCTATTGGCAGCAGAAGGCAGTCCCACAAATACCCAGGTCCTAAGCCATGGAGCGCTTTAAAGATGGTCACCAACATCTTGAAGCGCACCCGAAAGACCACCAGGAGCCAGTGCCGCTCGCGCAAGAGATAAATACCACTTATTCAGCACAATTGTGCGTTTGAGCGGTCCCTGAATATGTGGTCATTCATCGACAACCACCTGTCGACATTTCAAACAGGTGTAAAGGTTTGAACAGAATACAGATTTGCATTCATCTGTTTGTAGTGATAATTATGAAAATTTATGGCAATACTTACTCTGGGAATGGGGGATGTCTGTGTACCCTTCTTTTGGCCACTGGTTTCAGGCGTCAAGTCTCGATGATCCAGCTGGAGGTGGCTCTCTAGCTCCTCGGCACTTTCAAATTTGACACTACACTCTGGACATCTCAGACTACCGCAAGGTCTTTCACTAATGTCCGGTACAGTCAGGCCCAAGGACTGTCCGTTGGTGCTTCGAGCCATGCAAGCAGCACACAGTCCATATGGTAGACCATTAACATCCAGTTTCACCAAGTCTTGCTTGTTTCTGAAGTCTTTCAAGCACAGAGCACACTTGTAGAGTTTCTGCAAAGCCTGGCCGTTGGGCGATGACGCGGCCGAGTTCCCTACCAATTTTTGCATATGGAACGTTCCGTGGATTTTCAGCTCCAGAGTCGAGGTGACTGTCTGCATGCAGACAACACAACGAAATCCGGTGAGAGAATTCCTAAGATCGGGATGCATCTGGCAGTGTTCGATGAAGTCCTCTTCACTTTGCAGTGGCATTTTGCAGATCCGACATGTGCCCGTGTCCAAGCTCTTGCTGTGAGTTACTTTATGTTCCGTTAAGGTCAGGAGCGATGGGAAACGCTCCCCGCAAATAGGGCACATATAATGCTTTGCTGGACCCCGATGGGTCTGCATGTGTTCCCGGAGGCCATTCTCTGAGAAAAAGGTCCTTGAGCAGATATTACATTTGTGACTCCCTTTGATGAACTCTGCTTTCTTCCTGGAACAATCATCCTCCCCAGGTCGGATGTTATGATCCCGCAAACGATGGTTCTGCAGCAGGACTTCCATGGTGTACGCAGCTCCACAAATATCACAGCCATACATAGGTTCAGAGGCATCGATGTCATCCTCGCTAGCTTCGTGGCTATTGGACGTGTCTGGGTTTTTGATCAGCATGTTTGGCATATCTGTTGACTCAGCTTTCTTGCTGGCTGGCGTCATGCCGTTGGCCGTGCCATTCTCAGCGCCCGCGTCGAAGACGCAATGCTTCTCCCGCAAATGTTTCTCGAGCAGAATAATGGCATGGAACGCCTTGCTGCAGAACTTGCAGTTGTATTTTTTGCTGTGGGTGGTGATGTGGCACTGCAGCTCCACCTCGGTGCTGAAGGTCTCCCCACAAAAGATGCACTTGTGCGACTTGGCTGGGTTCCCCAAATGGCTGTGCTTCACATGGATCTGGAGGTCCGCCTCCTTCCGGAAATCCCAGTTACAGGCCGTGCAGCGGTACATTTTTTTCTCATTGCTGTGCTTGACTGCCAGGTGCACTTGAATGGATACTTTGGAGTCAAAAACCTCTTGGCACAGGGTGCAATGGTACAAGACGAACGTATGCATGTCCAAAAGGTGCTTCTGAAGGTCGTCCACCGACGAAAACTGCTTGTCACAGCTCTCGCAGACGTAATGTGTTGAGGTCGTCATGTAATGGACAGTGAGATGCTGCAGAAGAGAGTCCTGGGAGTCAAAATCTTCTTTGCACTGAGGACACGACTGCTTCCTTAACAGCAACTCCAAGTGCAACTTCAAATGGGTCTGGAAACTTTCAAAGTTGGAGAACTTCAGCTCACACTGATTACACGGGTATTCCCCATTGGAAACAGAATGGACGCTAGCGGAAAGCCGTTGTCTTTTGGGGGAAGAAACTTCAACATCTGAAGACACCGGGCTCTGTTCACCTTTGGACTTTTTATTGTGTGCCAGTGGAATGTTCTTGTGGTTTTCTTTAATGTGTTTTGTCAGCTTGAGAATGGAGCCAAAAATGGGCGAGTTCGTGCAATACGGACAGGAGTAAACTTCCATAAAAGACTGGGAGGGTTGAACCACGGGGGAATCCAACTTCGAGTTCCCGATGTTGCAGTGAGTTTGCTGGATGTGTTCAGTCAGAGAAGCTTCAGTGAGGAAGCCCATGGAACACTGGTTGCAAAAGAAGGCATTGTTACCATCTTGCGTTGTGGCTCCCGGCCCACAATGGGCGATACGGATGTGTTCCTGCAGGCTGTTAATATCGGCAAACATCTCTGGGCAATAGTTACAGTGGAAAGCAGAGATGTTGCTGAACTGCATCATCGGATAGGCGTGGTTTTTATGCACTTTCCGCACGTGTTCATTCAGGTTGTATAAGGTAGGCATGGATTCAAGGCAAATCTGGCATGTGTGGTTTTGCTGAGGTTTATCTGTATGGATGGTCTTCAGATGGATCTCCAAAACAGCAAGACTGTTGAAGTCACGTTTGGTACAATAAGGGCAGCTGTAGGCTACCTTTGACCAAGCCTGGCCTTCTTCCCTTTCCAACGATCTCATTTTCTTCTGTCCCCTCAAAGGTTTCAAGGTCGAGTCGGGCGTGGAGCCTCGTTCCACCGATGCACTGGAATCTGGCGTGGCGCTACTCATGGAGGCCACGCTGCCCAAGACGGGGTCTGGGCTGATGCTGTGGTTGCTGGAATCAGGCTGTCGATGGCTATCTAAGTGGCAATAAACTTCTTCCACGGAAGAGAACTGCTCAGGGCACATGGGACACTTATGTTTTTTGTTGGCATGAGCTTGGTGGATGTGGGACAGGAGAGAATTTTCATCGGCAAAGACCTCCGGGCAATGGATGCACTGCAAGTCAGCCTTTTCGGACAATTGCGGATGGCGGGTCATGACGTGCTTCTCCAGCTCTTCGGTCTGGCTGAAGGTCTCCTCGCAGTAGTCGCACATGAAGTCGTCCTTCTTGGCCTCCTTCTCGCTCTTGGCCAGGTGCTCCTTGTTCTTCTTGTGCGCTTGCATGTGGCTTTGCAGCGAGCTGGTGGAAGAGAACCCCCTCTTGCAGACCGTGCACTTGAAGGGCTTGCTCGAGCTGTGAGTCTTCAAGTGGATCTTGAGGTGGTCGCTGCGGGAGAAGGCCGCCTCGCATTCGTGGCAGTGGTACTTCTTGTCTCCCGTGTGCAGCTTAATATGCCGGTCTCTGCTCCTCTTGTGCTTGAAAAGTCGGCTGCAATAGGTACATTTGAACGGTAGCTTGTCGCTGTGAATCTGCTCGTGCCTTTTAAGGTAGCTCAGGCGAATGAAGGACTTATCGCAAAACTGGCAGGGATAGGGCAGGCCGGTCCCCCCTTCCTCCTCTCCGATGCCGAGATCACACCCATCTCCAATCATCTGAGTGGGTGATGCAACGTCTTTGCTGGAGGGAGATGAAGTTACCCAAGAGAGTTGTGGGTCGTCTTCGCCATCTGTAATGGGGAAAGCAGAAAGGAGATTAAAAACAATTCCCAGTGCATCTGTGAAAACAGGGACAAAGCCAGCCGTTCCACAACACTATGGCCCTTCTGCTACCACCGGCGGTGGGAGGGAGGGAGAAAAAGAGAGCGGGGGGAGAGAGAGAGAGAAAGGAAGGAAACAGAAAACCCACCGCTAAAGGAAAAAAACCCAAAAACCCGAAAGAACCAACAGCACAACAGCTTAAAGGGATATTTGAGCAGAAGAAAAAGAAAGGAAAATTTCCCCCCTCTTGCACAAAACTGTCTCTTTAAAAAAGAAAGAAAGAAAAACATAACAGAAAAACAGTTTCTACTTCCAGTTGCAGGAGATCACTACGAATGCAAAGCCATTTCTCTTTTCCCCCCCCCCTTACCCCTCCCGGTCCTCCCCCACCCCTCCAAGCAGGTTTAACACCTGTCTACTCGATTGCCAAGCAATAAACAGCCAGTCAAGAAAAGAGAAGGCAACCAGGCTCAGAGCGACACAAACATTTCTATGAGTGGCTCCGGCTGCTGCATTAAGTGCTGGAACGCAAACCAATTTTTTTTTTCCCCGTAGATATAAGTCAGAATGGATTTCAAATCATATTGGTTTGAAACAGCCATTCAGTCCGAAACGTAGAAGGCTAACAATTAGAGAAGGCACCCAGACTCTCTCTCCTTCACCCACACAGACCCAAAGAAAATCACTTAAGAACCGTGCCACATAAGCAAGATAAGATTTTTTTCCCCAAAAAAACCCACTCCGTGGCACGAAAAAGCAATCCAGAAATGACGGGTCAAAGCTCAACAGGACAACATGTCCAGTGGCTTCCCAGCCACCAATCAGAGTTGGGGGAATTTTCATTTTATTTTGCAAGCCGTAAAGAGGCAACTTCTTAAACCGATGCATCTAACTTTAAAGGTGCTCCATCTCTCTGTGCAGGGAGGCAGTCAGGCTGCAGTGCCAACCTCGCGCCCTGAGTGTCTGCCAACTCTGCAGTGAGATGGCAGCCAGTCCGGCAGTAGCCGGAGATGGCAAGCATTTCCACAGTGTGGCGCCTGGGAATCTGTTTGTCTGGGGGCGGGGGGGGGGGAAGGTGGGGAATTTTGCCATATTGTGGAATAAATAGACGGATTTGGGACGCTGATTCGATTCATGGGTTTGGGTTTGTGCAGATCTTTTCCCTTGCAAAAGAAAGGAAAACGTGGGTTCGACTGGAATTGATCGAAGGACTGCTGACTCTACACAGCTGCACCTTCCTCCCCCAATCCAAACATCCATCACTACAATAGCTTTACTCTTTCTCAGTGTCCGTATTGTTCACAAATGGACAAGAACGATACGGATCCTTGCTCAACTCTTCCTAGTTGCTTCTGCTCTGAGGATCCACATGTATCAGTAGCACTTAAGACTTATATACCGCTTCATAGTGCTTTACAACTCTCTCTGAGCAGTTTACAAAGTCAGCATATCGCCGCTCCCCCTCCTTGCCCAACAATCTGGGTCCTCATCATACCGACCTCGGAAGGATGGAAGGCTGAGTCAACCTTGAATGGATCAGGACTGAACTTCAGGCTGTGGGCACAGTCAGCTTGCAATACTGCATTCTAACCACCAAGCCAAATGGCTCCATGTAAGTTTGTAATCAGCTGTTTGCAATCCATTTCATGGCTACCAAACTTCTTCAGGCACTTCATGTATTATCCCTTGCCTCTTTGCTTCAAAATAAGCTTCTCTGAGGAGGCCCCCTCCCTACCAAGAGTAGGCCCAAACCCTTTGACCTAATGGTACTGTTTCAGGGAATGTCTCACTTAACAGCAACAAAATTTTGGGTTCGTAAGTCAAGGACCACCCGTGTTTATTAATTTTATTTATTTTATTAATCCTATTTCTATGCCGCCCACTCTCCAAGGACTCTGGGCGGCTTACAAAAATCAACAGTATACTAAATAGCATATTGCCCCCAACAATCAGGGTCCTCATTTTACCCAGCTCGGAAGGATGGAAGGCTGAGTCAACCTTGAGCCAGTGAGATTTGATCTGCTGATCTGCTGAACTAGCAGTCAGCTGAAGTAGCTGCAGTACAGTACTCTAACCACTGCACCACCTCGGCTCAACGTCACGTGTTGACATTCATATTTGTTATGTTCATGTTGAATACTTCCTCTTGCTGCTTTTCCTGTAAGTGTAGGTGTAAAGCCACCTAAGCGTGGCGTCTAAGATGGGAGGCAAATAAGTGTCAGGGTTACAAGTAACACCCGCAACGAAATAAAACTGCGAGGTTTGGATTTCCTCAAAGTTCCATTTTATTAGAGATGTCATATTGGCACATCTGGAAAAACCCGAATCTGAAAGCTTCCAGGTTTTCCCCACCCAAATGGAAGCCCAAGTCCCTGCCCAGCCACACCCACATGTCCATCACATGGTCCAATCAGAGAACCGTCCCAATGGGGCGGAGACTGGAGACTGGAACTGGAGATGTCTCCCAGTTCCAGTCTCCCAAGTGCAGGGCAAGGTGTCCTTGACGCTCTGAGAAAGGAATGTTATTATGTCTATATATCCCCCATGCTCTACACAATCCCTCCTCCCAATTTCCCACAGTAAGAAATGTGGCAGGTCTGAAGATATAAAATACAAAATATGTCTCCCAGGCCTGACAATAAGTTTAATCAATGAATAAGCACTCTTGGAAAAGCCCAAAACAATGTTTGAATGCTTTCTGAGAGGCTGGCACAGCTGGTTTTGAAAATGAAAACTTTAGCATGCCAAATGTTTCACCCCTTTCCGTCCTTGAGCTAAGTCTTCTGACCACGTTCCTTGCCTGTGTGAGGCTGGGACGGAGGGAAGATAGAAGTCGGCCTTCCCTGGAGTTGTACCGCAACTCTATACAAACTCACACCAAGGAGGATGTAGGCAGGTGACCTCCTTCCCCAAATCGACACCCTCCAGCATCCTCCACCACTGTAATTCCCCATCGGCCTCCTT
This sequence comes from Masticophis lateralis, assembly GCA_030761175.1. Taxonomy (NCBI): domain Eukaryota; kingdom Metazoa; phylum Chordata; class Lepidosauria; order Squamata; family Colubridae; genus Masticophis; species Masticophis lateralis. The sequence goes on along the minus strand of JAUDYJ010000010.1, from coordinate 6,836,493 downwards.
TGTTATTTACGGCTGAAATCAAATGTGCATTTTCCTAGGAGGAAGTCCAGTCGAACACGGAGCGACCAACATTCAAGCCTGCGTGCTTTGGACTGCGCTGTGATAGTGAAGCTCTTCTCGGCATGAATGACAGGCCGTCATCATCTCAGCAGTGTCAAAATGGCTTTTGCCGTCAAGATGTATTACAGAGACCATGTTGTTCCTTCTCCTGAAGGGCAGGGAGGTCTTTTCGGTTTTCTTTTCTGTGCTTTGAAACATTTCAGTGGGCAGGATTTTTTTTTTTAACATGGTTAATTGATCAACGGAATTGTATATGAGACAGACAGACAGGAGGACGAGATGGAGATGGAGATAGAGATGCTAGAGAGATATAAATAGACAGGCAGAAGATGGATGGATGGATGGATAGATGGATGGATGAACAGACACACAGGCACACACACAGGCAGACAATATGGAGATGGAGATAGAGATGATAGACAGATATAGATAGACAGAAGATGAATGGATGGATGGATGGATTGATAGGTAGGTAGGTAGGTAAATAGATAGAAAGAAAGAAGAGAGGTAGAGACAGAGATGGAAGTTGAATAGAAATAGAGGATGGATGGATGGATGGATGGATGGATGGATGGATGGATGGACGGACATCCAGCCAGACACACAGGCAGACAAGATGGAGATAGAGATGATAGACAGATATAGATAGACAGAAGATGGATGGATGGATGGATGGATAGATGGATGGATAGATAGATAGATAGATAGATAGATAGATAGATAGATAGATGATAGATAGATAGATAGATAGATAGATAGATAGATAGATAGATAGATAGATAGATAGATGGATGGATGAGAGGTAGAGACAGAGATGGAAGTTGAATAGAAATAGAGAGAATGGATAAATAGATGGATGGATGGATGGATGGATGGATGGATGGAGAGAGAAGAGAGCGAGAGAACAGAAGAGATAGAAAAATGAGGTGATAGATAAAAGTAGACAATGGAGATGGAGATAGATGATACAGAAATATACACAATAAATCCTCCTTTATGTCAGGCAAAGACTTTTCTTCCATTTTGGCTATTGGTGAATCTGTCCTGCAATTAACTACTTCCTCATTCCTCCCCCCCTCTCACAACCCTGCTAATTTTGAGCAAAACATTTCAGTGCCCATTAGAATACTATGCCTTTTCTCTCTCCCTCCTCCTGCCCCCCCCCCTCCCTGCCCCATGTCTTCTTGTCAACTGATCTGGGCCCGGGTTCATCCACAAGCAGCATCCATCCAGCTTCCTGTTTTGCAACACCTGAAGGCAAACCAGGTAAAGAAGAAACACTCTTGCAAGCTCTCTGCCGGAGAAGAGACACGCACGAGAAAGAAAAAAAAAATCTCTCCATTTTGTTTTGAGGTGCCTAATGCATCATCACCCCACACGCCCCATTTGTGCTGCTTGCGCCTGCGATCATGACTTGCACGGATGAGAAATTAAGCCCAACTCTGCCAATTGTAAATCAATGACAGAGGCCATAATGAGCAAGTTTCTAAACCTTGTCCTGGACAGCCTCTGTCAGCTATTGTCACAGGAGGCCTCCCTCACCAACCAGGAAGGGGGAGGCCGCCTCTCCTCCCACCTACCCGAAGGACTTGAATTAATAGGCTCTTCTGGTTGGAAAGATTCAGCTGGCTGCCTGCTTGCTCCCTCGATTAAATTCAGCGAGGAAGGACCAGCAAACCACTGCACAGGCTTATTCCCACCTCGTGCCAGCTGGGGTCCTCCGGGGAAATTCAAGCTGCTGCTGCTGCTATAGGGGAGGGGGATGGAAGGAGGTCAGAGAGTTTTAAAAGTAGAATAATGGAATCATAGAATTCTAGGGCTGGAAGGGACCTTGGAGGTCTACTAGCAGGAGAACTTATTCCGGTGATGGCGAACCTATGGCACGCGTGTCAGAAGTGGCACACAGCGCCCTCTCTGTGGGCACAGGAGCCGTCGCCCCACTTCAGCTCCACGGCACATATGCACGTGCCTCCAGCCAGGTCTTTGGGTCTGTGCTGTGCATGTGTGGGGGGGACGGTGCTAAAGGCCATGCATGCATGCATGGGGGGGGGGGTGTTGCTGAAGGCTGTGTGTGCATGCATGCGTGGGGGCAGGGGTGTGGAGGGAGTATGCATGCATTGCATTTTGGGGGGTTCGGGCGCACGCATTTTGGGCACTCGGTCTGGAAAAAGTTAGCCATCATTGCCTTATTCCATCTTGGACAAATATTGTCCAGGTTTTTTTTTGTGTTGTTGTTGTTCTTGCAAAGCTCCAGTGATGGAGCACCCACAACTAAAGGAGGCAAGCTGTTCTCTTGATTAATTGTAGAGACACAAAAAAATGGCCGGTTTCTCTCACAACATTTTCTTAAGTTTCCAAATGGCCCCGGCAAGTCCTTCCCCATATGGTTAAAGCATGAAGAGGGTCTGCCCTTCAACACACAGGGGAGTCCTGGACTTACAACCATCTGTTTAGTGACCGTTTTTCACATTTACGACCATTGCAGCATTCCCATGATAAAAACTCAAGATGCTTGGTCTGAGAAGCGCAGCAGAGCTGAAGTAAACTCAAAAGTGCCATCACGTTTTTTACCTGGTGACCACTTCAGCTAATGATTAAATGGACAGTCCAAGTTGAGGTCCCTAAATGAGGACAACCTGTACCAGGTTCTTAGATGATAGAAACAGATAGAATAGATCAAGGGCGTCAAACTCAAGGCCCATGAGCCAGATCTAGCCCACGGGGTGCTTAGATTTGGCCTCTGAGGTCAACCTGGAGACAGCAAAGGACCGGCCCACGGTGCCTCTGCCAGTGAAAACGGAGCTCGGGAGGGTCGCATACTGCTCCAGCAGCCCTCTGCTAGCAAAAATGGAGGAAAGGAAAGGAAAGGAAAGGAAAGGAAAGGAAAGGAAAGGAAAGGAAAGGAAAGGAAAGGAAAGGAAAGGAAAGGAAAGGAAAGGAAAGGAAAGGAAATAATGAGAGGTAGGGAGGGTCTGAAGTAAGTCCTGTCTCAGTCCTTGGCCACCACAGGTGCCCCCAACAGGAGTGACATTGAGCTGGCCACACACCCTGGCCACGCCCACCCCACCCCACCCCACCCCACCCCACCCCTGAGGTAAAACAGAACCCTGATGTAGCCCTCAATGAAATCGAGTTTGACACAGGGGTGAAATCCATCAGATTCTGACAGATTCTGGAGAACCGGTAGCAGAAATTTTGAATAGTTCGGAGAACCGGCAAATATCACCTCTGGCTGGTCTCAGAGTGGGGAGGGAATGGGGATTTTGCAATATCCTTCACCTGGAGTGGGGTGGGAATGGGAGTGGGGTGGGAATTTTACAGTATCCTTCCCCTGCCACACCCACCAAGCTGCACCACGCCCACCAAGCCACGCCCACAGAACTGGTAGTAAAAAAATTGAATTTCCTCCTGGAATAGTTGATACAAATACAACCTGTACAGAGGTTAAATGAACCAGGTTAAGTTCTTCTGCTTTTGTGAAAAATTAATAACAGAGAAGGGGAGAAAATTGATCACAAACTGGATCAATAATAACTCGATTAATTCTATCAATAGAGACTACTTGGAAATAGGAAATCACAGGTTTGCAGAAATCATCTGTCACCAGGAATTGAAAGGCATCCAAGCAAATCTGGAAAAGGGGAAGTGGGAAGGGAGAAAATGCAATGGAAGTTTTACTTAGGAGGAGAAAGATGTTAAGCAGTTGATGAAGAGAAGATTGGTTGAAAAAAAGGATGCACAGGTCAAAGTATGTCCACAATAAACAGTCAATAATCCATCACTAAACAGTGCAGTCATTTAGCAGCTTAACTACCTACATTTATCTTAATCGGCGAGAAAGCTAATTGCAAACAGGATGCATCCAAATAAACACCCAGCTTCCTCTCCTAACAAGAAGGTTCTTCAAACCATCATATAAATCATACTGAGAACTCATTTATCTTTTAGACCGGGTGTGAGTTCCTCAAAAAAAAAAAAAATCCCCCCCCAAAAAAGAGAACCAAGAGATAATGAAGATGAAAAAGATATTAGCGTTTAGCTCTTGTACATTTGGGGGTACACTTGGCTGAATCAAATGATTGGTTTGACTCTGTTCGTATGCTGCCCGGTGCTACGCGGGTCTCCTTTCCAATAATGATCCAAAATGAAACACAATACTATAAAAGTTAAAGGCAGGGTGGGGGAAAATGCACCCATAAAAGGACAATCATAGAATAAAAAATAGATTAGGGGACTGGAAGCAAAAACATACGAAGAACGGTTGCAGGAATTAGGTATGTCTAGTTTAATGGAAAGAAGGACTAGGGGAGACATGATAGCAGTTTTCCAATATCTCAGGGGTTGCCCCAAAGAAGAGGGAGTCAAGCTATTCTCCAAAGCACCTGAAGGCAGGACAAGAAGCAATGGGTGAAAACTAATCAAGGAGAAAAGCAACTTAGAACTAAGGAGAAATTTCCTGACAGTTAGAACAATTAATCAGTGGCACAACTTGCCTCCAGAAGTTGTGAATGCTCCAACACTGGAAGTTTTTAAGAAGATGTTGGAAACCATCTGTCTGAAAGGGTTTAGGGTTTCCTGCCTAAGCAGGGGGTTGGACTAGAAGACCTCCAAGGTCCCTTCCAACTCTGTTATTCTAGCTCTCAAAAGCAGAGAAGCCCAGAAAAACTCATGATTTAAATAATTTGGATGAACGGAAAAAAGTTCTTCTTCACCTGATGTTAAAAGCCCAGATCTGGAACCCCAAAGCAGAACTCAGAACTGGGATCCAACTAGTGAGTATAGCAGTAGTAATGTTTCCAAAGGGTAACTGGTTTAAATCATAGCGGATCCAAAGGAGAGAATTAGTAATTGCAAATTCCTTGGTTCTGTTAGTTCTTGAAGATGAAAATCTCAAGGGAATTGTACCTGTTTGATTGGATAAGTGAATGAATATGGAAGAGGACTGATTGATTGATTTGCCGGCAGTCCTTGACTTACGACCATTCATTTAGTGACCATTCGAAGTAACAACAGCACTGAAAAAAGTGACTGATGAACGTTTTTCACACTCGCAACCACTGCAGCATTCCCCTTTCTCATGTGAACAAAATTTGGATGCTTGGCATGTACTTATGATGGTGGCAGTGTCCCGGGATAATGTGATTCCCTTTTGCAACCTTCTGACCCGCAAAAGTCAATGGGGGAGGCAGATTCACTCAACAATCAAATGACTGACTTAACAACTACAGTGATTCACTCAACAAGTGTGGCCAGAATGGTCGTAAAAATGGGGCAAAACTCACTTAACCACTAAGCATCGTCTTAAGTCAAGGACTGCCTGTATCTCTTCTAAAGATCAGGGCTCCCCATTTTCCAGTGCAAAATCTTGTCGAGGCAGTTTAGAAAAGACTGTTCGAATCAGGAAAAAGCAGCCTAATTATTACCTATAAAGTAGATTTGCAATCATACACACACACACACCACACACACACACCCCTACCTTTCTCTCTCTCTTTCCCTCCCTCCCTCCCTCCCACTATTTCTTTCCCTCTCTTCCTCCCTCCCTCCCTCTCTCTATCCCTCCCTCCCTCTCTTCCTCCCTCTCTCCACCCTCTCTTTCCCTCCCTCCCCCCCTCCCCCCTCCCTCTCCCGCTTTCCCTCCCCCTCCCCTTCCCCTGGGGACAAAATCCTTGAAGTCTAGCTGGCTTGCATCCATGCATTGAAACCCCCCCCCCCCCCCCGTCAATCAAGGAACTGACTCACTGATGAAACTTTGAAACCCTTGGGTCAAGAGATAAATACTTCAAATCCAACTCAGGATAGAATCAGACCCCTTCGCTGCCCCCTCCCCATGATTTCAATTTAGCCAGTTGCACCATCCTCCTCCATAAAGGAGGTGAAGGGGGGTGGAGCAGGGAAAAGTTTTATGTGAGGTTCAGGAATAAACTCAATGCTTTCAGGATTGGATCACTGTTTTCGCTCTGCTCCCTCCGGACTCGAAGAGACAGTATATTCTTCGGAGCATCACGGTTTGGGACCGCAAACAGCTGCACCCTAATTACATGTAAAGTGTACCAAAACATTTCCTTTTATCACAGACTGTAAATCTGTTAGCATCTGTCTCTCCTTTGTTTCTTCCACAAGATACAAGCTTGTTTCTACATTTTTCTCACCTGTAGCGGTGATTAAAATTCATTATAAATGAAAGGAGTGAACACTAAAACAAGTTCCTCTGTGTACAGTTCTAAACTCAAATTAGAAACAGCTGTTTGCTAATTCATGCAGTGATGTTTTGCCGTGCTCTGTGAATCAATAATAGCTCAGCCAATTCCTATGGAAATTTTCCGAATTATCTGCGTATTTTTATACATACGTATGTACAATGCACCCCAGTTGCAATGGATGGCTGTGAAAGTTGGACCGTAAGGAAGGCCGAGCGCCAAAGAATGGAGGCCTTTGAACTCTGGTGCTGGAGAAGACTCCTGCGAGTCCCTTGGACTGCAAGGCGATCCAACCGGCCAGTCCTAGAGGAGATCAACCCTGACTGCTCTTTAGAAAGCCAGATCCTGAAGATGAAACTCAAATACTTTGGTCACCTAATGAGATGGAAGGACTCACTGGAAAAGAGTTTAATGCTGGGAAAGATTGAGGGCAAAAGAAGAAGGGGACGGCAGAGAACGAGGTGGCTGGATGGAGTCACTGAAGCAGTCGGCGTGATATTAAATGGACTCCAGGGGATGGTAGAGGACAGGAAGGCCTGGAGAAACATTGTCCATAGGCTCGCGATGGGTCAGACACAGCTTTGCAACTAACATCAACAACACTTATATGCATACATATAGATTATGTAGGTGTGTATCAGTGGTTGCACAACCCAGGGCTCTGGTGTGCTTTGGCACAATGAACAGAAGCCTAGTTGCTATCTTTTATCATCACAGCATAGAAAATGATGCACTGTTCTGGATTATCATAAAGAAAATACTCTGTACATGTATCATCCCTACTAGGTAGATCAGACCAGGAAATCAACCCTACAGAAAAGCTGAAACTATAAAAAGATATGTTGAGTCTCTAGAAGTCTCAACATATCCTGGTTGCAGAGAAGAGCAACCAGGATGATCAGGGGACTGGAGACTAAAACATACAATGAACGGTTGCAGGAACTGGGCATGGCTAGTCTAGTGAAGAGAAGGACCAGGGGAGGCAGGATAGCACTGTTCCAAAATTTGAGAGGCGGCCACAGAGAGGAAAGGGTCAAGCTATTTTCCAAAGCACCCGAAGGCCAGACAAGGAATAATGGATGGAAACTGATCAAGGAGAGATTCAACATGGAAATAAGGAGAAATTTTCTGACAGTGAGAACAATCAACCGATGGAACAGAAGTTGCCTTCGGAAGTTGTGGGAGCTTCATCACTGGAAGCTTTCCAGAAGAGACTGGACTGCCATTGGTCAGAAATGGTGTAGGGTCTCCTACTTCAGTAGGGGGTTGGACTAGATGACCTACAAGTCTACCCTTCCAACTCTGTTAATCTGTAATCTGTAAAGCTACTTTTATTAAGATTGGCTATAATAAGTTGAATTTTTTTCAAGTTTGGTTATGCTCTCCTTCTCCAACTACTCCTTACACTTCAATGAATCAGGGAGCTGTCTGTTCAAGCTACTTCTGAGAGTCAGTGGGCCGTTCTGGACTTAAACACCTCTGGGGGAGGTGGGGAGGGCCATTTTCGCCCTCCCCAGGTTCCAAGAAAGCCTCTGGAGCCTGGAAAGAGTGAAAAACATGCCCACCGGTAACCTTTTTGCCGTTGCATGCCAAAAGTGGGGGGGGGGAGCAGGGAGGAGGTCATGCACATATGCGTGGGGGTGCAGGGTGTGGGGGGCATTGAATTATGGGTGTGGGCACATGTGCACGCAACCACACACACACACACACCGCACTTTTGGCACACAATGGCAAAAGGGTTAGCCATCACTGGTATAGAGTCTCCTATTTGAGTGGGGGTTGGACAGAAGGCTTCCAATGTCCCTTCCAACTCTGTTGTTCTGGGAAACAGGCCACTCACAAAACACCCACTTCTTTGTTCTAAGTCCCTCTTAAACTGTTTCTCGGAAAAACCTGCATTTTCCTGTTGTAAAAATAACAAGTGAGAAAGGGCTAAGATCAGCCAATTTGAGCGTGGTGACTCTTACTAGCCCCAGGATATCCCGCCAGGAGGCACTCAACCCCTCTAGGAATCTCCATCCTTTTGTCTCCCCCCCCCCCAAACAGGTAAATACACTTTCAAACCAAGACCTGGATTGCAAGAGCCCTCCATTTTTTATTTCCTATTTTCATAGGCTTTTTATTGCTGGTGGAATCTGCCTGAGGCTCAAAGACATTTGTGAAAAGAAAGGAGGAGGAGGAGGAGGAGGAGGAGGAGGAGGAGGAGGAGGAGGAGGAGGAGGAGAAGAAGAAGAAGAAGAAGAAGAAGAAGAAGAAGAAGAAGAAGAAGAAGAAGAAGAAGAAGAAGAAGAAGAAGAAGAAGAAGAAGAAGAAGAAGAAGAAGAAATAATGATTATAAATAAAAGTAAGTCGGAAGCTTGGCTAAAAAGATGTCTGCAAGGTTGTTGGACATCAAAATGCTGGTGGCCCTCAAAATATTGTGCTAGACAAAGTAAGTTCTTACATTCCTAATTTTCAGTCCATTAAAAAAAATGCAGCTGTGGATACACAACCTATTTTGCATGTATGAAATCTAGTCTGAATCAAAATATCAACTCTTTTGGGCCGATAACCCTGGAGAGGATGACATTACATGGATGGAAACCAAATTTATTTCTTATCAACCACGAATAGAAAAGCAGGCCATAAAAAATAAAAAGGATGAGGAAAGAAGAGATGTTGTGTTCCAGAAATATATAAAAAGGAACCTTCAGGAGATGTCCAGACTTAGAATGGATAAGTGGTCTTTCCTCTCACCCCCCCCCCACCCCAAAGAGAATTGTCACTTTTAATGATAAACTATCTGGAAAGGAAAAGCAAACCCCAAATCTCTGACATTTGTATAAGATTCATTTTCTTCTGAAAACCTGAACCAGCTTCATACAAGGTCCATGATTTGGGTACGTGTATATATGCATAATTTTGGGGGGGGTTCATGTTTAAAGGTAAAGGTAAAGGTTCCTCTCAAACATATGTGCTAGTCATTCCTGACTCTAGGAGGCGGTGCTCATCTCCGTTTCAAAGCCAAAGTGCCAGCGCTGTCTGAAGATGTCTCCATGGTCATGTAGCCAGCATGACTCAATGCCAAAGGCGCACGGAACGCTGTTCCCTTCCCACCAAAGGTAGTCCCTATTTTTCTACTTGCATTTTTTATGTGCTTTCAAATGGCTAGGTTGACAGAACCTGGGACGAGGAACGGGAGCTCACCCTGTTACTTAGCACTAGGGATTCGAACCACTGAACTGCCGACCTTTCGATCAACAAGCTCAGCATCTTAGCCCCTGAGCCATCGTGTCCCATTCGGTCATGTTTATATAGTGTATACTGGAGGTGGTGATCTTTTGAGAACTCTATGCAGCAAAATTTCATTTTAACGCACACCGATGGGTGTACATTTAAAGGGACAATAAAGTCATTCTAAGTCTAAGTCATGCTTTGGGGCTTTCATGTTGAACAGGGATGACCCAGCCTCCCGCAATCTGATGACACATTTCACACTGCCTCACAAAACCCTTTGCCAAAAAGGCAGCTTCCTTTCCTTGAAGAGATCTCTAGTTTCTATGACGGAGTGAATCAAAAATACATTGCAAGAGTTCTCTGACAAGCCATTTGTCGTTCCCCCCGCCCCCCGCCTCCCACCCTTTTCTCTTTTCAAAGATGGAGCTCCAATGACAAGTGCAATCCTTCTTGAGATGATGTTATATCCTTGTTATAACACAGCTGAAATCGGTGTCACAATTCCCAGCTGACTCCGGCTTATTCATAGCTCTTTCCTTGCTTGGAAGTGAGACAGGAGTCCCGGACCCACCTCAAAATCTGTCAGTCATGACAAGGTAACAAGATAATAAATCAGGAGACGCGTTAATTGCCTTGAACAGATACTCACGGATGACAGAGGCAAGTGTTTTCGAAGGGTGGAATTCCTAGAATTTTATGAATATGGTTCGTGGCGCCGTCAGCCAGATGTTCAGGCTGAATTTGGTATTTTTATTCCACCTATCGTCCTTCCCAAGGATCTGGGATAGGCAGATGTGGATGCTGATGTCTTTGGCACATTACAAACTCAGTGATTAAACAAACATGGTTAGGAAATACTTGAACAGCCTTCACGATTTCTGACTTTTTTGTGTTTCTTCTTGTTAGCGTTGATCACGAGGGGTCCTTGGTGCTCTCCGAGCTTGATTGCTTTCTTGCAGATGTTTCATCATCCAAACTAGTGCTAGTAAGTAATGGTGTTTGCTCTCAGTTTACCTTCTAGTGCAGGGATCAGCAACCTGCGGTTCCGGAGCTGCATGTGGCTCTTTGGACCCTCTGCTGTGATTCCCTGTCAGGTGATCCCACCACTTGCTGACCCCGCCCCTTGCGCTCCCCTCCCATCACTCCTTGCCGGCCTGAGAAGGTAAGGGCAACGGTGAGGGATGGAGAAGCGGCCTAGGCAGAGACAGAGATACAGAGAGATACAGAGAGAGGGGGAGAAAGGGAGAGAGATACAGAGAGAGGAGGAAAAAAGAGCAACAGAGAGAGATACAGAGAGAGAGGGAGGGAGGGGAGAGAGCGAGAGATGTCAAAACGATTTTGTGGTTCCCGGTGTTTTTTAACAACTGGTTCTCTGTCTTAATGACTGACTGGGTAGTTGTGGCGGGGAGGAGGTCATGTGACCAGTGGTAGTGAGTGACATAGAGTTGGCCACGCCCATCCAGGTTTTGTGGCTCCTGGTGTTTTCTTTTCTGTGGGAAATGGGCCCAAATGGCTCTTTGAGTATTTAGAGTTGCACACCCCTGTTCTAGTAGCTGGCCCTGGGGTGATCTTAGAGGTTCTTTGGTTGGACTGTTTGACTTTTTCTAAACAAAGAACCTCTAAACACCACCTCAGGGCAAACTCACTAGAATATAAATTTGGAATAAATCCAATTCCTTACTAGCACTGATATCACTTGGTTTGGGTAATGAAATGTCTACAAGAAAACAAGCAAGCTCAGAGAGTGTTGTGGTCCGCCAGCAGCCTGCGGACCTGGCAGTGGAGTCAGCCAGTGACGAGGCTGGGGAGGACAATGGGCCAGTCCTGGAGTCAGGGGAAGGCCCGGGTGAGGGCTCTACATCGGAGGCAGAGTTGGGGCCAGGGCCATCTAGGAGTTATGCATAGACTCCAGAGTTTCCAGAGGAGGACAGCAGAGAGGCAGAGGAACAGGAGGAGCCTGTTCCTAGTGCACACATGCGAAGAGCTGCCAGAAGGCAAGAGCAGCTGAAGCAAAAAGGATGACTCGGGAGTAAAGCCAGGAGACGATTGGCCACTCCCATAAGGCTTAAAAGAGCAGCAACGAGCTGTTGGGTGTCTTTGTAGAAAAGCAACGTTGATTCCAGTGCTTCTTGTCAGCGTCTCTTGAAGTTTGCAGGGGTTTTGCCAAGAAAAGCCTTTGGCCAGATGTCAAAGACATCAAAGGTTGGTGATAAGGCCAACAGACTGGTTATGAAGAATTTTGTTTTGGACTAAGCTAAAAATGAATTAATTCTCAGCTGTTTTAATAAAATAAGTTTGTTGAAGACTGAATTCTGTTTGGTAATCACTACTTGGGCTTCGGTCACCACAGTAAACACCTCAGAGCTGCCACCATCTCCTCCTCCTCCTCCTCCTTCTCCTCCTCCTCCTCCTTCTCCTCCTCCTCATCCTCCTCTTCCTCCCTGCAAACCCCGCATCCTTCTAGCACTGATGATACCTATCTGCAAGAAAGCAAGCAAACTCAGACAGCACCAAGGACCCCTCATTTCAACAAATGTTCTCCTTTATTGATGTTGATCATGGATCAAACTTGTTATTCCAGTTTTCTAACACATCCCAAAGAGCTAGAAACTGGGGAGGGGAAAGTTAAAACGCAGACAATAGTCCCCACTGTTTTACCACAGGAGACATCACTTTCCACCATGTCCATTTTCACCTCAAAACGATGCCCAGGAATGTAATTGTGTATCTTACACAAGTTAATTTGCTCTCTCTCTTAGTGCATCTAATGGATTAGTCCAATCATGGCTAAGCTTTTTTGGGCAGAGACAGGAAAGGGGAAGAGAAGTCAAATTTTTGCAAGCACTTTATGCACTCCACGATTATTGCAAAGAATCTACTTATTGGACTGTTCCTGGGAAGCTACACTTAAGCCATCTGACTAACAAGCTGCTTCCATTTAAAGCATCTCCTCCACAATTATGAAGAGAATAAAAGGTGCCCACTGAAATTCCCACCTTATAAAAATACATTAAAAAGGTAGTTTAGAAAGAGGAGGACTGAATTGGGAGCTCGGAAAGCTTTTGTGCAGAAAATGGGAGGGGAAAACTGCACAAAAGGACTCACAAAACTTCCTCCTCTCTATGTAAGTGCATTGCCTGATTACATTTGGTGAAAGTACACCTTGATGATGAAAAAATATATACATATCTGCAAAAAGCAACTTAAAAAGCATAATTTTCTTTACAGGAGTTTCACTTCAAAATTCTTCTTAAGGGGATCAAAGCAGAAAATTAAACACACCTACAACACACATTTCCAGCGTATGGCTGGGCTAGCTTAGAGAACAACTTTTAAACAACTGTCTTAATTTATTCCCCTCGGAGAAAGGGAACATTGCTTCTGTCGTGAAAGTATTGCATTAAGGCACGTGACATCATCAATTTAAGGATGCGGAGAACTTCAAAAGGCAGAATTTTACCTGAGGGCAAAAATACTTTCGGGGGAATATGTATATACAACTATATACAGATGGTCCACAAAGTACGACCACAATTCAGCCCAAAATTTAAGTTGCTAAGCGAGACGTTTGTTCAGTGAATTTTGCCCCATTTTACATCCTCTCTTGCCACAAATGTGACATGAATTGTCGCAGTGGTTAAGTTAGTAACCCAGTTCTTAAGTAAATCTGGTTTACGCATTGACTTGGCTCATCAGAAAGTCGCAAAAAGGGATCACATAATCCTGGAAGACTACAACCGTCATTTTTTTTAAAAAAATTGATTTATATGCCGCCCTTCTCCGGAGACTCAGGGCGGCTTACAATGCGTTAAGCAATAGCCTTCATACTTTTGTATATTTATACAAAGTCAGCTTATTGCCCCCACAAACTGGGTCCTCAATTTACCTACCTTAGAAAGGATGGAAGGCTGAGTCAACCTTGAGCCTGGTGAGATTCGAACTTACAGTAATTGCAGACACCTGATGTCAATCACAATGCTTTAGTCTGCTGAGCCACCAGACAGTTGCCAACTGTCTGAATTTTGATCACATGATCAGGGGAATGTTGCAATGGTCGTAAGTGTGAAAAATGATCATGTCACTTTTTCCAGTGCTGTTGTAACTTAGATAGATAGATAGATAGATAGATAGATAGATAGATAGATAGATAGATAGATAGATAGATAGATAGATAGATAGATGATAGATAGATAGATAGATAGATGATAGATAGATAGATAGATAGATAGATAGATAGATAGATAGATAGATAGATAGATAGATATCTTGTCCTGTAATGGTGAAGAGATGAACAATATCTGCCAAACTATATCATTGTTATGGCAAGCATATTCAATACACCTTTCTCCTCATCCTCTTTTCCCCATAACAACAATCCTGTGAGGAGGGTTGGGCTGAGAGGGAGTGACTGGCCCAAAGTCACCCACCTGATTTTCATGGTTAAGACAGGACTTGAACTCATGGTTTCCCGGTTTTCTAGCCTGGTGCTTTAACCACTAGACCAAACTGGCTCTTCTAAATATAAGCCAGATATCCTAATACTGTATATCTTTGCAGCCATCAAACACACCTTAGTTGTAAAAACAGAGTGTGTATTTGTAAAACCAAGCAAGATAGAATAGTAAGTGCCAGTACCTGGATTATAACACAGATGAAAAGGATATTAGACTGTGATGTTTTTCTGTGTCATATTTGTGTGTAGGGGGTATATGCATAATGATTATCTTTTGAGAGCTGAATGCAATGAAATTTCATTGAATGTATGCTGATTAATGTACATTTAAAGTGACAATAGAGTTTCTATTCTATTCTATTCTATTCTATTCTATTCTATTCTACTCTACTCTACTCTACTCTACTCTACTCTACTCTACTCTACTCTAGTCTATTCTATTCTATTCTATTCAAACTGTTATTCACAATTTAGCATGACTTAATAATACACCATGGCTACGACAAAGTCAATGGAAATATCATTGTACATGACGGTCTCACCCTATTCTACATTAGTCAAACCCTCCCTCAGATACATGCCCAGGTGGAGGCACCATAATAAGAAGAATTTGGGGGGTGGGGGAATGAATAGGTCCAGGAAAGAGCAAGAAAGATGATCTGAGAAGCGGACATGACATTCTATGAAGGCAGCCTGGAGACCTCGAGATGTTTAGTTTGGTGAAGAGAGGATGAACGCGACAGTGCTTTTCAGGGTCCTGAAGGGAAGACAAGGACCGGTTTTTCTACTATTCTAGGTTTTCAGGACACAAAATTGTGGAATTAAGCTGCAGGATAGCCAAGAGTTTGGTTGAAGAGTGGGAAAATAAACTGAGGAGGAGGAGGAGGAGGGCAGGAGATGACCAAGAAGATGGTCACTGAGATGGCACCTGCTGCTTTGAGCCAAGATGTCTTCTCTTCCCACCGCTACACATCACAGCCTCCTCCACCATCCTTCCCCTTGGAGCAAATTACAATTAGCTGCTGTAATCAGTCCTTAATGGTTTAATTCTCCCGAGCCCCAGCAAAGTAAAGGAAAATCACACCAGAGAAATATTGAGGACAATGTCAGCTTATCGTACAACAAAGGCCCTCGCTTAATAGCAATCCTTTAAAATCCCGTCAAGGTTGAAACTCCAATGCGGAGGAAATGGGGCGGCTGCCACCCCAGCATTGTACCTAGGCATGTCGTAAGGAACGACCGTTATTCGTCTGCTGGATAATCTGAAATATTTACAGGGTTTCTTCTTTTCTTTTCTTTTCTTTTTTAAGCCCAAAGGGAGCTTTTTCAAAAAAACAGCTGCCGGCTCCATAGCATCTCACATACTTTCTATCATCTATCACAGCCCTACTTGAGTACTTGGCTTCTTTCTTTCTTTCTTTCTTTCTTTCTTTCTTTCTTTCTTTCTTTCTTTCTTTCTTTCTTTCTTTCTTTCTTTCTTTCTTTCTTTCTTTCTTCCTTCCTTCCTTCCTTCCTTCCTTCCTTCCTTCCTTCCTTCCTTCCTTTCTTTTTTAACACCAACTTTTACACCTGTAAAATTGGCATCTTCTACATTAGCCTGCCCCACTCCCAGAAATGTCAGGACTATAACTCCCAGAATGCCCAGCAGCGCTCAGGGTTGACTCCTGGTAATGGCCTGGAAGAGTCCCTGGAGTTTACTTGGCAACGTTCTGGAAGTGGCTTGTCATTGCCTCCTTCCTAGGGTTGAGAGAGTGTGACTGGCCAGAAGTCCCCCTTAGCTTCGTACCTAAGGCAGGACTAGAACTCTCAGCCTCCTGGTGATTGGCCCAAAGTCATCCAACTGGCTTTCAAGCCTAAGGCGGGACTAGAACTCACAATCTCCCAGTTTCTAGCCTGATGCCTTCACCAGTAGACCCAATTGGCTCTCTTTGCTTATAATGTACCTATTTAATTCATTATTACATTTCTATCCATTCCAACGTTGCATAAAATCACCAGTATATCACCCTGGAGTGGGCAGTTAACTTCTTATTCATAATTCATGTTATGTTTCCATAACACTCATAGCTCCATTCCGTGCTACTTCTAGCACAATAACTACAAAAATAACAAACATTCACACTATTACGCACCCATACAAACAGACTTTTTGCTGCTTCAGTATTTGCATGTATTAAACTAAAATCCAGTAAGCCTTTACCAGCAGCATTGTTGGTTTGTTGGATTGTGTGTTATCAGGAAAATGATGACAAATGCCCTGGGCCAGATATCTCCAAGGAATAGTGCAGTATTGTAAATGATCATAAGAGAGGAGAGGAGAGGAGAGGAGAGGAGGGGAGGGGAGAGGAGAGGAGGGGAGGGGAGGGGAGGGGAGGGGAGAGGAGAATAGAGAATAGAAGTTGGAAGGGACCTTGGAGGTCTTCTAGTCCAACCCCCTGCCCAGGCAGGAAACCCTATACCATTTCAGACAAATGGTTGTCCAATCTCTGCTTTAAAACTTCCAGTGTTGGAGCATTCACAACTTCTGAAGAGAAGTTGTGCTCTGGAGAATAGCTTGACTCCCTCTTCCTTGTGGCAGCCACTGAGATATTGAAACACTGCTATCATGTCACCCCTAGTCCTTCTTTACATTAAACCTTTTGATATCCCTCTTCTGAGACAGTAACATTAAATTATTGGCTAAAATATAATCCCAAACTCTTTGAATATAGAATCTTCTTTAAACTTCAGTTAATAATTGGAACCATACAAACCTAGGGGGTCTTCTAATCCAAACCTCCTGCATGGCAAGAGAACTTACTTCATCCCGGACAAATGGCTATAACAATCTTTACTTAAAATCCCCCAGGGATGGAGCACCCACAATTCCAAGAGGCAAGAGTTCCCTTGATTAATCGTTCTGGCTGTCAGGAAATTCCTCCTTAATTCCAGGTTGAATCTCTCTCTAAGCAGCTTCCATCCATTGCTTCTTGTCCTGCCCTTATAGGGGGGAAAAAAATTAAAAGACTACCCTAATGATAAGGGATGCGGTAGCTTAGTGGCTAAGATGCTGAGCTTGTCTATCAAAAGGTCAGCAGTTCAGCAGTTCGAATCCCTAGTGCCGCAGAACGGGGTGAGCTCCCGTGACTTGTGTGTCCCAGCTTCTGCCAACCTAGCAGTTCGAAAACACATAAAAAATGCAAGTAGAAAAATAGGGACCACCTTTCGTGGGGAGATAACTGCTTCCACCGCTCTCCTCTGCCTTCTGCGCATCCACGCATCAGGAACTGGGCCCAGCTGTTTGTCCTCTTCCTCATCAGCCACCTCCAGACCTGGGGGCTGTTAACTCTCCATCCGAGGTCTGAGGGACAGCCCAGACGCCACTTCTGTCTTTCTCTCTCGGCCAGCTCCACTCCCTCTTCCCCCTCAGAGCTCTCAGATTGCCTTGATGCTGATCCTCACTCCACACCTCCTCCTCCTCCTCCGATTTGGCTGCTGGAGGGGCCACAACATGTCCAGTCTCTTCTCAAAAACCTCCAGTGATGGAGCACCCACAAGATGACTTCTTAGCCTCTGTTCCAAGCAGCTCTTCCATGCATCTATGGCACTCCAGCATAGCTGGCTGCCCTGGCCAATCACTTCACATATGATGGGTGGCCACAATCCCAAGAGATGCTGACTCTATGCAGAATAATGGGAGTAGCTGGTTTCTTGGGGCCGTCCCTGGTAAATGATCCCATTTCTCCATGGAAACCCACAGCCTGTCTAAAAACCATTCTCTCTCTCTCACTCACTCACTAATTTAACCTTCTTTGAAAATTATAATTCATTTGCTATACAAGGTCTGCCTAACTGTGTTCCATGCAGCCTGACCTATTAATAGCAGTGGTGCTGAACTGTGAAGCCACGGCACCAATAATCAGATTTGTGGTTGAGACACACCTTCCATTGTGGTTTGATTAGGTGACTACGTAATTGAGCTTCAGGGCTTAAGTGGGTTGAGCTGTCCTGGGTGAGAACAGGAGAATATCATCAAGCTTTCAACGTCCTTTGCAACCATAGCTGTTCTCTTATACAGGTAGTCCTCGGTGTATGACGATTGGGACCAGAGTGTTGTGCTCTGCCAGCAGCCTGCGGACCTGGCAGCACAGTTGGACAGTGAGGAGGTTGGGGAGGACAATAGACCAGGCCTGGAGTCTGGAGAAGGCCTGGACAAGGTCTCTGCATCGGAGGCAGAGATGGGGCCAGGGCCATCTGGGAGTGATGTGCGGACTCCGGAGCCTCCAGAGGCGGACAGTAGAGTGGCAGAGGAACAGGAGGAGCCTGTTCTTAGTGAATATATGAGAAGAGCTGCCAGAAGGCAAGAGCAGCTGAAGCAAAAAGGACAACTCAGGGGTAAGGCCAGAAGATGATTGGCCACTCCCATAAGGCTTAAAAGAGCAGCAACGAGCCGTTGGGTTCTTTGTAGAAAAGCAATGTTGATTCCAGTGCTTCTTTTTTTTTTTATTTGATTTATATGCCACCCTTCTCCGGAGACTCAGGGTGGCTTACAATGTGCTAAGCAATAGCCTTTATACTTTTGTATATTTATACAAAGTCAGCTTATTGCCCCCACAAACTGGGTCCTCAATTTACCTACCTTAGAAAGGATGGAAGGCTGAGTCAACCTTGAGCCTGGTGAGATTCGAACTTACAGTAATTGCAGACAGCTGGAATTAATCACAATGCATTAGTCTGCTGAGCCACCAGGCCCTTCCTTCCTTCCTTCCTTCCTTCCTTCCTTCCTGGCACATTGGTTTCTGCCTACTGCCAGGAGTTCGATCCCAACCAACTCAAACTTGACTCAGCCTTCCATCCTTCCGAGGTGGATAAAATGAAGACCCAGATTGTTGGGGGCAAGAGACTGACTCTGTAAAGCCACTTAGAGAGGGCTGTAAAGCTCTGTGAAGCAGTATATAAGTCTAAGGACTATTGCTGTTGCTATCTTGGTCCCTCTTCTAGGAAGTAACTCAATCAGCGGGAAAAAAAAAAAAGAGTTTTGTTTGCAGGGTTAATGCCCAAGCATAATTAGGACCGGGAAGAGAGGAGCTCCTTCCTTCCTTAATTAGAAATCAGAGGACGATGAGAATCGACATCTGTTTCTGTTGGAGTTTTTGCTCAATGCTGGAATTCTCCTTAATAAACTGAGATATTCTGGGGCTGCCTCGGTTAGCGGTTGGGTGCAGAAGCCGTACTCGGGGGGGTAGACAACTTAATGCGCCTGTAATTATCATGTAATTATTTTGTAATGGGGGATCAGGATTTTTCCATCTCTGGCATTTCCCCCACAAAACTTGAAAACATACAACGGAGACGCGCAGACGATCCCGATCCCAGATCAGAATCCAGGTAGGCTCCGTTCTATACTGCCGGTAGTCCTTGACTTACAACCGTTTGTTTAGTGACCGTTCGAAGTTACGGGATTGAAAAAAGGGATTTATGGCTGTATTTCCTCACTTAATGGCCGTTGCAGTCACATGATCAAAATTAAGATGCTCATGGTCTTGAGCAGAGGTGGATTTCACATAATTTTACAACCAGTTTGCCACGCACTGAAAGTGTGCGTGGGTGCCTTCCTTGCATGAGTTTTGCTCACGCGTGTGGCTCGCACACATGCACGCAGCTTAGAAAACATGGCTAAATAGGACAGCATAGTGCCAGGGTGGATGAGCGGCCACCGCAGATCACAATTACCTATTCACCCAAACCAGCTGAATATCACCACTCGTTTTGAGGTAAATGACTCACATTTATGACGGTTGCAGCCTTGAAGGGTCATGTGATCCCCTTTTGCGATCGCCAGTCAGGCAAAGTCAACAAGGAACCCAGATTCACTTCCCCTCTGCCAGGACTCACTTAAGAACCATGGTAAGAAAGGTCGTAAAATGAGATGAAACTCACTTACCCACTGTCTCGCTTTGCAACAGAAATGTTGGGCTCGGCTGTGGTCGTAAGTCACAAGGACTACCTACAGAGGAGTTTCCTTTCTCCCCTCCACTGTTTTCTCATCCCCCTCTTCTTTCTCTCTATGCAAATATTTTGAAACGCTTTTCATGGCAAGTCTCTTCAAGTTAAACAGAATAATTTAATCGGATGCTGTTGAATATTTATCGGAGTCCTTGTTGGCAAAATTACTTTCCAACACAAGTGTCAGGTGAGTCGCAATTATCATCAAATTGAGTACGCACAAATAATGGATGGGGTTTTTTTGTCTAAGGGAAAGCACCGACGACTGTTTTGTAAAGACAACGTTTTAGGGAAATGAGGCTGCTACTCACCATTAAAACAGCCTTTTAGTCTCCGTCATTTAATTTTGAAGAAAGAGGACAACAAACATTTGACAAACTTAAGTTTCCTTAAAATTCCAGATGGGGGCAATCATAGAATCATAGGGCTGGAACCCAGAAGGGACTTTGGAGATCTTCTAATCCAGGGGTCTCGAACCTTGGCAACTTTAAGCCTGGCGGATGTCAACTCCCAGAATTCCCCAGCCAGCAAAGCTTCTGGGAGTTGAAGTCCTCCAGGCTTAAAATTGCCAAGGTTTGAGACCCCTGTTCTAGTACAGCACCCTGCCCAAGCCAGAAGAACTTATACCATCTCAGCTAAATGGCTGTCTATGCTCTTTCTGAAAATCTCCAGTGATGCAACACCCACAATTTCTGAAGGCAAGTTGTCCCACTGATTAATGGTTCTCACTGTCAGGAAATTCCTCCATATTGTACCATATGACTGTCACTGGGTGTTGTGCCTTGTGATTCTTGATGCGTGTGTCTTGTCTTTTTATGTACACAGAGGGCATATGCACCAAAGACAAATTCCTTGTGTGTCCAATCGCACTTGGCCAATAAAGAATTCTACTCTATTCTATACTAGTCTAGTCTAGTCTAGTCTAGTCTAGTCTAGTCTAGATCCCTCAAGTCTAGTCTAGTCTAGTCTCCATCCTTCTATTCTACTCTACTCTACTCTACTCTATTCTACTCTACTCTACTCTACTCTACTCTACTCCACTCCACTCCACTCCACTCCACTCCACTCCACTCTATTCCACTCCACTCCACTCTACTCTATTCAACTCCACTCCACTCCACTCCACTCCACTCCGCTCCATTCCATTTCCAGGTTGGCACTTTCTCTGATGAGCTTCCACTCTTTCTAATATGTCAACCTTTGGTTGGTGAACTTGTATCATTTGTTATCTTAGATATATGCCCCCCTTTCAGGGGCAATGCTTTTGCCATGATTCCCAACACGCATCATCAAATGCAACCATCCCCAAATTAGCTCAAACCCAGTTTATTTTCACACTTTGGAAGCAAGAAGGCCGATGTGTGTTCTCTGTGACAAAAATTGCATTTTGCAGCCACCACACAATCTTAAGAGAAAGAGTCTTTGGTTTAACGTTCTTGATCTTGGGCAGCGGGATTTGCAAGGATGCTGTGGGGCCCACCACAAACATTGGTTCTTTCTAGATAGGCAAAACTTGATTTCAGAAAGAGGAAGCAAGTGGAGACATTGATCGATATATGATTTTCCCTTCTGAAATAGGAGCTTATCTCCATCTAATCTCACAAGGGATTTTTTTTATTCGGGTAGATGAAATGCTTAACGCATGTCTGAATGGCTGCGCTGTTTACAAATTGGTTAATTTTGTACAAGCATAAAAGGTAAAGTTCCCCCTTACACATATGTGCTAGTCGTTCCCGACTCTAGGGGGCGGTGCTCATCTCCGTTTCAAAGCTGAAGAGCCAGCGCTGTCTGAAGACGTGATTCCTATTTTTCTACTTGCATTTTTGACGTGCTTTCGAACTGCTAGGTTGGCAGAAGCTGGGACAAGTAATGGGAGCTCACCCCATTACACGGCGCTAGGGATTCGAACCGCTGAACTGCCGACCTTTCTATCAACAATCTCAGCCTCTTAGCCTTTGAGCCACCGTGTCCCCATTTGTACACGCATAGATATTAGTAGAACACTTCAATAGAAGAGAATGCGTGTAGCTCAGGTTTGAACTGTGGCCTCTTTAGCGCTCTCTGAGCTTGGTAGTTTTCTTGAGGACATTTCATGACCCAACTAGGGAATATTATCTGTGGTAGGAGGGAGAGGGGTTTGTGGAGGAGGGAGAAGGAGGAAGAGGATTGGAAGGAGGAGGGTGGTTGTCTCTGACCTTGATGGCTTTCCTGCAAACATCTTATTACCCATCTAGTTAGCATCATCAAGGTACCAGGAATGGCTGTGTCAGAAACTAGGATGCGATACAGAGCTTTAAATTTTCATTTTTTCCATTATTCCTGGGTCAGCTGTCCAGTCTGCTCCTCTGGGGCACCGGTACAAAAGCAAGCAGGCATGTATTGCTTTGAAAATTGCCTGAGTACTTCCTTACAGAGGTCCATTTTCCAAAGAGCCTTTGTGGTGCAGCAGATTAAAGCGGTGTTAAGTGACCCCAGCTGCCTGCAATTACTGCAAGTTCAAATCTCACCAGGCTCAAGGTTGACTCAGCCTTCCATCCTTTCGAGGTAGGTAAAATGAGGACCCGGATTGTGGGGGCAATAAACTGACTTTGTATAAAAAAGAACATGGTTTAGGGGGGGCCGAAAGCCCTACTAAGCAGGTATATACAAAAGTATGAAGGCTATTGCTTAAACGCATTGTAAACTGCCCTGAGTCACCGGAGAAGGGTGGCATATAAATTGAATCAATCCATCAATCCATCAATCCATCAATCCATCAATCCATCAATCCATCAATCCATCAATCCATCAATCCATCAATCAAGGCGGTCAACATGAATAGGAAATTTCAGTTTGCATGTATTCGTATGACAACATCGAGATTAACGAGGCACAGCTTAAAGATCATTAATGCTTGGAGTATATTTTCAGGTGTTCTCTAATGCAGTTTTGATGAGCTTTAATGATGCTGCCGGTTACGTTTCTTTTTAAATCTTCCCTCCTTCTTCTCGCCTCTTTTTTTTCTAGATTCCTGTAATCATTATTTAACCCAGCTGCTAGACTCCATCCGTAAACAACCTAAAAAATACCCTCATCACGTTGTCATTTCCCTTGCCCGCTTTGGTTTCTGAGAAATGTTTGAGATTTTCTTTGGGCTGGTGGTTTTACACAAGCTGACCCAAATTAATATTTCTAGGATTAGCATGCAGGAATGTAGAGGTTCTGGAGTGTTTTTCACTTCTTGGAATCTTACAATGCATTTTGAGGTTCCGAGATGGAATTTAGGATGAAAAACCTTTAGCTTTTTAAGGCTGCGAGACTCCAAGGACGTTTTAGTTGCTGCCATTCTTAGGGTAAAGGTAAAGGTAAAGGTTCCCCTCACACATATGTGCTAGTCGTTCCTGACTCTAGGGGGCAATGCTCATCTCCGTTTCAAAACCAAAGAGCCAGCGCTGTCCAAAGACATCTCTGTGGTCATGTGGCCGGCATGACTCAACGCCAAAGGTGCACAGAACGCTGTTCCCTTCCCACCAAAGGTGGTCCCTATTTTTCTACTTGCATTTTTTTACCTGCTTTCGAACTGCTAGGTTGGCAGAAGCTGGGACAAGTCACAGGAGCTCACCCCATTATGCGGCACTCGGGATTTTCTCCTAATTTTCTCCTAAGTCCCTCTTAATTTGTTTCTTGACAACCTGCATTTTCCTGATGTAAAAGAACAACTGAGTAAGAGCTAAGATCAGGCAACCAGCAAACTCAGCAATACAGGTAGTCCTCGACTTACAACAGTTCATTCAGTGACCATTCAAAGTTACAAGAGCACTGAAAAAAGTTAGCGATGACTGTTTTTCACACTTACGACCGTTGCAGCCATCACCGTGGTCACGTGATAAAAAAAATTTGGGCGCTTGGCCACTATCTCATATTTATGACAGTTGCAGTGTCCCAGCATCAGTGATCTCCCTTTGCGATTGTCTGACAAGTCAAGTCAATGGGGGAGCCAGATTCACTTAACAACCGTGTTACTCAGTTAAGAACCGCAAGCGATTCCCTTAACAACCATTGCTTAACCAATGTCTCATTTAGCAACTGAAATTTTGGGCTCGATTGTGCCCGTAAGTCGAGAACTACCTGTAGAGAGATCTCTGGCTAAATACTGTGTGGGAAGCGAGAGTCTACGCATCTGATTTGTCTCTCGGAAGAGAGAAGACCAGGATTGCAAGGAAACTGCGAGAGTTGAGCCCCTTTGATCAATAATTGAAGCAAATATGAATCTTTATCTTAACTGCAGGTGAAAGATTACCAAATCCCTTTACAACAACGAGAGTCCGTGTTATCTAGCAAATGGTACAGATGTTCAGAAGAAATGTAAGCTGGGGAGGAAAAGTGCAGCCCTTACTAGCAGCATTTTTGCTGAAATTTTTGAAGTTGGCTTTGGGAAAGAAAAGGAAAAGTGAATCTATAAAAAGCATGCTGGGTAGACATGTGTAGCTGGTTTGGCCTAGTGGTTAAAGCACCTGGCTAAAAAGTGGGAGACTGGGAGTTCTAGTCTTACCTTAGGCATGAAAGCCAACTGGGGGACTTTGGGTCGATCACCAGAATATGGTGAGTTCTAGTCCCTCCTTAGGTATGAGAGTTGGCTGGCTGATTTTGGACTGGTCACCAGGAAACTGTGAGTTCTAGTCTCACTTTAGGCATGAAAACCGGCTGGGTGACTTGGGCCGAATACCAGGAGTTTGTGAGTTCTAGTCTCACCATAGGCATGAAAGCCAGCTGGATGACTTACAACTGTTCATTTAGTGACCCACTGAAAGTTACAACAGCATTGATAAAAGAGACTTAGGATCTTTGCTCACACTTACGACTGTTGCAGCGTCCCCATGGCCAGGTGATCAAAATTCAGAGGCGTGGCAACTGACTCGTATTTATGACGATTGTACCATCCGGGGATCATGCAATCCCCTTTTGCAACTTTCTGAGAAGCGAAGTCCAAGCCAGATTCAGTTAACAACAGTTAAACACAGGGGCGAAACCAGGGATGAAATCCATCAGGTTTTGGAGAACCGGGAACAGAAATTTTGAATAGTTCGGAGAACCGGCAAATACCACCTCTGGCTGGCCCCACTGCAGGGTGGGAACGGAGATTTTACAATATCCTTCCCCCTGGAATGGGGAGAGAATGGGGATTTTGTAGTATCCTTCCCCTTGAGTGGGGAGGGAATGGGGATTTTACAGTATCCTTCCCCTAGTGTGGGGAGGGAATGAAGATTTTGCAGTATCCTTCCCCCTGGAGTGGGGAGGGAATGGGGATTTTGGAATATCCTTCCCCTGGAGTGGGGAGGAAATGGGGATTTTGGAATATCCTTCCCCTGGAGTGGGAAGGGAATGGGGATTTTGCAGTATCCTTCCCCTGGAGTAGGGAGGAAATGGGGATTTTGGAATATCCTTCCCCTGGAGTGGGGAGTAAATGGGGATTATGGAGTATCCTTCCCCTGGAGTGGGGAGGAAATGGGGATTATGGAGTATCCTTCCCCTGGAGTAGGGAGGAAATGGGGATTTTGGAATATCCTTCCCCTGGAGTGGGGAGGGAATGGGAATTTTGCAGTATCCTTCCCTTGCCATGCCCACCAGGCCACACCACGCCCACCAAGCCATTTTTAATGCAGCCGAACTGAAAAATAAATTTTAAAAAGCAAGGATGTCTATTGTGATTAGAGCCCTTTCCAAAGGAGGCAGCACACGAAGACTGGAAATGAACTACTTCTACCATGTTCCTGGGGAAACGTATGTGGAAAGCTGGAAGTCCATCCTCAGACAACAGCCGGTCCCTCCTGACTGGAAGGGGGCCCCTCTGGATAAAAACCTCGGCAAACACCACCTGCCCTCCCCCAAGGGAGATGGGGGTCCCTTGACAGCCCCGTGCAGGATGGGGGGAGCTCTGCCAGAAGGGACTAAATTTATGCCCGTCCCTTGGGGATGCAGAGAACAGAGGTTGGCACTTCTCGTTTGTACCCAAGGAGAGGGGAAAGGGGGGAGGGGGCCGATGGGAGCAGGGCACACTACAAAGATGTGACTTTCTAAGTCGAAGGCAGGGATCTTTCCCTCTAACCCTTCAAATCTGATTAGGTTTCGGCATATTTTCACATATATTGAATGAGAGACAGGAGAGAGAGTGGGGGAAGAGAGGGAGGGAGGGAGGGAGGAGATAGAGACAAAGAAAGGGAGAGAGGAGATTGAAAGAGAAAAAGAGATGAAGGGAGAGAGGGAGAGAGGGAGGGAGGGAGGAAGGAAGGAGACAAAAAGAGGGAGAGAGGAGATTGAAAAAGAAAAAGAGATGAAGGGAGGGAGGGAGGGAGGGAGGAAGGAGACAAAAAGAGGGAGAGAGGAGACTGAAAGAAAAAGAGATGAAGGGAGGGAGAGAGGGAGAGAGGGAGGGAAGAAGGAAGGAAGGAAGGAGACAAAAAGAGGGAGAGAGGAGATTTAAAGAGAAAAAGAGATGAAGGGAAGAAGGGAGGGAGAGAGGGAGGGAGGGAGGGAGGGAGGAAGGAAGGAAGGAAGGAAGGAAGGAGACAAAAAGAGGGAGAGAGGAGATTGAAAGAGAAAAAGAGATGAAGGGAGAGAGGGAGGGAGGGAGGAAGGAAGGAGACAAAAAGAGGAGAGAGGAGATTGAAAGAGAAAAAGAGATGAAGGGAGGGAGAGAGGGAGAGAGGGAGGGAGGGAGGAAGGAAGGAAGGAGACAAAAAGAGGGAGAGAGGAGATTAAAAGAGAAAAAGATGAAGGGAAGAAGGGAGGGAGGGAGGGAGGAAGGAAGGAAAGGATAATAGAGAGAAAAAGGAAAAGAAAGAGAGACACCCATTCTAGCATGAAGGACAACAACCCACAGAGAACTCAATGGCATTTTGTGGCTTCAGGATTGGAGCCCTCCTCCCTTCGCCCCTTTAATTTTTTACTAATAGCCTTCCCATCGCTATCTAACCTACCTGGGCTCCCATTTTCTCCTGTGACCACCTGCAGCCGATGACTTATAAGTTTATTAACATCCTCTCATAAACAGCCTCCCTCTGCTCCCACTGAGCCTGCCAAGTGAAGCCAGCAGAAGGAAGGCTGCTGCTCTTTTCCAACACATTGGCTCTCTCACGTGGGAACAATTAAGGCCAAAATCCCTCCAGCCTGAAAGAGGGAGAAAGCCCACCATATATAATTTTAAAAACATCCCCCATGCTTCAGAGAGAGAGGGAGAGGGAGGGAGGGAGGAAGGGAGAGAGAGGGAAAGAGAGAGGGAGGAAGGGAGGGAGAGAGGGAGGGAGAAAGAAAGGGAGGGAGGGAGAGGGAGGGAGGGAGGGAGGGAGAGAGAGGGAAAGAGAGAGGGAGGAAGGGAGGGAGAGAGGGAGGGAAAGAGAGAGGGAGGAAGGGAGGGAGAGAGAGGGAAAGAGTGGGGGAGGAGGGGAGGGAGAGAGAGAGGGAGGAAGGGAGGGAGGGAGAGAGGGAGAGAAGGAGGGAGGGAGAGAGAGGGAAAGAGAGAGGGAGGAAGGGAGGGAGAGAGAGGGAAAGAGGGAGGGAGATGGTCGGCAGGCCCCTCTGACCATCCAGAACAGAATGGAAACTCATATTTCGGATGCTCAAGTTGCTGTCCTCAACCTTGTCTCTTTCCCCTCCACCCCATGGAAATATAGGTCTTCCTACTTCTATACAGGGCCCTCTATAAGGAAGATGTGTGACCCACCGCGCTTCGTATTATACCTCTTCCTTCCTCTCCTCCCTTTTTGATTTCAGAATGGATGGGTGCCATTTTTCACATCAAAAGGGCTGGAGAAGGAGGAGGAGGAGGGGGGAGGAAGAGGAGGAAAGGACAATGAGAATCGCTGGCTGACACCACTCAGATCAAAGGCGCAGGCCCAGAAAATGAGGAACTTAGGGGTCCTTTAATTACTGTCCACATCCTTCAAGTCATGGGGCGAAAAAGAAGAGGGAGGGCTGTGGGGAAGCAAGAAAGTTTTGAAGCCACTGGCTTTGTCTGCCGACGAGGGACTCCTCTCTCTCTCCCCCCAGCCGCCCCCACCGGTTCCCTCGCCTGCCCCCAAATTGGCTGCGGTGGGTTTTAATTTGTGAAATTTATGAAAGCAAATAGGAAAATGCCAGCATTTCTCACACCTCCTCCTTTACGCCAAGAGGAAAAGGGTTGAACAGGAGGGCAGCAGCAGGGAAAGGCAGAACGGGAACCATACATCCTCCGTGATGGAAGCGGCCAGCACGATCGCTAGGAACTGTTTCAGAAAGATGGCTTCCGGCAGTGCCTCAGGAGCATCTTCGGGAAGGAGAAATCTGGCTACCTGAGGCTATTCTTTATTTCCAGGCCTCCCTGGTTTCAGGGGCGGGAGGGGAGAGAGAGAAAGGAGGGGGAAACCCACCCTCAAATTCACCTAGGACGTAAAACTCCATGGGTAGCATATCAAAATTGGTGACTGGCTGTTGAAGCTCAGCAGTCAGAAAAAAGGGCTATTCAAGGATAGAGTGAAGTAGAAGCTTTATTAAACTTCAAACATCTATCATTCTCACCAATCTGAGCTCTTTCTTTTCTTTTCTATTATTTTCTTTCTTTCTTTTCCTTCCTTTTTTCCTTCCTTCCTTCTTTTCCTCCTTTCCTTTCTTTCTTCCCTCCCTTCTTTACTTCCTTCCCTCCTTTTCTTCCCTCCTTCCTTACTCCCTCCCTCCCTCCCTCTCCTACATACAAACAATAATGGCAAGCATTTGAATACAGATTTTTAAAGCAAACACACCTTAAACAATTTACTCTATGAAATATACTTGGAAGGGAAAAAAAAGAATTAAAAGGGCCAACCAAATCACGGTAGCCTTGCTACAATACCAGAGTTTTTTACCTACAGAGTTACCTGCTTAAAAATGGGATTACACGATAAGGTCAACCATCAGCTACCAGATAACTCTATAATAAAGTCTGGTTGGTTGGTTTGTTTTTTTACAGAAAGACATACTTAATGGAGACATCCAGAGAAACAAATGATGTAAATGGAAAAATGATGAAAGGCTAAGGGGGAAAAAATAGTGATTACACTGTCTTTAGAAGAAGAAGTACAAGGCTGTTGAAAGACCCAAACTACCAATATGTATAGTAGTGGCCAAAATTGTGGAAACCTTTTGGGGAAAATGTATTTTCTAAAACTAGCAAGAACACCACTTTTTTGGGGAGTATTACCATAAAATTATATATCAATGGAAAGATAATTTAATCAAGAATGTAATGCAGTAACTTTTATGAAGGATTTGCTGTTAGAATAGCAGTTACAGTATAAAGAAGAAAACTGAAAGCCGTAGAAAAAATGAGATATACAAAAATTATCACGACGTCAGTGAATACTTCGTTGGGTAACCTTTAGCATGAATTACGGCCTTACAACATCTTCCCATGGAGTGAACCGAGTCTTTCCGTTCTGCAGCTGATATCATGTGAAACCAAGATTGAAGGATGGCTTCAATTAACTGGGTTTTATTGCTGGGTCGCTTCTGATTAACAAGTTTCTTTAGTCGGCTCCATAGGTTTTCAACTGAGTTAAGGTCTGGGCTATTTCCAGACCATTCCACCAGTGGAATAGGATTATCTTGAAACTCCAGAAAAAAGTGCTGCTATTAGCCATCAAACCTCAAAAATACACTTTTCCCAAAAGGTTTCCACAATTTTGGCCACTACTGTAATGGTGGCTTGGTCTCCTGGTCTTGGGATGAAAACTGGAAGAGGAAGAGCTGGGCATACTTTCTTGAACTCCAAGAGGGATAGAAATCCAATTAACAATAAATAAACTCTGGGATTATTTATTTGGTTTTTGGCTGTTATCTGAACCCAATGTCTACTTTCTTAGTGATGGCCTTCATCTTCTCAGAGAATCCAGAAGTAGTTTGCCATTGCCTCCTTCCTAGGGCTGAGAAGGGATGACTGGCCAAAGGTCAACCAGTTATCTTGTGCCTAAGGTGGGATTAAAATTCAGAGCCTCCTGGTTAATAGCCTAATGCCTTCACCACCACACCAAACTGGTTGTCTAAATCAATGTAGCCATTCCCAAATAAATTTATCCATCTCTTAAAACTTTTCTTCATCCTTTCTCTTTACCTCCTTCAATTCAGTTCACTGTTTTTTGAAAGGTTACTGGCACAGATGTTCCCTAAACAAAGAATCCTCTATTGAGGACCTGTATACTGCATGAGTCAAAAAGAGGGCTGTGAAAATATTTACAGACCCTTCGCATCCTGGCCATAAATTGTTTCAACTCCTACCCTCAAAGTGATGCTATAGAGCACTGCACACCAGAACAACTAGACACAAGGAAAGTTTTTTTCCCAAACGCCATCACTCTGCTAAACAACTAATTCCCTCAACACTATCTAACTATTCACTAAGGCCGCACTACTATTACTATTAGTCTTCTTATCGTTCTTATCACCCAATTCATCCCACGTATAACTGCATGGCTGTAACTTTTTTGCTGGTATCCTTAAGAATTATATTGACTGTTTCCCAATGACTATCATTAAGCGTTGTACCTTATGATCCTTGACGAATGCATCTTTTCTTTTCTGTACACCAAGAGCATATGCACCAAGACAAATTCCGCGTGTAACCAATCACACTTGGCCAATAAAGAATTCTATTCTATTCTATAGAATAGAATAGAATCTATTCTTATTTGTACCCTATGACTATCATTAAGTGTTGTACCTTATGATGCTTGACGAATGTATTTTGTCTTTTTCTGTACACTTAGAGCATATGCACCAAAGACAAATTCCTTGTGTGTCCAATCACACTTGGCCAATAAAGAATTCTAATCTAATCTAATCTAAAAGTCTGGATTTCATAACCCAGAATTCCTGAGTCAGGCTGCCCATAACTCTACTAGCAAACCTAAGAACTGGGGCGCACAGCTTGGATGCAGAAGGAGTGTTCCTTCATCTTAATTCCCTAGACCAGCAGCCAGAAAATCTGTGACGTTTTCAATGCTGCCGGACTCTTATTATTCCGCCATCATAAATGTCACAGATCACCCTTCTCCGAGCAAGCATGTGTAGGCTTACAACTCTATACGGGTATAATTTAATGTGGCAAAGAATATGTCCTGCCAGAAGATATAGGCAGGATTAATTTTACTAAATTTTGCTGATTAACATGAAGCGTAACAGGCTCAAGGTTGACTCAGCCTTCCATCCTTCTGACGTCAGTAAAATGAGGACCCAGATTGTTGGGGGCAAGATGCTGACTCTCTAAGCAGCATATAAATCTAGGTCAGTGTTGGCGAATCAAACTCGGTGCCGAAATGAGAGCATGAGCGCGGGGAGGGGGGGCGGGTGAGTACCGGAAACTGGAAGAGCAGCTCCCTGGCAGCACATGCGGGGGGCACCAGAAACTGGAAGAGCAATGGGTGACGGCTGGCGTGCCCTGAGAGATGGCTCTGCATGCCACTTCCAGCATGCGTGCCATAGGTCCACCAACACTGATCTAGGTGCTATCTAGACCAACGTTTCTCAAACTTTGCAACTTTAAGAGGACTGGACTTCAACACCCAGAATTCCCCAGCCAGCAGGGGTCCAGACCTCTTAAAAGTTGCTGAGTTTGAGAAAAACGCCGATCTAGACCGATCCAATCAATGCACAATGAAAGTTGTCGCTCTCTCTATCCTCCTGGCCTTTCTTTCTTTCTTTTTTTAAAAAAAGAAAATGAAACCACCATCTGATTACGATCCTGGGAGCGAAGTACAATTCTTTTTTTCTTTTTTCTTTTCCCCAACTCAAAGCATCCGGGATAAGGAGGAGAATGGGAGGGCGGGGGGGAGGAAATCTGTTTGTTTGCTTCTTTAATCATCTTTTTTTTTTTTTCCCCCCCCCCTGCCCCAAAGAGGCCTTGTGCTTATTATCGGCAAGACCAGCTTGGGCGCATTGCAACCTGAGCTCCTAGGATACTTTGCTGTGGAAAATCAGGAGAGGGAGGGTGAGAAAGGGGGTGGCCAGGAAAAAAAAAAATTAATTGTGAGAAGAAGGGGAAGGGAAGGAAGGGGGGCAGAGCAGCTCAGGAGAAAAGACAGAAGGCTTGCTGGCTCCCTTACTTTGATTCAATCAATTATCATTATCTTCCCCAACAGCTCTGCACCTCCACACCCCAACCCAGTTGTGTTTAACTTTCTTGTAGCCGTTGTGTTCTCCTGTCACATTTCTGGGGAGGGAATGCAAAAGGTTTTCTTTTCCTTGCAGGGGTGTTATCAGGCTCTCCCAGCCAACGCCGGTCCGGCAAAGCAATCGCAACTCCATTTTATCTGCTCGAGCAGACCTCTGCCTGGCAGAGAGAGGAGGCCGAGCGGATGCTTTTGGGGGTCCCTGGGAACCAGACGTGGAAAGGCTGCTTGCGTGAGTCTCACCCTCCGCTGGGGATTCATTAGGCAGGCAGGGCACTCCCGCTAGCGCGGCAAAGGGCAGGCGGAGGCAGCCGACAAACAGCGACGTCCGCCAGGCGCTCTTCTCCATCAGTACCATGCAAGCCTTTTTGTTGCCAAATGTTGGGGGCGGGTGGAGGGGAAAGCAGTGAGGGACATGGAGAGTCAAGCCGCCTGAGTTGGTTCCACCAAGGACAACTCCTTGAGAGAGCCCACCAGGGACCTGTCCGGCTCCCATCCTTTTCTGAGATGGGATTGTCTCTTATGATTTATGATGACTGTATTTGATGATGACGATCATGATTTATCACTTGTTGCTTGTATGTACACTGAGAGCTTCTGCAAATTCCTTGTGGGTCCAATCACATATGGCCAATAAAGAATTCAATTCAGTTCAGTTCAGTTCAGATGTTCTGTTGTATTCCGTTCTATATTCTGTTCTATATTCTATGCTCTACAATGCTCTATGTTCTATATTCTATGTTCTATTCTATATATTCTATATTCAGCTCTATGTTCTATATTCTATTTTATATTCTATATACTCTATTCTACTCTATTTTCTATATTCTATATTATCTTCTATATCCTATATTCCACTTCATTCCATTCCATTCTATATTCCATATTCTATTTTTGTTGTTGTTGTTTTGTTGTTGTTGTTATTTACTTTATTCATTAAACACAAAATTCAGTCAACTGAACATTCAAAAATGCATCACAAATACCATTGACTAATGGTACTAATGGTTGATACGGGTATCAACCAAGTACCTTCGTAAGATGTACGATGTTATTGCAGGAATTGTTATTGCAGGAAGCTGCAATTATTATTATTATTATTATTATTATTATTATTATTATTATTATTATTATTATTATTATTATTAATAATAATAATAATAATAATAATCTCTTCTATTCATTAAACATGAAACTCAGTCAACTGAATATTTAAAAATGTATCATAAATATCATTGATTGGTGCTAATCGTTGATACGGGTTGCTGCCAACATCCTAGATATCAACCAAGTATCTTCTTCAAATATACAATGTTCTGAGTAGCACAGTTTTTTGCAGTTCCACTGGTGTTATTGCAGAAAGCTGCAATTTCTTGATGTGTTTAGTAAAATTCCTGGACATGGTACCAAGTGCCCCGATGACGATGGGTATCACTGTCACATGTTTCATCCATAGCAATGTAGTTTTGATGGCCAGTCGTGATATTTCGTGATTTTTTTATTATTATTATTATTAATATTATTATTATTATTATTATTATTATTATTATTATTATTATTATTAAATCTTTAGTGAGATTCACAGTCTTTGAGGCTGGTTAATAGCTCAGCAGCTCGAGTCCTAACCAAGGACCTAGAACTGTTAAGGTATCGTCAGAGGATGTAAGCTGTTCTGAGTAAGGTGGTTTTTTGTAGAGTCAAAATATTCAAGTCTGGTAAATTTAGAATTTCTAAATAGCAGGGTAGCCCTTTGGGTATTGCTCCAAGGGCTCCAATTACAATCGGGACAACACACAATTTCTTTTTCCACAGTTGCTCAACTTCAATTTGCAAGTCCTGGTACTTTGTGATTTTTTTTCTTGCTGCTTACCTTCAATCCGTGCGCCACCAGGTATTGCAATGTCAATGAACCATACTTTTTTCTTTTCAACTACTGTTATGTCAGGTGTGTTGTGGACCAAGTGCCTGTCAGTCTGAATCCTAAAGTCCCACAAGATCTTAAGTTTCTCATTCTCTAAAACTTTCTCAACCTGATGTTCCCTGCGGTTTTTGCTGTATTCAAATCCAAACTTCTGGCACAATTTCCAGCGAATGATCTTAGCAATGCGGTCATGGCGTTGTAGGTAGTCAGTTTGTGAAATTTTGCTGCACCCACTGATCAGGTGGTCAGTGATGATGATGATGATGATGATTTTGCAGAACACTTTCCCCCACGGAGGTATCCCCAACAAGGCTCAGCGAGGATGGAGAGAAAGCCAACTCATTGGGCCTTCACCTCCGGCCATTTTTACATAGTTTTTGGATCGGCTGTCTGGCCCCCAAAGAGCTTGCATCTTCTGCCAAGGAAATAACAGGCACTTAGCTAGTCAGCTATTAGCGTTACAAAGGAAAATATGCAGGCACCCCAGGGAGATGGGGGAGACGGTGCTGACGTCAGGGGGTAATTGGGTGTCTGGGAGTAACTGCCAACGGCTGGCCCAGCTCTCCAGGGGCTCTGCAGAGCCTGAGTTGCAACTCTAATAAAGGAAAGTCAATTTGAGAAAAGGAGTCTGGCTGCAGAGCAGGCTAACGGCTACTCAAGAGATCTTCCTCGCACCCCCACACACAGCCCGAGCTTTACTCAAACCCCCAAAAGAGCAGCCACAAGTTTTTGCACATCTGTTTTGGAACAAAAAGCGGTTTCTAGTTTTGTGTGTGTGTTTGTGAGTGTGTGTGTGTGTGTGTGTGTGTGTGTGTGTGTTGTCCTCCTCCTTCCTCCTAGCCTGCCTCCCCCACCCCCCACCCCCGCCCTCTCCATCCTGGTACCCCATGGATTTTTATGTCACGCCAAATGTTTCGCCATCTATTTTTATAAGCCAGAATTCACGGTTTGCAAAGAAGGAGGAGGAGGGGAAAAAAAGGAGAACGTATTTTTTAATTACCGTGACGCTAAACTGAAGGGGTTTTAATCATCTCAAACCCCCGGCTCCCCTCTCCTCAAAGCCATTAACCGTTGCTTAGAAACATTCGTTTGTTTGTTTGTTTTGGCAAACCCCTAAGTAACTTTTTAAACCGTTCGTTTCAAAAAAAAAAAAAACGAGAAACAAACAGCAGAAAATAAACAGAATCGGTGCATTCAAAGTTAAGTACCTGATTAAATGTAATGTTGTTGTTTTTTTTTTCCTTTTAAAAAAAATAATATGCTTTTTTCAGAATTTGAAGAAGCAGGAGGAGTGGAATGGCATGGCATGGCATGGAACTGCCTGGGTACACCTGTCCTAAAGTCATTTTTCCTGCTTCAAACAACTGGAAATGCCAGAGAAATTGCTTGTAAACTGTGGCTTACAAACAGCAATGCTTGGATTCAAACATATGGTGGGTTTCAAATTTTTTTACTACCGGTTCTGTGG
Organism: Masticophis lateralis; assembly: GCA_030761175.1. Taxonomy (NCBI): domain Eukaryota; kingdom Metazoa; phylum Chordata; class Lepidosauria; order Squamata; family Colubridae; genus Masticophis; species Masticophis lateralis. Next base: position 6,801,038 of record JAUDYJ010000010.1, on the reverse strand, counting down.
GTGTGGCTTGGTGGGCATAGCTTAGTGGGTGTGGTAGGGGAAGGATACTGTAAAATCTCCATTCCCACCCCAATCCAGAGGAAGGTTACTGCAAAATCCCCATTTCCTCCTGATCAGCTATTTATGTTTTTAACTTACATAGTTTCTACAGATTGTAAACCACCCAGAGTTACCTTGAGGTAAGATGAGCAGCCAATAATTTTTTACAAACAAATAGGCTTCATAAGTAAGTAAGTAAGTAAATAAGTAAGTAAGTAAATGATGCCCCATGACGGTGTTGTGCCAATTCTGGTTTTCCCTTCCTTGCCTAGGATATTGGGATACAAAGGTCACACGAGACAACTTGCATTGTAAGATCGCAATGCGTGTTTCATTCATCCTGGTTAGGAACAGACCTCCAACGTGGCAAACTAGCCACTCAGAATGTCTGTATTGAGCTTGGTGGCCGTAGACATCCTTGCAATCAACCAACGAACAAACAGTTTACTCAACAGCTTGTCATCGGTGAAGGAAGAATTGTGACCTACATTACAGAAAGACGATAAGCATTTTTGCAGTACATGTGAATTCAGCTGGGGACACTCAGAGATCTTCACACCGTTTGTTAGCAAGGTTTAATTTCAGAGATTTTTTCATAAGGAAAAACTTCTCTGGGTATGTGGGTTTTAAAGAAAGAGTCCCTAAGTTGGGGGGCGGGTAGATCTGATGGCCTCCAAATGGCATTGAATTCAAAATCCCAATCATCGTAGCTGGTGTAGGTGGGAATGTAGGTTAAAGTCATGTGGGAAATTCCAATAAAGGAGAATATTTGTAGCTCAAGGTTGAAATGGGGGTCCTTGGTGGTCTCTGAGGTTGGCTGTTTTCTTGCAGACATTTCTTTACCAAACTAGAGAACATCATCAGTGTTAGAAGAGAGTGGGGAGGAGAAGGAGGAGGAGAAAGAGAAAGAGGAGGAGAAAGAGGAGAAGAAAGAGGAGAAGGAGGAGGAGCAGGAGGAGGAAGAGAAAGAGGAGATGGAGAAAGAGGAGGAGAAAGAGGAAAAGGAGGAGGAGAAAAAGGAGGAGGAGGAGGAGGAGAAAGAGGAGATGGAGAAAGAGGAGGAGAAAAAGGAGGAGGACGAGGAGAAAAAGGAGGAGGAGGAGAAAGAGGAGATGGAGAAAGAGGAGGAGAAAGAGAAAGAGGAGGAGGAGGAGAAAGAGGAGAAGAAAGAGGAGAAGGAGGAGGAGCAGGAGGAGGAGGAGAAAGAGGAGATGGAGAAAGAGGAGGAGAAAGAGGAAGAGGAGGAGGAGGAGAAAGAGGAGGAGAAGGAGGAGGAGCAGGAGGAGGAGGAGAAAGAGGAGATGGAGAAAGAGGAGGAGAAAGAGGAAGAGGAGGAGGAGGAGGAGGAGAAAGAGGAGATGGAGAAAGAGGAGGAGAAAAAGGAGGAGGAGGAGGAGGAGGAGGAGGAGGAGGAGGAGGAGGAGGAGGAGGAGGAGAAAGAGGAGATGGAGAAAGAGGAGGAGAAAGAGGAAGAGGAGGAGGAGGAGAAAGAGAAGAAAGAGGAGAAGGAGGAGGAGAAAGACAAGATGGAGAAAGACGAGGATGAGAAGAAAGAGGAGGAGGAGGAGAAAGAGGAGGAGGAGGAGGAGGAGAAAGAGGAGATGGAGAAAGAGGAGGAGGAGGAGGAGGAGGAGGAGGAGGAGGAGGAGGAGGAGGAGGAGGAGGAGGAGGAGGAGGAGGAGGAGGAGGAGGAGGAGGAGGAGGAGAAAGATAGCACAAGGACGACTGTGGAGTCCTTGGTGCTCTCTGAGCTGTTTTCTTGAAGATGTTTTATTATCCAACCAGGTAACATCATCAGTACTGCTGGAGGGAGTGGTGTTTGGGAGGAGGAAAAGAAAAGATGAATGAAAAATGATGGAAATGACTGTATGTGTAAATGTGTTTATGAGAAATAAAAATAAAAACCATTCTCCTTCTTCTCCATTCCACAAACCTCATCTCCTTGTGACCTCCTGATGATGTCACATAGTTTGGTAATGAAATTCTGCAAGAAAACAACCAAGCTCAGAGAGAGCAGGGGAGCCCTCCATCTCCAGCATTTTCAGCCATAAACTAACCAACCCCATCAACCGGTCCATGAAACTCCCAGTTCAAAAAAAAACAAAAACATGAGTTAACTGACTGAACAACAGTTAAATTAACCACAGAGAAACATGTCGTGCAAACGAAGCCAGGATAAAGCATTACAAAGCTCGATGGTTGAGTCGGTTTTGAAAGGTGCTAATGGTTTAAATGTTGTGTTAGGCAAGGAAATTCTCCAGCTGTTTTCTCTTTCTTTCATTCCTTGTCCAATTTGGTGGGAAATAATTGGCTTTCGAAGGAGACAAGAACTTCAGTGGACTTCTCACAGGTGAAATAGAACGCATCTATTTATAAGGTGTCCAAAGGGTTGAATAGGCGCTAAATGTCTTCTCCTACACTTCACTACCATCCAAACTTCAGCAATTTACAGTCATCTTGACTTCTCGCAGTTTTCAAAGGGGGTGGGGAGGGAAACAGCCCAAGAAAATAAAGTTGTTTTTTGTTTTGTTTTGGTTTTTTGGAAAAAGCACCTCTGGAACAGCTCTTGTCTATGGCAAATTGATATTCTGGGTCTTGCATTGCAAGTCCCTTCCTCCCTCCCAACAACTTCATTACCTTCAACTTTAATCATACAAAAACCATTACCTATCTCTTCCTATCATAATCAAACTTCCTTTCTCTTTCTCTCTTCTGGATTTTGCTGCTGGTTTCCCCTCCTCTTTAATTTCTTTAAGCAAATGGGAGGACTTGAATAGAACTGCAGGAAGTTAGCACCCACCCCTCTTCTTGGAAAATGAGACATTTTAGCAAATATTAAAAGGGCAGAATTATTTTTTTATTATTATTTTATTAATCATATTTCTATGCCGCCCACTCTCCGAGGACTCTGGGCGGCTTACAACGATCGACAGTATACTAAGTAGCATATTGCCCCCAACAAACTGGGTCCTCATTTTACCCACCTCAGAAGGATGGAAGGCTGAGTCAACCTGAGCAGACTAACCTGGATAGCTCAGCAGACTAATGCATTGTAATTTAACTCCAGCTGTCTGCAATTAGTAAGTTCGAATCTCGCCAGGCTCAAGGTCGACTCAGCCTTCCATCCTTTCTAAGGAAGGTAAATTGAGGACCCGGTTTGTGGGGGCAATAAGCTGACTTTGTAAAAATATACAAAAGTATGAAGGCTTAACGCATTGTAAGCTGCTCTGAGTCTCCGGAGAAGGGCGGCATATAAATCAAATTAAACAAAAAACAAAAAACCTTGAGCCGGTGAGATTTGATCTGCTGAACTAGCAGTCAGCTGAAGTAGCTGCAGTACAGCACTCTAACCACTGCGCCACCTTGGCTCATATTTCCTCTAAAAGAGAGGCAGAAACTCACACATACCCCACCTTTGTCAATGGGCCATTAAGGTCTGGGCCAGTCTAGTCTACATAACAAAGATCTTCAGGCAGAGCCATAGTAGGAACTGCCCAAAACTCCTTCATTACATCATCACCCAGGAAGACTCAACCAAGCCTGAGACATAGACAACCTACAAAGTTACCCCTGCATGGCCCCATGGGAGTTTGACAACCGATCAGAATACAAGCTCAAATTCAAAGGCCTACAGAGGGTATAAATCTCTCTCTCACACACACACCCATGTGCCTTTTTTTGCCCAGGACCTCAAAACCATGTGGTCATGTTTGAAAAGATTAAACCATCTTTCCAAACAGCCACCATATTTCCAGTGTCTTTCTCCCAACTTGGGACTGAACCCAGATGGACATTTCTTCCAACAGAACCCAAGAGCAAATAGCAAGCAAAGCTTATGTCTGTTTCTTTTTTAAAAAAAAAATATGCATTTTTTAAAAAATAATAGCACACCTTTTATATTTTTAAAATAAAATGTTTGAAGGGGGTGGGGGGAAGCCCAAATGTGTAGTTTGTGTCTGTGGCACCTGTAAAACAACAATAACAACAAGAAGAAGAACTTCATAACAAACGATCTGCATTAGAATTGGGCTCCAAGAATCTCTTCCCAGTTAGCAAAATGAATAAATGAATATCCTCCTGCATTAAGAGTAAACAGAAGGCAGCCTTCGCACAGGGAAACTTTCTTCTTCTTCTTCTTCTTCTTCTTCTTCTTCTTCTTCTTCTTCTTCTTCTTCTTCTTCTTCTTCTTCTTCTTCTTCTTCTTCTTCTTCTTCTTTATTCATTCATTCATTTCTTTGATTTATAGGGCTGCCCATCTCTTTATTGACCAAAAGAAGCCAGGCTGGAGGTTAAAAGGATGCAACCGTTCAGAGATTGTGGGTTTCAGACCAGGTTCAGGTGAATGAACAAACCAGTGATGACGATGAGCTTTCCCCCAAAACTGGAAAGACGTTTTCCATTGCAAAAATAAAAAGAGAGGCGTACATAATTTGTGTTTGCCGTACGTGCAACAATAATACACACACACACACACACACACAAAGGAGGGGGGGATCTGTTTTAAACATCCACACGCCGGTGCCTTCAAAGACCCGGGCCGAGCTTTACAAAGAGATTGTTGTTGCTGCTGCCATTTGTGGTGGTTGACTTCCACAGCCCTTCCTCCTCCTCCTCCAATCCTTCCTGCCGATTTGCAGAATTTTTTAGCAGGGAGGTCTAGAAGGCAGATTAAACGAAGGAAACGCCACGCACACACATGCACACAGACTCATTTTTTGTCCTTTAGCAAATTCTTCTCTTTCACTCTTGCATGAAGGGAGAAGAAGGGAGCGGGGGGGGGGGGGGGGGGGGAGAGAGAAAAGAAATATCCCCACAGAGTTTTTCTCCTCTTCCTGGTGTGGAGCTAGGCCCCCGCAGTGCCCTGTGTAATTTCCAGTTCCTCAGAATTCAGGTATTAATAAAGACCCCATGGGGACTTCCAACAATATAACCCTACATTTTCAGGCATTATGAAAGGAAACCCCCAGGGGTCTCTGGCTCAAATTTCTGAAATGTAGGCATTGTAAAAGACACCCCAGGGGATGCCCGCAATAGAAATCTGCTGAATTCAAAGCATTTTCGGAGCCCTGGTGGGAACCATTACTCCCACTGGAAGCTTTTTACAAAACATGTGTTGCTGACATGTTGACAGATTGCTCAGTGAAGTGTTTAGGTGCACGCACGAGGCGAGTCTTCGGGGACACTCGGCTCTGCCAGTTAGTCTCCAAACGCTGGAACTGGTGCCATCCATTTTTCATAAAAAGATGGGGGGGAGGCAAAGCAAACGGAAGGGAGGGAGGGAGGGAAGAAGGAGGGAGGGAGGGAGAGAGGGAGGGAAGAAGGAGGGAGGGAGAGAGGAAGGAAGGAAGGACAGAAGGAAGGAAGGATGGATGCATGGACGGACGGATGGACAGAGGGAGGGAGGAAGGAAGGAGAGGGAGATGGAAATGGGAGGAAGGAAGGAAGGAAGGGAAGGAGAGGGAAGGAAGGAAGAGAAGAAAGAAAGAAAGAAAGAAAGAAAGAAAGAAAGAAAGAAAGAAAGAAAGAAAGAAAGAAAGAAAGAAAGAGGGAGGGAAGGAGGAGGGGGAGGGAGGAAGGAAGATGAGAAGGAAGGAAAGAAGGGACGGAGGGGGAGATGGAAATGGGAGGAAAAGTGAAGAAGGAAGGAAAGAAGGAAGGAAGGAAGGAAGGAAGGAAGGAAGGAAGGAAGGAAGGAAGGAAGGAAGGAAGGAAGATGAGAGGGAAGGAAAGAAGGAAAGAAAAGATGGAGGGGGAGATTGAAATGGGAGGGAGAGAGGAAGGAAGGAAGGAAGGAAGGAAGGAAGGAAGGAAGGAAGGAAGGAAGGAAGGAAGGAAGGAAGGAAGGAAGTGGGAGATGGAAACGGGAGGAAGGAAGGAGAGGGAAGGAGGGAGGAAGGCACTCCTTGCCCATCCCATCACAACGCTCTTGGCCAGCCGGTGCCATTTCGGATGGATAAAGCTTTGCCTTGTTGCCGATGAACCCAGGCAGAGAGGCACCGACTGCTTTCCCAGAAGCGGGATTTCTGATGCTCCAGCACCCCACCCCCTCTTTTGACTGGTCTCTCCTGCTTGCCCAACGGGGGTGGGGGGGATTTGAACTGAAGGAATCCGGAGGTCACCCCACAGCTCTGGCCATCACTCTCCCTCTCTTGCTCCCCCTCCCTTGCACACATTTGGGCAGAGCAAAATGGAAAAGGGATGGGTGGGTAGGTGGGTTGAAGGAAAGGGGAGGTGGGCTGCTGTGGCCTGACAGCGTTCAGCTTGGTAAAGTGATCTGGGACTTAAATAAGGCGAGGGAAGGAAAGGGAAACAAGGGGGGGGGGCTCCGGCGAATTAGCTACCTAGGTGATGGGGGCTGGGAGGGAAAGAAATGCATTCACGGCGGGAGGGGAGCTGAGCCGGGGGCCAGACGCGAAGCCCCTGGGAGGGCAGATCCCCAGAGTTTGCCGAGCACGGATGCTCTAATTTCCAACAGAGCTCCTCAGTTAAATACTTAAAGCTGTGCAGCCTCGTAGTGTGCCAAGCCAAGCCTGTCTGTGCAGATGAGAGAAAGAAAAATAAAGGGGGGGGGAGAGAAAGAGAGAGAGAGGGAGGGAAGGAGGGAAGAAAAATTCTCCGAGCCGAAGGAGGGAAGGAGAAAATATGCCATATGCCTGCATTCATAAAAATTTAACGGTAAAAGCAGATGTAATCTAAGAAAATGCATGCATGTGCAAAATGTATACACACCTAAGATCAGGAGGGGGGGATGCTGTGTGGACTTCCCCCACCCTTGCCTCCATTAAATAGGGCTGCTTATTGCCTTTAATGTAAAACAAATAATCATATAGTTCCGTGTGAAGAAAAAAAAACACCACTTATTAGTTCTCCAATAATTTAGGAGGGATGGAAGTGGCTGTAATACATCTTGGAACTCAGGGTTCGCCTTCTTTGGAGAAGAATGATGCTGTTACCCTTTTAGGTTTTTGTGTCTGAGGGTGTGTATACACACTACATACACACTCTCTCTCTCTCACACACACACGTATACACTCTAAAAACAAAGGGATTGTCAAAAAGCGCACATAAACTATATATTTTCATTTACACCTGACAAGGAACGTTGGGTTACGCTCACACCCCCATTAGAGAGAGAGAGAGAGAGAATGAAAAAGAGACAGATTGAGACTCTGTCAGTAAAATAGAGCCTTGATTATAACTCTCAATATGGTTCGAATGTAACTAACTGGGCTTCCAGTGGGTTTTCTACAGGCGGGACATATAAATCCATCTTTGCCCTCCATATGGAAAGCAACGGAGTGTGGCTCAGAGGCAAGTTGCTAACATGTGTCTGGCTAGTATTGGCAATTCTGTGACAGTTTCCCAGGCAGTCTTGCAATCCCTGAGCTTTTCAACCACCAGCAGCCACTTACAAGGCTAGGAGGGAAAGCTCCTTACCAGATTTCCAAAGGAAACCGCTCAGGTCAATTTACTTAACCCACGTCAAAATCTTTTAAACAAAAATGCCTTTACCGTGAATTCCTGTTCCCCAGACATCATGACCTCCATTTATAACTTTGGAATGGCACCACTTCCTGGATTGAGAAGAAAGATGCAACACCTGTTTTGGATCCTCGGGGAGGGAATCATCTCTGATTCCAGATCCTCAGCCACCATATAAAAATACATTTTTTAAAAAGACATTCCATTCTGCCTGTTGGAACTTAGAGGGGAGGTGGATAATACAATTTTTTTCAAGCCAAACTCAACTCCTGGTGACCTCATTGACATGTCCACGTTGATTCTGAAGGCAACAATACAACCGTTATTCATGACTATCTCCTTCCAAGAAGACTTCCCTGCATTCCAGAAAGAGCCTAGTGGCACAGTGGACTAAGTGCTGTTAAAGTAGCATTTAGTTGCCAGCTGCCTGCGATTACTGCAAGTTCGAATCTCACCAGGCTCAAGGTTGACTCAGCCCTCCATCCTTTCGAGGTAGGTAAAATGAGGACCCGGATTGTAGGGGCATTAAACTGACTTTGTATAAAAAAGAACACTGCTTAGGGGGGGCCGAAAGCCCTACTAAGAAGGTATATACAAAAGTATGAAGGCTATTGCTTAACGCATTGTAAGCCGCCCTGAGTCACCGGAGAAGGGCAGTATATAAATCTAATAAGTAAAATAAATAATTCCCTGGTAGTCAGCTATGTAAGGAACAACCAGATCTGATTCGTCTTCATTTTTAAGTTCAGCCAAGGATTTCAGACTTTAAAAAAAAATGAAAAAAGTAAAATTGGCAACAGAACAAAACAAGGGAAGGAAAACAGAGAACCATCCTGCTCCTATAAGGACTCTTCAATCTTCCTAACGCACAGTCATGGCAGTGGCTACGATACTCCCAGCTGTTATTTAATTTAGGAGGATCTCTCCTGTTTTTCGATTTTAATCCTGGCTCAATGGGGCAGGGAAAATGCCCTCCACAGCCCCCGGAAAATACAAATACACAGTAAGGAAAGTTCTATTTTCGATAGAACCCTACAAAGGGCATAGAGCAGTGTTTCTCAATCTTGGTAGCTTGAAGATGGATGGACTTCAACTCCCAGAATCCTGGGATTCTGGGAGTTGAAGTCCACCCATCTTCAAGCTTCCAAGGTTGAGAAACACTGGTGTAGAGTAATTTTGCAACGCAGCATGAGAGAGGAAGCTTCCCAAAAATCAAACGTTTCAACATGGACGTGTCCTCCTTTAGCAGAAAAGCTTACGACTAAAGAAGTCGGTAGCCAAGTGAGGAAAGTCAGTCAGCTTGAACCATCCTATGCCCCAATAAATGACAAAAGGTCAGATGCAGAATCTTAGTCCCCCTTAAGACTTCTGCCAAAGAGCTAATAAAGCATCCAGCAAAATTCATGGCCACGCTCCCTTCTGAAGAACGGAAATGTTTTCTGCAAATATTATCACATTTCCCCCAAGAATGAAAAGGAGTTGGGCAAAATGAAGGAAGAGGAAGCCCCTGTGACTGTAAGAAGAATTAAATGGGGGAAGAGTATGGATCTAAAAACAGCCAATACAATGAAGAAAGAGATACCAACAATGGAGAATATTTGTAGCTCAGGGTTGAAAGAGGTATCTTAGGGGAAGGCTGTGCTAACTCTAATACCTGTCTAGTCAAGGTGATGACCATATTGTCATGTCAGGAACAGTATTTTTGAAAGACACAAAAAGCCAAAGGAAAGAAAGCATATCAGGGCTGTAAATCCAGTTTAGACTGATGTAGGAAAGTAAAGAGAAAAAAAAGTAAATAAGGAAATAAGGAAGGCTGAGTGCCGAAGAATGGAAGCCTTTGAACTCTGGTGCTGGAGAAGACTCCTGCAAGTCCCTTGGACTGCAAGGTGATCAAACTGGTCAGTCCTAGAGGAGCTCAACCCTGACTGCTCCTTAGAAGGCCAGATCCTGAAGATGAAACTCAAATACTTTGGCCACCTAATGAGAAGGAAGGACTCCCTGGAGAAGAGCTTAGTGCTGGGAACGATTGAGGGCAAAAGAAGAAGGGGACGGCAGAGAACGAGGTGACAGGATGGAGTCACTGAAGCAGTCGGTGTGAGCTTACATGGACTCCGGGGGCTGGTAGAGGATAGGAAGGCCTGGAGGAACATTGTCTATGGGGTCGCAATGGGTCGGACACGACTTCGCAACTAACAATGAAAGAAAGTAGTGGAGAGTAGATGGCATTAAAGGGTCTACTCAGCAAATAAAGCATGAATTGCAGAGGGGAAAAATGGTTCTTCAGAACTTGTACTCTGCAGAAAGTTCTTAATGCTGCTACCTGACACTTTAAGGAACTAGCAGTGAGACCCCCAAAAGCTCTTCTCAACTTCCAGGTGCAGATACTTTCCTTACTGATCCATATTTAAGAAAGCTTTCCATGGATAAAGCTTGAATTTTTCCTTGATTCTATTCATCTTCGGTTTTGTGCAATGGCTTTTTGTTCCCAAGAGCTTAGCCAAAAGGGTCTCCAGAACCCCAGAGAGTGTCAATTCTGGAAAAGGTGGTCCTCCTGAAATGGAATAAGTCAATAGGCACATCTTCTGTGGTAGAACGTTCAACCTTGGCTGATTCCATGAACCTTCTGAGAAAACCCTGTCATTAAAAAGGTTGATGTAAAGAGATCCATGAAAGGGATGCACCATTTCTGAACAATCTTGTTGGGAGCAAGAACTCAGGAGCCAGGATAGAGTTCAAAAGCACAATGAGTTTATTTCATACTACCTATGTGAAAGAATCCGAACAAGGCAAATTGGTGCCATATAAGAGTCAATAGATTTCATGGAGGGCTGAACTTCGGTCTCTTGTGAGAACATAACAATTCCAAACTAATGACACATATGACCTCACCTTCGGGCTAAGCCTGCTCACCTCCTACACAATCATCTGAAAAACTTAAAAGCTATGTTTCTTCCTAGTCTCTTTTATAGGAATCCAGAAAATCTGTTCTTCTAATGGAAGCCACTCTAATAACAGTCCCACAGATGTTTCATCCCACCTGGACTGGTGTTTATAGGCTTTCTCTGTGACAGTTGCCATTTTTTCCCCCCGAAATGTACTCCTCTGGAGGTACATGCAGTTCCTCCTCCTTTATTAATAATCCCTAAGCAAATCAAGAAGATCATATTGTCCTGGTATCTATCCTTGCAGTTCGGGATGAGATGTTCATTATTTAATATTTGTGTATGTATTTTTGTCTGGTGTGTTGCTCACCAACTCTCTTCCCTAGTGGGGGGATTTATAAACATAAGTAAATAAGGTACGGCATCATCATCATTATTGACAGCTCCCACTTGTGCCAAACTCACCGAAGAATTAGTCAACTGATATTCTGAAATCCTAGGACGTTTGTTTTGAAGTCAGCCTCCCCAACAGAATAAGACCTCTGTGGAAAATCCTATCCAGTTGGCTTCCTTTAGGCATAACCTTTCTAGCAAGCGGATTGGACGCCTCTCCAACCCCATGCCGATACCTTCCAGATTTGCAAAGACAGCTGGATGCACAAAAGGAGAGGCAGAATGCAATCTGATCTCAGAGGGAATAAATGGGACTGTAGAAAATTCAGATGGAAGTAAAACTCTCTCTCCAAGACTTGGCAGGCGATCGGCTGTTCTCTGTAGCTGGCCTATGTGCTCGAGGGGAAGAAGAAGGAAAAAAAATGGACTCCACCTGAATGGTATTAATCGGATTGTATGATTTTTTAAAAAAATCTCCCTCCATGCCTTAAAAAAAAACAGAAAAAGGATTGAACGAAAAGATATTGAGGGTTATCTGTAAGTATTCCAGATGTTGGGAGGTGGGGCTGGGGGCAGGGGTGAAATCTACTTACCTTCCCTATCAGTTCGGAAGTGTGTGCTCTCTTGCGTGCGGGCATTATATGTGATTTTGGATCCTCTGTGCATGTGCAAAGCCTTCTGCTCATGCGGAGGCAGTGGTGAAATCCAATTTCTTTTACTACTGGTTCTGCGAGCGTGGCGTGGTGGGGCGTGATAGGGCGTGGTGGGCGTGGCTTGGTGGGCACGGTAGGGGAAAGATACTGCAAAATATCCATTCCCACCCCACTCCAGGGGAAAGATATTGCAAAATCTCCATTCCCACCTCACTCTGGGGCCAGCCAGAGGTGGTATTTGCCGGTTCTATGAACTACTCAAGATTTCCACTACTGGTTCTCCGAATTGCTCAAAATTTCCACTACCAGTTCTCCAGAACCTGTCAGAACCTGCTGGATTTCACCCCTGTGCAGAGGGTCAAAAACAGGTTACTTCCTGGTTAAAACCAGGAAGTAACAATGTCTGGGTGGGCAGGCATAGTCTTGCGCCACCGCTGCTACCGATTCACCCGAACCGGTGCGAACCGGTAGCATTTTACCCCTGGCTGGAGGATAGATTTCACGGCCTTGACAAGAAACTCCTGAACTCTGAGGGAACTCTCCTGAGGAAACTCTCCTCAGGGAAACTCCTGAACTCTGAGTTGTGGAGTCAGGGTTGCTTGATCTTATTCCAGATCAGGTGAAAGAAAATATCCTGGAAGATTTATCAAAATGATCCCCTACTTCTACGACTCTGTAGAAATGATACAGATGAGATCATTCTGGCAGTTGAAGTCCTCCAGGCTTAAAGTTGCCAAGGTTGGAGACCCCTGCTTTAAAAGGATGCAAATGACCAGTTGTCTGCAAGGAATACAAATCCTTCCATTCTCCCACCAGTCAGTTAAGAGCTGAAAAAGTTTCTCGGATGAGAAGCAAAACGTCTTTCTTCTTCTTCTTCTTCTTGAGCCATATCCATCATCGGAGGTTGGCGATCATGTTCGCCATCCTATTTTTGTCAACAGCCGCATGAAAAAGCACTGCAGAGTTTTGTCCAAACCGGTCCCTTAGATTTTGAAGCCACAATGTTCTTCTTCTGCCTGGACCTCGTTTGCCTTCAATCTTTCCCTGGAGGATTAAGTGAAGGACGCCGTATTTTTCTGGGTGTCGCATCACATGTCCAAAATATTCTAACTTTCACTTTTTAATGGCTTTGGTGATTTCCCTTGGTTTTCCCAGGTCGGCTTGTCACCTCCTGATTTGTGATTTTGTTAATCCAGTTTATACGTAACAGTCGTCTGTAAATCCACATTTCAAATGCATCTAGTTTCTTCAAGTGGTTTTCTGCCAGAGACCCAACTCTCCACTCCGTAGAGCAGGATAGAAAAGATGTAACATCTGACAAGCCTGATTTGAAACGTCCTTAAAGAAAAGAAAAGAAAGAAAGAAAGAAAGAAAGAAAGAAAGAAAGAAAGAAAGAAAGAAAGAAAGAAGAGGAAAGTCCAGTTGCCTCCTGAAAAAGCACCTTTAATCCCCAGACTTGTTCATGAATTGATGGAAACCGAAGATCAAAACGATATGCAGAGCCATTTCTTCCCTAAGGATTTCAGAGCCGTCTCATCTTGCGATCCAATTTATAACGAGTTTTCGCGATAGCTGTGACCTAAAATCTACATCCTTGGATAATTTTAGCAGTTGGTAAACTCTAGATAATAATGTAAGCAAAGCTATGAAAAGGGGAAGCCTCCAGCACAGACTCCAGTGTTAGTGTAAGCAAGTGTCCAAGAATTATGAAACGCCGTTAGGTATTCTCTCTAAAAATTTTCCAAACTGGAATAACCATCTCAACAGATGTTGGAAGCTTCCAAGAGCCACACGGAGACATCGGCTGGATGGGAAAAAGCAGACTCTCTGCAAGATGTCTTTTAAAACAGAAAAGAATAAGAATGGATACAGGTAAATCCTCAACTTACAACCAATTGTTTATTGACCGTTCAAAAAAAAGTGACTTAGGATCTGGCTGTTGGATTTATGGACGCTCGCACCATCCCTACAGTCATGTCATCAAAAGTCAGGGGCATGATAAGAGGCATGTATTTAGAATGATTGCAGCATCCCCACGAACATGTGTGTTGTGACCCATGCCCCAATAGGTATTATCAGACGCAATCTATTCTAAACAAACAGATTTTATTAGAACAGCTGAGAATTCATTCATTCTCAGTGTAGTCCAAACTAATTCAAAACAAAATTCTTCATAACACAATTCTTCAGCCGTATCACCAACCTTGGTCTACTTTGGCAACCTGCCAAAGGCTTTTCTTAGCAAAAGTTCAAAAGCAGAAGGCACCGACAAGAAATAAATGCAGCAAGACAAGAAACAAATCTATCAAAATTGTTTTCCGACAAAGAGCCCAAGAGCTGTTGCTGGTCTTTTAACCCTTCTGGGAGGGGGTCAATCATCTCCTGGCCTTACTCCAGATTCGTCCTTTTTGCTTTAGCTGCTCTTGCCTTCTGGCAGCTCTTGTCATGCACGCACTAGGAACAGGCTCCTCCTGTTCCTCTGCCTCTCTGCTGTCAGCCTCTGGAGGCTCCGGAGTCCGCACATCACTCCCCGATGGCCCTGACCCCATCTCTGCCTCTGATGTAGAGCCCTCATCCGGGCCTTCCCCAGCCTCCAGGACTGGCCCATGTTCTTCCTCAGCCTCCTCACTGTCCGACTCCGCTGCCAGCTCCGCAGGCTGCTGGTGGACCACAACAATGTGACGTGAATTTGAGTGCTTGGCAACTGGCATGTACTTATGACAGTTGCATGTCCTCGGGTCAAAATTTGGGCACTTGGCAAGCACCTGTTGCCTGGCTTAGCAACAGTCAATCTGGGCCTGATTGTGGTTGTAAGTCAAGGATTGTCTGTACATATGAAAAGTCCCCTCTGATAAAATCTGGATATGTTGCACTTCTTCAGTTAATGGACTACCCGATAGGCTGTTTTAATTGATTGAAGTTTAGCACGTTGTATGAATCCAAGTCTCCTTGTAGAGGAGATAGCGTAACAAATAAATATTGCAGTTTGCCAACCATTGTTTTTCTCTTAGTATGAAACTCAGCCAATTGTGATGTATTTTAAAATAAAACATGGATAAACAAACCATGGTTTAAAATCCTTGGTGCTGACCTTGGTGCTTTCCAATCCCATCCTTGGAAATTGGGTTCCAGAAACCGCCACCATTTTAAAAAGCATTAAAAATTAGTATCCTTTTCTTTGCCGATTAAAAGTGCTTCATCTTTCCATCCATGTGTCAAAGATGGGGAGTTTTTCCCCTTGAAAAGACAACTGGACTGGGTTTGGGGTTTTTTTTGTTTTTCCTGGAGGAAGAGGAAGAGGAAGAGGAAGAGGAGGAGGAGGAGGAGGAGGAGGAGGAGGAGGAGGAGAAGAAGAAGAAGAAGAAGAAGAAGAAGAAGAAGAAGAAGAAGAAGAAGAAGAAGAAGAAGAAGAAGAAGAAGAAGAAGAAGAAGAAGAGGTTTCACTTCTCATCTGAGAAGCTTCATCTGTTCATCGCAATGAATCAAGCTTCTGGGATGAAGAGCGAAATGTTTTCTTCTTCTTCCTCCTCAAGGAAAAAAAAACCCCAGTCCAGTTCTCTTTTGGAAGAAAACAAAAAAGCATCTTTGAGACAATTAGGATGACTTGAGAATCTCCACAGACATCTTCCCATCAATGTATGTTTGGAGGCCGTGTAGCTCTCCATGTAGCATAAATTAACGTAAATGGGCAAAGATGCCAATCCCCAATTTTGACCTTCCTGCTTTCCCCTTCAACTCATGCATGCAGAATCCCCAGAGCAAGTCAATAAACACAACCAGATTTCAAGGGACTCCGATTTAGCAAGCAGCAGAGTTTGAAAGCCAAGTCCTCCAGCAATCCAAAGCTACAAATAAAATTAAAACAGGTTTGGAAAATCATCTCGTGATCGCTGATCACGCAAACGAATGGGGGGGGGGGCCAGGATGGAAAGAAACTTTCTGCAAGTCAAACCCTGTTGAGGTAACAATCCGCGGACACTTTTTGAAAGTCTGCAGACTTATTTTGCTGGCATCTTTTTCAGCAGTTCCTCAAATGATTGCAGGATGCGTGGGGGACCACAAATGCCGAGCTGCTGGGGAAAAAAAAACAGCATCCCCAAAATCAAATCAATAAAAACCCAGAAATGCATGCAAATGGCAAGCAAAATTCCAACTGAGGTTGCCCTTCTGAAGAAAAAGTAGGATTTAGTTTGGTCCGTTGATGTTAAGAGTTGCATCAAATAAGGTAACAACAAATGGAAAGGATAATTGAATAGAGAGCAACTGGAGTCCACATTCAGGAAGCTTAGAATAACAGAGTTGGAAGAGACCTTGGAGGTCTTCTAGTCCAACCCTCTTCTTAGGCAGGAAACCCTACACCACTTCAGACAAATGGGTATCCAATCTCTTCTTAAAAACTTCAGGCGCTGCAGCATTTACAACTTCTGGAGGCAAGTTGTTCCATTGATGAATTGTTCTGTCAGGAAATGTCTCCTTAGTTCTAGGTTGCTTCTCTCCTTGATTGGTTCCCACCCATTGCTTCTTGTCCTGCCCTCAGGCTGCTTTGGAGAATAGCTTGACTCCCTCTTCTTTGGGGCAACCCCTGAGATTTTGGAACACTTCTATCATGTCACTCCATTCCCCCTTTTCATCAGACTAGACATACCCAGTTCCAGCAACCATTGGATAGGGTTGTGTGCTTTCTGCACACCTTAAGCAGGGTTCCTTTAGGATGGGTGGACTCGCACTGACCACTTCTGAATGGATTGCAGAATTCCCATGCTGCCTGGAGAATTCTGGCAGTTGAAGTCCACCCATCTTAAAGTTGCCAAGTTTGAGAAACGCCAAGCCAAGATTTAAATATATTGATGATTATGTGCCTTCAGATCATTCATTGTCAACTCTTAGAGACCACATAGTTTTTTTAAATGCATAGTATATAAAAACTTAAGGACTTTCCAGGATTTTGGAAACCAACCGGAAATTGACTCAAAACTCAAAATGCTGACTTTCAGTTGGCTGGTGAGATGAAAAACCTCCTACTAATACTAAAGGTAAAAGTAAAGGTTCCCCTGGCACATCTGTGCTAGTCATTCCCGACTCTAGGGGGCGGTGCTCATCTTCGTTTCAAAGCCGAAGTGCCAGCACTGTCCGAAGACATCTCCGTGGTCATGTGGCCGGCATGACTCAACACCAAAGGTGCACGGAACACTGTTACCTTCCCACCAAAGGTGGTCCCCATTTTTCTACTTACATTTTTTACCTGCTTTCGAATTGTTAGGTTGGCAGAAGCTGGGACAAGTCACGGGAGCTCACCCTCGCATCCTGGACATAAATTGTTTCAACTCCTACCCTCAAAACGACGCTATAGAGCACTGCACACCAGAACAACTAGACACCAGGACAGTTTTTTCCCGAATGCCATTACTCCGCTAAACAACTAATTCCCACAACCCTGTCAACTACTCACTAAGTCTGCATTACTATTAATCTTCCTATCGTTCCTATCACCCATCTCCTCCCATTAATGACTGCGTGACTGTAACTTTGTTGCTTGCATCCTTAAGATTTATATTGTTTGTTTCCTTGTATGATTTGTTTCCTTGTATGATTTGATTATGACTATCATTAAGTGTTGTCCTTATGGTTCTTAATGAAGGTATCTTGTCTTTTTATGTACACTGAGAGCATATGCACCAAAGACAAATTCCTTGTATGTCCAATCACACTTGGCCAATAAAGAATTCTATTCTATCCTATCAATTCTATTTCTATTTGGCTGCATTTAATCCACAGACTAATCCCTACTGAGTGAAGGCAATGGCTAAGCTTACACCCCATGCTAAAAATACGTCCCGTTGCAGTGGGGTGGCTGAAAGCGATTGGCGAAACTTGTGGCACTGCTCTCCTATAGTCTAGTCTCGCAACTTGTGAAAAATCCACTCACTTCAAAAGTTCAACAAGACAAAGGAAACACGCAGATATGATTTTAAAATATTGTAACAACGCTGACATGTATTGGCACAGGCTTCCTTCTATCACGAGCAACAAACGCTCTCGTTCAAGAGAAAGGAGGGGCTTTATAAAACTCTTTTTAATGGTGGGTTTTTGTTGTTGTTGTTGTTTTGTTTTGCAGGAAAGAAATTTACACACAACGCATCTCTCCCCGGGGAGACTAAAAAGAGAGTAATCCTTGGTTCTCTGCCACTCACTCTCCACAATTCCTCTTCCATCCCGAGCTTATACAACACCCTTCGTTCAAACCAAAGGAAATCAAAGTCAAAGATAAACACCATATGGGCATCATCTGGATACCAGCCAGCTGACTGCTCAAATATGTGGTAGAGTTTGTGGAGTCTAAAGGAAGAAGAGAACACTGCTGTTAACGTGGAAATGGCATAAATGAGCCACCCCACCCCACGCAAAAAATGGTGCCAGACTTTGAAGTAGAACATCAGTAACGGTCAAACCTGAATAGGATTCGCACGTCACATGGCATCTGCCGGTACTTTCTCTATAAAGGGGGCTTAGTGTCCTCCCCTCGGTGTGACTGCGGGATCCCATGTCAAACTGTAGATCACATCGTGGTCTGGCTGCAAGAAGGGGGAATAGCCGTCCAATATCTGATTTTTTAAAAAATATAAACAATGCTGCTCTCCAGTGGTTAAATGGCCTAGACCAGGGATGGCGAACCTTTTTGCCATCGTGTGCCAAAAGTGGGGGGAGCGCATGTGTGTGCCCACACGCATAATTCTATGCGTCCCACCCCCCATGTATGTGCATGCAACTCCCTGCGCTCCCCCCGCTTTTGGCGCTTGCGTGCCCATGATGACACGCTGGGCCCGGTAGGCCTGTTTTTTGCTCTCCCCAGGCTTCAAAGCCTTTCTAGGAGCCTGGGGAGGGCAAAAATAGCCTTCCCCATTCCCCCTGGGGACTTTCTAAAGGCTCCCCATTTGCCTATGTATCTGTTTCTGCCACCTAATAAAATTCGGTCACTTCCAGAGTCTTTTAAAAGTCCTGGAATCTAACACTGACACATGCAAAGGCTAGAAAAGTAACGTTTCACAAAGAAGAAATTGGGCTTTTTTTCCTAGCAAAAAGGAACTTGCAAGAGATCCCGGGTTGCCTCATTTCTACACGCACAAGTGTGATAGTAGAGCATTACAGTTTTATTCTTTCTTGTTATTTTTGTTGTCAGCAGCTGTTGATCTTTGATGATAGAAAACAGGCTTTCTATATATGCCTTCTATATATCTATTGCAGAGATAGATAGATAGATAGATAGATAGATAGATAGATAGATAGATAGATAGATAGATAGATAGATAGATAGATAGATAGATAGATAGATGAGACAGACAGACAGACAGGCAGACAGACAGACAGACAGGCAGGCAGGCAGGCAGGCAGAGAGAGAGAGAGAGAGAGAGAGAGAGAGAGAGAGAGAGAGAGAGAGAGGATACAAACAAAGATGAGTTTAGGGATTACTGCATCTCTTCTTGAACCAACAGCCCATAGATGGCAATGCACTTGCTATGAGTTCAAAGCACATCTGTCTACCATGAGAAGAAAGTTCTGCTAACACATCTGGTGTTGGGTGAGAAAGAAGCTCTTTGCACAGACTGATCCTAGCCAAAAGGCCAAGAGAAGCTGAGACTTCAGAAATGTGGCAGACAGACCTACATTAGAAGTCCAGTATTTCAAAGGTCACGTCCCATGGGCCACTAACTTCCACTCTGGAAGCCAGACTGATCCGGCTTCAGGCGAAAATCCACTTTTAGCAGGAAATTCTTATTATTATTTTTTTCTAAAACCAAACATAGAGTGCAGGGTCTTCAATATCAAAGGTGGAACTGGTAGAACCTAGGAAGTGGAGTCCTTGGTGCCCTCTGAGCCTGGTTGGTGATGAGCATTGATGACGTTATCTAATTTGATAATGAAACATCTTCAAGAAAGGAACCATCTTGGAGAGCACCAAAGACCCCACGCTTCAACCCTGAGCTACAAATATTCTCTTCTGCTAAAATCACACCTCAGGATTTCCTTACTTTCAAAAATGAAGAGGTTCCTCAGCTTTCACCATCTCACTTATTTTGGCCATGTCATGCACAGGAATTCACTGGAGAAAGCAACTGTGTTTGGACGAGTTATTGGTCAAGGAAACCAGGCCCACCAATGAACATGATGGCTGGACACCATCAAAGATGACACCAGCTAATGGCATAGAACTGGGATCGGCAACCTCAAACATTCAAAGAGCCATTTAGACCCGTTTCCCACAGAAAAGAAAATACCAGGAGCCACAAAACCCTTCCCATACCTGACTATTTCCTGAGCAGCCACAACTAACATATTTAATAATTAAATATTCTCTTTTCTTCTGAAACTTTTCTTTTCTTGGATTTATCCATGGTTGGCCTACTGGTGTCGAAAAGCTCAATAAATCAAGTGCCGGCAGTGTCGCACATTGGCAGTTGTGACGCATATTTTGAGCGACAGGGAGCCACAGCAGAGGGACAAAAGAGCCACATGAGGCTCCAGAGCCTCGGATTGCCGACCCCTGGCATAGAACAACTCAAAGAAGCAGTGCAAGATTGGAAGATGTGAAGAGACCTGGTCCGTAGAATCACCAAGAGTTGGCCATGATTGAATGGATAACATCATCAGATCATCATCATCATCAACAACAACAACGAAACTTCCCTGTGTGGAAAGATTCCCATTCTGGATCATTGACTGTTGGGTCTGTTTGTTTCTATGATCTTTTCACTGGCCAACACCAGATCCCATAATTCTGAGATCATCAACCTCTTTCAACCCCACCTGGTTGCAGTAGAGATTCAACCTGAGAATGCTGGGCTCAATTCTGCCCTTCAGTATTTGACTTGAAACATCCTTAAAGTCTTTAATGTCTGGGAAATAAGAATGTGTCAAGGCTAACTCAAAACATTATAGAACTGAGATCAGATCTCCTGAACATTATTTGTGCTTCCGTGTAGGTGAGCCACTTTTCTCCTTTCCAACTGTAATAAATCCTTGGTCCACACAATGTGTTATTATAGCCCTACAGAAAAATAAAAAGGATTTTATATATATACACACATACATACATACATACATACATACATACATACATACATATATATATTCTCCTTCAGGGAATATAGCCGTTTTAGGGCAGGGACTTCGCTCCGGAAAATGGGATGGGTTGGAGAATTAGACAAAAACAAATTTATGCACACCCTCATTCTGCTCTTCCCATTAAATGAAAATTCCCCACAGGCACATTAAATAAAGAAGGAGAAGGTCAGAGGAGCTATTTAGAAGTCTTGACCATATTTATTTTATTAGGTTTGGGGGGGAAACCTGAGGACAAAAAGATCACCCTTTTCCACACTCTGTGTGTGTGTGTGTGTGTGTGTGTGTGTGTGTGTGTTTGGTTGTGGCTTTACCAACTAATTAAAAAGAATATATCCAATGAAAATCAAGAAAGAGAAACATGCGTTCATATGAGAACGCCCAGAACAGGCTCAGGAAAAAATTGGCCCAAAATTGCTGGTCTGGAATTCATAAAACTTTTAGACGGAGAAGGAAAACTCTTAACACAGAACTGGAAAAGAAATTCAGACAGCTGTTTTAGTCATCGCAGGCAGCGAGTTTGGAAACAAAACAAAAAAAGAAAGAAAGAAAACGGGGAGAAGTAAGGGAAAGGGGAATTACGGCTTTTGTAACTGGAGTGAGAAGTAGATTCATGGAAGTGAAGTTTTTTTTTTTTTTTTAAAGGAATAATCCAATGTTAGGGAGGTAAAGAGTGCAGTCCTTTTGCTCTCCAGTATGGAGTTTAGCTAATGGGATGTTCACTCCTTCTCAGTCTAACCTAAAATTTTAGGGTTGTTAGCTCAGAATAAAATGAATCTTCCCGGAAGCTTCCCTCTGGAGAAAAAGAAGGTAAGTTATGTATCTAGCAAATAAAGAAATAACATGGCGAACAGTCTCGTTGTCTTAGCTTCTAAGTGTCTGTGTATTGCTTCAAATGGGGAAGGGAGGGAGGGAGGGAGAGAGAGAGAGGGGGGGGAGGGAGGGAGGGAGAAAGAGAAGGGGAGGGAGGGAGAGGGGGGAGGGAAGGAAGGAAGGAAGGAAGGAAGGAAGGAAGGAAGGAAGGAAGGAAGGAAGGAAGGAAGGAAGGAAGGAAGGAAGGAGGCAAGCAGGCAGGCTTGAATACCATCAAATAGCACTTAGCAATAGCACTTAGACTTGCTGTATATATCGCTTCGTAATGCTTTTACAGCCCTCTCTAAGTGGTTTACAAAGTCAGCCTCTTACCCCCAACAATTTGGGTCCTCATTTTACCCACCTCGGAAGGATGGAAGGCCGAGTCAACCTTGAGCCTGGTGAGATTTGAACTGCCGAACTGCAGCTAGCAGTCAGCTGAAGTAGCCTGCAGTACTGCACTCTAACCACTGCACCCCTTCAGCTCTTTTTATGGTACAAGAAAAATCACTACATGTAGAAAACTAGCACCCCTTCTTTCCTTCCTTCCTTCCTTCCTTCTTTCCCTTCCCTTCCTTCCTTCCCTTCCTTCCCTTCCTTCCCTTCCTCCCTTCCCTTCCCTTTCCTTCCTTCCTTCCTTCCTTCCTTCCTTCCTTCCTTCCTTCCTTCCTTCCTTCCTTCCTTCCTTTCTTCTCTCTCTCTCTCTCTCTCTCTCTCTCTCTCTCTCTCTCCTGAGTCCAGGCAGCTGTCCAGCATTGGCTCCCTCACCCCTCCTCCCCACACAACTGGGCATCGCAACCTGACCCAGAGACAGCATTCCGGTCTGGAAAAATTCTTGCCATCTGGACATGCCCCGGGTTACTCAGACTTCGGGGACATCCGAAGCCATAAGATTGGTGGCTGCTCCAGCTCTGGCTACACGGAGACAACCAAGCTGTGTTGGCTCCTTTCTCCTTAGTCAGCTGGCAGCCAAGGGAGGAGGCGCTTGAGTTTCCCTGCGCCTGAAGCACAGTGAGAGAGACGTGCCAGCTGTGTTTGCAAACAAGCCAAGTTTAATGAGGCTCCAGTAAGAGCCTTCGAAATGTGTACTACCAAAAATGAAAGAAAAAAAATTAACTAGTAAAAACAAAACGACAACAATGACAACAAAGCCCAAGCTTTCTGCATTCCCTGGCTAGGAAGGCCGAAAGGTTCTTTTGGGAAGGGGATTTAAAAAAAAACAACACAGAAAACGAAGGAGGGGTTGATCGGTGCCAAGGGGAGAGTTCATCAGAATTTATTCTCATCTGCTTCCTTTTGAGAATCGCCAGGTTGAGAGGAATATGAGCCAAGTGGTGAGTGATGGAAAAGCACCAATCGGATTAGGCCAACCACGAGATGCATCTGGAAAATTCACAAGCAGGGAAAGGGGACCAGAAGCCCAGAGACAGCTGACACGCAGAGGTTTTCTCCATCTCTTCTATTTTGTCTATTTAGATTAGAGTCTCCAGGTCATCAGCCTCTTCGAGAAAGTTCAGATTGTTCACCGGCCCCAAAACATTTATGATATGAAAATAGTTTAATAGTACTTAGACTTATATACCACTTCATAACACTCTACAGCCCTCTCTAAGCAATTTACAGAATCTAAGTCTTGCCCTCATCCCCCGTCAACAGTCTGGGTCTTCATTTTACTGACTTTGAAAGGATGGGAGGCCGAATCAATCTTGAGCCGGTCAGAATCGAACTCCTGGCAGTGAGCACTGAGTTAGCCTGCAATACTGCCTTCTAACCACTGCGCCACTGTGGTGTAATAAATACTACTTTGAACTAATGGTGCTAGGAAGAATAATGATAGATAAGGAAGGCCAGGAAAAATACACAATGGGTAGAGACAATCCAAGGTTGCTGTCCATCCAACCTTGAGCGATACCATCCAATCAGTAGCCACCTCAACTTCAGGATTTGGTACTGGCATGTTGCTTTACAGAGACCCAATGTTGGGGAACTGCCGGCTAGAATGGAAGGAAAGGATGCCAAGCATCCATTTAGCTTAGAGTTTTAGCTTGACCTCCCCTTCCAGCCTAGCTGACAGTTTCCCAAGGCTCCAAAAGATTAATTGACCCCAATCAATCACCTATCATTTATCAACCACCTATTGACTCCCAGGCATTTATTAACCTTGTGGATAATCCCATAGACTCTTGGGGGTTGATACTGGTCTCTTTGGGGAACACTGATTTAGATCCTGGTTAGCAACTAAGGAGAGGGACATGGTGGTTCAGTGGCTAAGATGCTGAGCTTGTTGATTGAAAGGTCGGCAGTTCAGCGGTTCGAATCCCTAGTGCCGCGTAACGGGGTGAGCTCCTGTTACTTTTCCCAGCTTCTGCCAACCTAGCAGTTCGAAAGCATGTTAAAAAATGCAAGTAGAAAAATAGGGACCACCTTTGGTGGGAAGGGAACAGCGTTCCGTGCGCCTTTGGCATTGAGTCATGCCGGCCACATGACCCCGGAGACATCTTCAGACAGCACTGGCTCTTCGGCTTTGAAACAGAGATGAACATCGCCCCCTAGAGTCGGGAACGACTAGCACATATATATTTATCTTTTACCTTTTAGCTACTAAGACTGGTGCCAGGAGAGGCTCCCTTTACCCTACTAAGAATTCATCAGGAAGACTCAGCAACAGGCAGAAGAGGCTGGTCAACAAGACCTGGAGGAAAAATGTTCCTGATGGTATCAGATGTCAGGGGAACTTATTCAGCCTTTCTTTTGAAGGGAATTAATTTAATGGGCACTTCTGGACTAAGTGCAGATGGGAACTCGCATTTCTTTTAATTTTGCAAGCTATTTCTGGGGTAAAAGGAAAAAAAATATGACATGTTGCTTCCTTTGGGAAAAGCTGATTAAATGAATATTTGGAGTTTTAAAGAAAACTGCACCATTTAAATGCAGAAGCAGGAGGGAGTGGAGCCATCAGCAGTCACAGGGGAAACTGACATATGTAGAGTAGAAACTGACTCGACTGTCCCTCCCCACCCATTGAAGGCCCAATGGGTGAACAGCACTGCAGCTATGTGCAGCAACTTCAAAGCTGTGCATCAGTTGATATTCTCATCCTAATGTCATGCCCAAATAGGAGATCAGGGGGACATCAAAATTCTGGTTTCCTAACTGCTTATTTTAGTACTTAATCAAGCCCCTTCTCACAGATAGCTTGGAAGAAGACAAAGCAAGGCTCTGAAAGCGAAGGTCACCACATCTAACCGATGATAAACACTCAGAAAACCACTAGAGGGCACCAAAAAGAGATTTCTGTATCTCTTGGCTACCCTCTAGTGGTCATCTGGTAGTCCTCATGGTAGCTATTGAATCTTTGCAACCAGGCTCCAGACGAGAGAAACACCAGTTCCCACAAGCTTGCTTCCTAAAGTCCAACTTGAATTCTACAGTTTTGGGTTCACAAGAACATCAGCCCAGAGACAAATACGAGACAGCCAAGGGAGCAAAAGTGCCTGGATGGACAGGAAAGAAATTCCAGAGGGCCAGTTATTCCTAATTAGTGTTCCAATCTGTTTAAGAGTAATGCATACCAGCTTGTGAAGATTCCACAACTTTAGTTTAAAAAGTTATTGATTTAAATAGTTTAAGGCTAGGAACGGTGCTTGTTCTTTCCTTTGTCCTTTCATGCTCAGATTGCTCATGTGGATATTTGAACCTTCTGACTCTTGACTATGACTTATGCCTAGTCCCCAGGATTTATGTGCTATTTACCGATGTTTTGAAAGTAGATAGGATTGCATGTCGACTATCTGCAGGAGAAGAGCAGACAGAGCCAGGGGAGATGGAGTTAAACAAGTCATCAGCCTAGAGTCCTTACATTCCCACAAACAGTCTAAGTCCAACTCCTCCTGAATTCCTTATCTGGCATCAATTCAATATTGAACCTTAATTGACTAGATTCTGGTATATGGGCTTGAGCAATAAATCTTAATTGCAACTTAATCTACAGTCCTGAATCTTCACGTCTGATTCTATTATTGCAAATCCTTCCTGCTGAAAGATCTGATGGATCTTTAACTTTGGACTAGGGAGTATATGGACAACCCCAAGTAGGGCACCTCAACATGAATGACGGCCTCAACATGTTTTCAAGAAATCAGCTTGAGAAGTGATATGGGCAGAGTGGATATGATCATATCAAATGATGAATGATTGATCTATCTTCCAAGAAACTTAGTAGCTCCTCCATTGAGTCAACAGTGGTGGGTTTCAAAAATTTTTATTACCGGTTCTGGAGGTGCGGCTTGGTGGATGTGGCTTGATGGGCATGGCAGAGGAAGGATACTATAAAATCTCCATTCCCACCCCACTCCAGGGGAAGGTTACTGCAAAATCCCTATTTTCTCCTGATCAGCTGGGACCCGGCAGGCAGAGAATAGATGGGGACGGGGCCAGTCAGAGGTGGTATTCACCGGTTCTCCAAACTACTCAAAATTTCTGCTACCGGTTCTCCAGAACTGGTCAGAACCTGCTGAAACCTACCTCTGAACCATAATCTTCCAAGCTAGTTCAGTACCATCTGCCTGTTCCATTAAGGCTGAGAAAACATTGGAGCTCTAAAAACCAACTTTAAAAAAATGTATTTGTTGCGCAACTTGGGACGTTTTGCAGCGTATCCAAGAAGAAAGACGCAACCACAAATAAAGTCCTCAGCAAATTCCTGCTGCTCACTAGTTGCTCAAAGCTTTCCAGTCACTTAATGACAAGGATGTTTAGAGCACTCTGGGTCCCCCAACCCTCATAGACTGCCTTTTTTTTTTCAGGACTCCATTAAATGGCAACCCTTTTGCCTTTACAGTAAAGGGATGGAAACGGAATCAACAAAACCTTTTCCATTTTCAGGGCTGCAAAGAACGCCAAGCCTAAAGTGCTTAATCATCAGGCTTGATGGAGCCTTTCCTGGAATTCCGTTAACTCTCTGCGATTTAATCTCATTATTATTTCTCTTATGGTTTACATTGAGAGATCAAGCTACAGAAAGGGCTTTGCTCAGCAAGTTCTCGGCGTAGTTCAAGCGAGGTAACCAGTTGTAGCTTGCTTCAGGTTAAAAGGGCCTAAACCAATGTTTTTCAACCTTCTCAAGCTGTCTGGGGAATTCTCGGAGTTGAAGTCCACCTAGCTTAAAGTGCAGAGAAGAGCAACCAAGATGATTAGGGGACTGGAAGCTAAAATATATGATGAACTGTTGCAAGTACCGTGTTTCCCCGAAAATAAGACCTCCCCTGATAATGAGCCCTCCCCAAAAATATCTTAATCTTTATTTATTGATTAGCCCTTGGGCCATATCAAAATGCAGAGCTCCAGAAACAATTATTACAAAAATTTGGTAGAAACAATTTAAAATGAAATTGGAATAGGAATACGATTTTAAAATCTGTTCATTTTAAATTTCATTTAAAATGAAATTAGAGTAAAATACAATCTAGAATGAAATCAGAATAGAATACAATAATTTGAGATACAAATTAAATATGATTAAGATTATATTACAATGTCACAATTGGGAGAAGAATGCTTGGAAACTAGATGTACTTGCACATCATTTGGCTTTGGCTGAACATCCATGAATATCTTCTGTGCACACTCAATGAAACTTCCTACGGCTTTTTCCCGAGTTAATGGACAGGGGTATGAAATGGACTGGCCCTGGCCATGCGGGATGGGCAAGACAAAAATGACTTCACTGCCACAGTGATGGGGTGGAATTTCATGTTTAATTGAAAAAAATAAATAAATCGAAGCATACAACCTCGGCCAACATATCCACCAACTGAATAGGAAATGCACTTGATTCCGTCAGAGAAAACCTCTCTCTCACACACCCTTTCCCAGACAAAGAAAAATAAAGGAGAGCCAAGAGGTCATTACAGCTGCAGCTGTCTAAACTAAGGGCACAATCCACCGGGAACATTATCCAGAGAGACACGCAGGAACAGAGATTTGCTTCAGTGCCTTTGGCGCAACGCAACATCCCAGCGGGAAGGACAAACAAAGGAAGTGTTACTTCGCATGACACAGAGCCTATTTTTGTGGCCCGGGACACCCAGTATGGTGAGGACCAGAGTCTGGTAGCTCAAAAATAACTCTCCCTAACCTGCAGGTTTGGGGATTTGGGGGGCTGCAATCCTGGTGCATTTGAGAACAATGACGGAAGAGAACATTGGTAGCTCACAACGTGGGGTCCTTGGTGCTTTCTGAACAAACCCCGTTGCCTTCTATCACTGATGATGTTACTTAGTTGGGTAATAAAAAGTCTGCAAGAAAATAACCAAGCTCATAGAACACCAAGGACCTCACAGTCCTCCTCCTCTTCCTCTTCCTCCTCCTCTTCCTACCTCTCTCCCTTCTAGCATTGATGTTGTTACCTAGTTGGATAATGAAACATCTGCAAGAAAGCCACCAAGCTCAGAGAACACCAAGGACCACACAGTCTGTCACTGCGTTTTTATATTTACCAGCAGAGCTATTATTTCTGGACTGTCAGACTTACCATAGTCATATTTCTTATCAGCACCTACTGCGCATGTCTTGCATTCCTTTGTACTTCTTCTAAAAACTTTCCTTTGTTCTCCAGCCAGCTAAGGTCAGGCTGGGGATTCTTTGCCAGCATGTAATCTAATTTAGATAGTGAGATGTCTTTATTTTCTTACAATGAATATGAGTTTAATTAGAAGATGTATTCCGGTTTTATTGATCAAAGTATGCAGAAGGATAAAAGCCACGATCCAACTCAAAATGAGGGCAATTACCCCACGCAAGGTAACGGGGCTGATTGCCGCTCTGACGCAGTCCTCCTCCTTCTCCTCCACTACCACCACCTCTTCCTCCTCCTCCTCCAACTTCTCTCCCTTCTAAAACTAATAATGTTACCTAGTTAGATAATGAAACATCTGCAAGAAAACAATCAAGCTCAGAGAGCACCAAGGACTCCACGGTCCTCCTCTTCCACCTCCTCCTCTCTGCAAACCCCAATTCCCTTCTAGTATTGATGATGCTACCCAGATGGGTAATGAAATGTCTGTGAGAAGACAACCAAGCTCAGAGAGCACACCACTCCCCCAGATGAGAATGCCAACTGAGGGAGGTTTCACAATTTAGAAATTTAATGGAAGCCAAGGCCAACCATGAATGTGTTGCAATTCAGGGATGCAAAACCAGATTCCAAATTTCCTCTCGATCTTGGATTTATTTACTTATTTATTTGTTTGTTTGTTTGTTTGTTTGTTCAACTTGTATGCCGCCTTTCTCCGAAGACTCAAGGTGGCTTACAATGCATTTAAAAACCATATATAAAACATTAAAAGTTAAACCATTAAAAACCATTAAAACCCATTCACACCATTCATGGCTGGATCTCGCCAAATCACAACAACGAGATCAACGGCCCCAGGCCTGCCGGAAAAGCCAGATCTTCACCGCTTTTCGGAAGGCCAATAGGGTGGGGATGGTCCGGATATCAGGAGATAACTGGTTCCAGAGAGCTGGGGCAGCCACAGAGAAGGCCCTCCCATGTGGGCCCATCAGCCGGCACTGTTTAGCTGACAGGACCCAGAGGAGACCAACTCTGTGGGATCTTACCGGTCACTGGGAGCTATGCAGTAGAAGGCGGTCTCGAAGATAACCTGGCCCTGAGCCATGTAGGGCTTTAAAGGTAATAACCAACACCTTGAGACCAATAGGGAGCCAGTGGATCTCACCAAATCCATTTTTCAGCCCCTAACCTTTCTCATGGGGGAGGGGGGTGAAAAAGGGTCGAGGGGAGAAGATCTTCCTCTAACTTTGTCCTGGTGAGAATGAGGAAATGAATCAGTAATCACAGAAACAAATCTAAGACTCTAATGTTCAGAGGTTCTTGGCAATGGTCTGTGATCATCCAGTTTGGTGGAGGGGGGGGGCATTCCGTGGATCCATAGGACCTCTAAAATCATTTCTGGATCCTGATAAGAGTCCAAAAATCATCTAGCAAGAATCGTGCAGGAAAGAACACGGAGGAAAATTTAACACCGCACCAACACACTTACTGTAAATTTAAAAACATGCCTTGTGCAATACAATAGGTTACAGCAAACAATAGCAACAGCCAAAACAATACCTTGAATTCAGCATGCAGGACTTTCGACATTGCCACCCTCTTTAAGCTTTCTTACTGTTAACTTGGTTTGAAATAGGTAACCTGTAAGTTGCACAGCAACAGAAGACGATCTCATGAAATGCTCGGGGACCCCACTTGTAACCTCATAGCATCCAGTTCATTGATGTGCTAATGTGCTACAGATCCTCCACTGTCAAGATTCAGAAACCAGAGAGGCAAGAAATTTATGAGTTGCCACCTTCTCCCTCTAGGTGAGAAATAAAAGACATAGAGGGAAGAAGGGACTCAAGAAATACTACCCAGTCAAGAGCATATGGACTCTTCTGCACTTTAGGAATTAAAAGGACTTCATACCTGCCGTGTGTCCCCCCCCTCCCCCCACCCCAATCTCTGGAGGAAAACAAATAAAACAGCTCCTATTTTTAACTGGCATGTGCCAAAGAGATGAAACAGTATCTTGCATTAAGCAACATATACAGAATTAGCACTGGAAGAGGAGAGGGAAGGGGAGAGTACAGGGGGAAGAAGAGGGAGACGAGAAGGGAAGAGAGAGGGAGGGAGGGAGAAGGAAGGAAAGGGGAGGGGAGGGGAGGGGAGAAGAGAGGTGAAGAGAGAGGGAGAAGGGAAGGCGGAGGGGAGGGGGAAGAGGAGAGGAGAGGGAGGCAGGATTGGGAGGCAGGAGAGGAGAGAGAAGAGGGAGGGAGGGAGGGAGGAAGGGAGGGAGGAGAGGAGAGGAGAGGAGAGGAGAGGAGAGGAGAGGAGAGGAGAGGAGAGGAGAGGAGAGGAGAGGAGAGGTGAGGTGAGGTGAGGTGAAGAGAGAGGGAGAAGGAAGGAAAGAGGAGAGAGAGGAGAGGAGGGGGAAAGAGAGGTGAAGAGAGAGGGAGACAGGAAGGCAGAGAGGAGAGGAGAGGAGAGGAGAGGAGAGGAGAGGAGAGGGAGACAGGAGAGGAGAGAGAGGAGAAAGGAGGGGAGGGGAGAATAATTTGTCCAAGAAATATTTTAGCTGTTCAATTTGGGTACTATTGGGCCAAACTGGGAATGGAATAGACTTCTCCCACCTTTCATCATTATGTAGGCCAGACGTGCATCCAAGAGAATTTTTAGATCAGAATGCTTCAGCTCAATATGTTCAATATGATCATACCTTAAGTTTTTGAACAATTTTGCTCCCTTTCAACCTATCTTTTAGAATATGGTTGTGGACATGTCCCTCCAGACTCAAGCCCCACAAAACTTGCTTTGCCTCGGCTACAGCTACAATTACACAGCGCAAAATCTTCGTTTCTTTTCTGAGGATGAACATGTCAACGACAAAGGCCTTCTCCGTACCCTGTTTCAGGTCCCTTCTCTAAAGCTACGCCTCGCCCATTTAAGGAGTTATACATTTAAAGCTTACAAAAATAAAAGTAAGCAAGCCAGCTGATTGGTTCTGGCTGGCATCAGAAATGAAACAGAATCAACTAAAGGGGAAGGAAGTCCTCAATGTTTTGGATGGAGATTTTGCCTTGAAATATACTCAGCCACAAAGAGCAGATGCAAATGGCTGCTAACTTCATGCCCAGGCAGAAGAATAACATCCAACACCACAACTGCAACTTGCGTACACTCTAATGAATTTCTAAGGGACCGCACTGATAGAGATGGTCCATCTTCGGCTTTGAAGTCATCGCCTACAATCCTGCCCTGATCCCAAACTGCAGGGTCAACTAAACTTCAGCATCCCTACGGAAGTCATTAGTTATATTATATTAGCTGCAGTTGCAACATTATCAACCTGAATGTATAACTTATTGATTTGCTCCCGCACGAGATCCCTAAATGCTTCAAAACAAGGAAGAGGACAATGACCCGCTAAGCAAACTCAACGACTCTGCGTTCTCCACCCCATGCACAAATGGAACCTAAAGACAAAACCCCATTTAGATGATGGGGTGGAATCTCCAACTAGACTGGAGGGAGGTTGTTAAGAGGGGATTGAGTTTTTAGGGCACAAAATCTTCCCCCCTCCAGAATCCTTGAAGCCTTATCTGACTATTTCTAAGGGAAGGCAGTCAGTTGGGTAAGATTCTTGTAACATAGCGGAGTAGCAATAAAGCTTCATTTTGGAATTGTTCGCAAGTGATTCTGGTTGCTTTTACCTGACGGATAGGTACTATAAGGTTATTCTCCAGTGCCACAGATATCTGATTACTTTCTTAAAGCTTTCTCTTTGCTGTGAGCAGGTAAAGTGTCAAGCGCCTGGGAAATCTGGAGATTCAGGCAGTTCAAATGAGTATAAAGATTTATTATAAGAGTTCTCTATAAGAATCTGACCAACTAATGATCAAGGGAAATGCACAAGAGATCAGATAAGCATTCAAGGTGGGTTGGAC
The DNA here is from genome assembly GCA_030761175.1 of Masticophis lateralis. Classification (NCBI taxonomy): domain Eukaryota; kingdom Metazoa; phylum Chordata; class Lepidosauria; order Squamata; family Colubridae; genus Masticophis; species Masticophis lateralis. The sequence continues at coordinate 6,769,114 of JAUDYJ010000010.1, read as the reverse complement.
TTAGATCTCTTGTGAGTCCGAAGGGAGTCATGACTTATGATGCGTTTAACCCCTCTTTTTAATTCAGCCTGGTGAATTCAAGGATTTCTGACCTTGGCATAGACTAGAAGTTTACATTTTTCTCCATATCAGAAGTTGTACCTTATGAAACCCATATTATAAATGATGGGAGGACCTACTTTAGAAGGAGGAAGATGGCATAAACCTTTTCTCTGTTGTTGTTAGTTACGAAGTTGTGTCTGACCCATCGTGACCACATGAACAATGTTCCTCCAGGCCTTCCTGTCCTCTACCATCCCCCGGAGTCCATTTAAGCTCAAGCCAACTGCTTCAGTGACTTCATCCACCCACCTCATTCTTTGTTGTCCCGTTCTTCTTTTGCCCTCAATCGTTCCCAACATGAGGCTCTTCTCCAGTGACTCCTTCCTTCTCCTTAGGTGGCCAAAGTATTTGAGTTTCCTCTTCAGGATCTGGTCTTCTAAAGAGCAGTCAGGGTTGATCTCCTCTAGGACTGACCAGTTGGATTGCCTTGCAGTCCAAGGGACTCGCAGGAGTCTTCTCCAGGACCAGAGTTCAAAGGCCTCAATTCTTTGGCGCTCAGCCTTCCTTATGGTCCAATTTTCACAGCCATACATTGCAACTGAGAAAACCATAGTCCATAAAGAACCTTTTCTCTAGATGCTCCTTAAATCCCTTAGAACCCCAACAATGCATTAAAACAGGCTTCACCCCATTTTAGTTCTGGTGGTTGAGGCTACGCTGGACCACTGCAGAAAAAATACTGGCTGAATTCAGGATGAACCTGATGGAGATGACCAGGCTGAGCCTGAGGGAGGAGTCAAATGTGTCATAAGTCACGAGTTCCTTTGCACCCGCAAGAGATCTAAGTCCAACCCACCTTGAATGCCTCTCTTATCTCCCGCTTATTTCCCTTAACGGTCAGTTGGCCAAGTTCTTGTAGAAAGCTAAAGCTTGCAATAAATCTTTATGCTCATTTGAACTGCCTGAATCTCTTGATTTCCCCAGAGCTTGACCAATCCTCAAGATCAAGAGCAGAGTGCCTACCCTCTACAGAAGGACCCTTGGTTCAGTTTTTAGCATTTTCCAGTCAGCTTGATAATTGCAAAATCACGGCAAAGAAGAGAGAAAAGTTGGGAGACTTTCCTCCAAAAAAAAAAAAAAATTATCAAAGCTGGATTGTGTATAAAAAAAGCTCAAACAACCCTCTCTAATCGCTGGTTGCTTGCCTTTTTTTTTTTTTTTTGAAAAAAAAACCCCAATAATCATCATCATCATCTCAACTTATTACCGTCAGATCTGCAACTGGAAAAGCTAAGTTGCTTTCTTAATTTTAATTTTATTGAAGAGAAGTGAACAAAGCCTACCCAAGGCACCACCGTAGAATTACATTAACAGTAAAATTACATTATTAATTCTTTAATCTCACTCGAGGCCTCAAGCTGTTGCTATGTCCAATTACTCAGCTAACCACCTGTCAGATTTGTAAAGCGAGTTTAACATTACCTCCTGGACAGTTGTGAGCTCGGTGTTCGGTCAAGTCTGCCAAAGAGTCAAAATCCTGCTGGCAGTTATCGCAGGTGTAAATTGATTCGTCCTCCATATCTTCATCTTCCTCATTTCGTTCTTCCTGGCTGGTAATGCTGTTCCGCTCTTCCAACGCCCGGATCTCTCTTTTATCATTCTCCAGCTCTCTTCCCAAACCTCCTGCCAACAACAAGAAAAGGCAATCTTAAGTCCGGATCCCTTCACCTTTCCAAAGGAAAGAGGCAAACTGACTGACTTGAAAGCAGGGGTGGGCTTCAAAAGTTTTTAGCAAGGGTTTCTCTGCCTGGTGGCTGGGTGAGCGTGGCCATGGTGGGAGTGGCCCAGTCAGCCTCCTGCGCCATGGCAGGAGGGGGCGTTTTTGCCCTCCCCGGGCTCCAGAGGCTTTCCTTGAGCCTGTGGGAGGGCGAAAATGGCCTCCCCAGGCTCCGGAGGCCCTCTGGAGGCCGGAAACAAGCCTGTTTCCAGCCTTCCTGAACTTCTGGTAGGCCCATTTTTCGCCCTCCCTGAGTCTCCATGTGCGCCCTGAACTTACCTGCATCCAAAACCGGCAGGGTGGGGACTCCTGGGAGGGGAGGAACAGGCGAGGCCAGCCAGGAGTGGGATTTGGGGGTTCTCCAAATCTTAGCTAGAGGGTCTCCCAAACCCCTGCGAATTCCCAGCAGCCCAACCCTGCTTGAAAGCAAAGTCCTGTTGATTTCACCGGAGTTGAAGTTCTGGCAATGAAAACAGTTATTTTGGGGCAATTCCATCTAGCGAAAGCCACAACCCGATAAGGAAATGCTAGTTGGGAGGCATAATGGTCAGAGGGGAGCCCGCATGGTGACTGTTAGTCACTGTATAGCGTACCAGTTGAGATGTTGTCCAGGACTGAGTTCAACTCCACCGACAACCATGAAAGCTCAAAGTGTTCAACCCAAAGGGCTGTTGCAGACAAGGATAAAATTAGGCGGGGATCTATCTACAACTCCTTGAAGATTCGGAGAACAAACATAGAGATGCAAGAAAGCAAGATATTTCATGAATGATTCATGCTGGAGCCCTTCTTCAGTGAACTCCAGGGCTCCAGCATCAAAAGCTCGGAAGAGTAAACTCTGGTCCCGAAGGCAGACTCAAATTCAATCTGGCAAGATATTTCACTCTATCTACCTATCTATCTACTTATTTTTCTACCTGTCCAACTGCCTGCCTGCCTGCCTACCCATTTATCTGTCTATCGATAGATTGATCAATCAATCAATCTATCAATCAGTCTATCCAGCCATCCAGTCATCTATTTACCTTCCTTCCTTCCTTTCTTCCTTCCTTCCTTCCTTCCTTCCTTCCTCTTTCTTTCTATCTATCATCTATCCTTCATCTATCTATCTATCTATCTGTCTGTCTGTCTGTCTGTCTGTCTATCTATCTATCCATCCATCCATCCATCTACCTACATATCTACCGTATACCATATCTACCATATCTATCTATCTATCTATCTATCTATCTATCTATCTATCTATCTATCTATCTATCTTAGGCCTATCTTATGGTGAGATGCTCATTCATTCTCTGCTATTCCTCCCTTTTTGCTTTGTCTTTCATTCATTCATTCATTCCCTTTTACTCTCTGCCAAGCAACAGATATCAAGAAAAGAATCAGATCTCTCCATAGAAATGCTCTACCCTGGACAAGAAACCTGTAATTTTATTAGCCAAAAATTGCATTCAGTCTTTAACTCACAGGGCACCCAGGAGGAAGTTAAGGAACCATTTCCAAGTTATCAATGAGCAAGCTGGCAGTTTATCATTCTTTAATAAAATTAAAAATTGAACACATGAACTAATTGTTCCCATATTCGAGACTGGAAAGACAATTAGCATTGTTGAGCACTCAAAAACAGGAGAGCAGCCAAGAAATGCAGCTTATTTCTCGAAAATGTCAAAAACCCAGGGCTACATCTTTTTACTGGAGTTGTTTAATATCAGCACTAGAAATCAAAAAAATTCTCAAATTTGCCCTTTCTGGTCAAGTTAGAACAAAAACAAACAAACAAAAAAACAAAACTGAAAGCCCCCTGCCAGATCTCACAGCATGTAATACCCTTCCGTCCAAAAGGGAAATATTAAAAATCATTTGTAGAGACTTTTAATGTATCAAAAGATGCCACAATGCTTAAATCAACACTACAGTTTCCAGATGCAGGAAATCACATCTCTTGCCACCAAGCTTCGTGTGGATAGCAAGGTTTTAAAACAAAAGCCTGATTTTTGAAGGCACTATCAAAACCTTGCATGTTCTTTCACAGCCTGTTCTGTGATTTCAATCAAATTAAAGGTAAAGCTTTCCCTTGCACATATGTGCTAGTCGTTCCCGACTCTAGGGGGTGGTGCTCATCTCTGTTTCAAGGCCAAAGAGCCAGCACTGTCCAAAGACGTCTCTGTGATCATGTGGCCAGCATGACTCAACACCAAAAGCGCACGAATGCTGTTACCTTCCCACCAAAGGTGGTCCCTGTTTTTCTATTTGCATTATTTTTATGTGCTTTCAAACTGCTAGGTTGGCAGAAGCTGGGACAAGTAACGGGAGCTCACCCCGTTACACAGCACTAGGGATTCGAACCGCTGAACTGCCGACCTTTTGATCGACAAGCTCAGCTTCTTAGCCACTGAGCCACCGCGTCCCTTCAATCAAATTAGATACCAGGAAAGAAAGCAGATGACGGGTTCAATGGTTCTGTATTATCATATTGCAATAATAAACTCAATTTTTTCCCATCCTCTGTATACTAATTACCAATCTCATTTTGTCATATTTACTGAATGCACTTCCAAAGCTTACTTAGGTTTCCAATGCAAATCAAGGAAGATTAATGCCAATTCTATCTCCTTAAAGCCAGCAGGTCTGACACAGCCAACAGTCCATAAATCTGGATGCCAACTCGCTGGTTTTATAAGGCTAAAATCCATAAAATACGATCAAGTATATAAAATTAATTTAAAGCAAGAACTGCCAACCACATCTCTCTTAGGTGCTAATGGAATACAGATCCTTGAGGGTTCCTGTTTTTATTATTTATTTCTAAAACTTCAGTGCTCAAGAATGTTTTGCAAATCAACGAAGTGTGGTTTTTTTTTCACTGACTTGTTTGATTTTAATTTTATATTAAACACTTGAATTACAAGCCTGTTCCAAATGCCTATTCGAGATTCACTTCTAGACTGAGATGGACAGCATATAAGAGGGAGAAAGGGAGGGAGGGAGCAAAGGAAGGAAGGAGGGAGGGAGGGAGGGAGGGAGGGAAGGAAGGAAGGAAGGAAGGAAGGAAGGAAGGAAGGAAGGAAGGAAGGAAGGACCATAAAGGTGGGCTGTTGGGGGTTCTCAGGGGTTCGGGAGAACCTATAGCTAAGATTCCGTGCAGTTCACATAAAGGATATTTTTCCCTGAAAATGGTTCTACAAATGGGTCTACAAATGGTTTTGCTACTCCACAGAATATTTTTTAGATTTTGCCAGGATTTTCAGATTATTGCCTTGCTCCAATGACAATAAAACCATCATTTTGGGGGGGGGGGATTTTGCAAATATTGAGAGCATTTTTTTAAAAAAAAAGTTCTTAAAAAATAAACATTGCCCTCTATTGCAAATCCCGGCTAAACAGTTAAACTGGCTACTATCATTAACAGCCACTGTTTACCCAAGCATTTTTAATCCTTATAATCCTAACACTTATTTAAGGGAATGGCATTCTGTTTCTTTAATCTTGGATGCCACTGACAAATGCCAGCTGTTCAGTTTATTGCATCCTAATATTCAATGTAATATCCAAATCCCTATTTTTTCTTCCAAATTACAAGAGATTAAAAGTAGGTTAACAAAACCACAAAAAATATATGCCTGAGATAGGGATATTCATTCCCTAACACAGTGTTTCTCAACCTTGGTAGCTTGAAGATGGGTGGACTTCAATCCCAGAATCCCCCAGCCAGCGCCCATTCCACCCATCTTCAAGCTACCAAGGTTGAGAAACACTGCCCTAACATGTGACAATGAATGTGTCCTACACAACATTACAGAACAAAATGACTCTTAAAGTTTCATACATCGAACACAATTTTTTCCCTCTTTCTCAACAACAATAATGGGGGGGGAATAACAAGCTATAATACACATGTACATTTTTTTTTTAATGGTCCAGCATCGAGTTAATGGTGTTGGCTTCCTAAGACTTACAAGTTAATAAAATTGATCTCGCTGTAGTCTTGTAATGAAGAACAGTGGGATAAGGCTGCATTTGAACCGTGGAAAATTGTATATTGTTACCTTCTTGTGACCTCCCAGAGCCGTGGCCATTCTAACCTCTCCGAGCTGTCATTTATATGATGCCGACAGCAGATGGGAGAGGAGAAGAAAGAAAGGAAAGGATAATGTTGTCTTTGATCAGATAGATCTGCTCAAACTTTATGAATACAAACTATGAATACTGAAAAGACAAGAAGCAACGGATGGAAACTAATCAAGGGGAGAAGCAGCCTAGAGCTAAGGAAAAATTTCCTGACAGTTAAAGCAAATAGCCAGTGGAAGAGCTGCCTCCAGAAGTTGTGAAAGCTCCAACACTAGAAATTTTTAAAAAGATATTGGACAACCATTTGTCTGAAGTGGTCTAGGGTTTCCTGCCTGAGCAGGAGGTTAGACTAGGACAGAGGTCTCCAACCTTGGGAACTTTACGACTTGTGAACTTCAACTCCCAGAATTCCTCAGCCAGCATATGATATGCTGGCTGAGGAATTCTGGGAGTTGAAGTCCATAAGTCGTAGAGTTCCCAATGTTGGAGAACCCTGGACAAGAAGACCTCCAAAGTCCCTTCCAACTCTGTTATTCTAAAGTAGTTAGGGCTCTTGTTCAGTTGCTAAATTGTGTTCAACTCTTCACAACCCAATGGACCATAGCATGCCACCACCCCTGTCCTCCACCGTCTCCCAGAGTTTGCCCAAACCCATATTCACCATGTAGGTATTAACTATTAACCATCACATCGTCTTCTGCCATCTCCTTCTTCCTTTTGCATTCAATCTTTCCCAACACCAGAGTCTTTTCCAAGGACTCCTCTCTTCTTCTTTGGTGGGCAAATTATTTGACCTTCAGCTGCAGTATCTGCTCTTCCAAAGAACCATCAGATTGATTTCTTTTAGGAAATTAAGGCTCTGCTAATAACATTAGAAGAGCAGGCATGATATTTCAGATGCCAAGAATCAAGAAGAAGAACCTATAAAGTTATGATGAAATAAACATGAATGGAGAAGAACCTAGGTTCCATTCTTTATTTCAGGTCATTTATTGTGGTGAGATCTCAAGTGGGCATCTAATGCTACTACTTTCTTCCATTGTTTCTCCATAACAACATTCACAAGCAGGTTGGGGTGAAAGACTGTGACTAGTCCAAAGTCATGTAGTGAGTTTCCAGGGCAAAGCATGGATCTCAACTTGGATCTTCTCAGTCAAAGCTCTACATTGAAATCATACTGGAATTAACATCTCCATGGCTTCTAGGAACTTAAGGGAAATCCAAAGACTTCAGACATGTCCCAGACAGTAACTGTGTACTTCCTTTTTTACTTTATTTTGCTGATCTTTACCATTGCTCCTACAAAGGGCCATCAGAGACCTCATTTTTCAGGCACACTCTTGTTTGTTTCCATTGAAAGCAAAATGAATCTTCCATACCATTTCTCAAGATTGCATCAGAGGAAAATCAAAAATTACTGAAGTACCACAAAAGACTATGCATGTTTCCCAAATAATCAGGGTTGTTTTTCCACTTCAGCTTCAACTCACGTAGACGTCAACTTCTGGAATTCTCAACTGTGTTAATAGATCTGGAAGAGGGATTATCAGTGAAATGGTATTTTTTTTCTACCTTTCTGCTCAATACCTGGAGAACACACAGATTGGGGGATCAACTGAATCAAAACTGCATTGAAACCAAATAGCTTTAATCTGTTTCCAGAATAGCAGCAAGATGGAGGCTAAATAAACCTTGGGGATTAAGTGGTAAAAGGAAACCAGGCTACCAAAGCATATGATGATTGGACACCATCAAAGCTGACACCAGCCAGAGCCTAGAACGACCCAAAGAAGTAGTACAAGAGCTGAACATGTGAAGAGACCTGGGACATAGAATCACCAAGAGTCATTCAGTTTTGGTCACTGGATGTGGAGACTCTAGAAAGAGCGCAGAGAAGAGCAACAAAGAGGATTAGGGGACTGGAGGCTAAAACATATGAAGAACGGTTGCTAGAACTGGGAATGCCTAGTTTAATGAAAAGAAGGACTAGGGGAGACATGATAGCAGTGTTCCAATATCACAGGGGCTACCACAAAGAAGAGGAAATCAAGCTATTCTCCAAAGCACCTGAAGGCAGGACAAGAAGCAACGGGTGGAAACTCATCAAGGAGAGAAGCAACTTAGAACTAAGGAGAAATTTCCTGACAGTGAGAACAATGAATCAGTGGAACAAGTTGCCTCCAGAAGTTGTGAATGCTCCAACACTGAAAGTTTTAAAGATGTTGGATAACCATTTGTCTGAAATCGTGTAGGGTTTCCTGCCTAAGCAGCGGGTTGGAATAGAAGACCTCCAAGATCCCTTCCAACTCTGATATTATATAATATTATATAATATTGTACTGTATTGTATTGTATTGTATTGTATTGTATTGTATTGTATTGTATTGTATTGTATTATATTATATTATATTATATTATATTATATTATATTATATTATATTATATTATATTATATTATTATATTACATTACTTTACATTACATTACATTACATTACATTACATTACATTATATTATATTATATTATATTATATTATTATATTATATATTATTATCATCCTTATCCTTCGGAGAAAGAGTATTTACCACAGTGGGATATTTATCATCAGATGTGGTGCTGACTGTCAGTTTGACTGGCTTCAAAACAGATAGTACAAATCCGCTTGAGTCATGAGGATCAATGGTCAACCTTGACAGCAGTGTGATTCCCTCTGAAGTCATCTGCTGAAGACATCTGTTAGCTTCCTTACACGGTTGGGTGGCCACTAGGGGAACAGTCGTTTGGTCTGGATGAACCGAGGGTCTGATCCTGCAGGACACTGCTTAAGTTTCTATGTTCTTATTCCAGGTAAGTCTTGCCATCTCCCCTACACCTCATGGACTTCACCAAGGAGGGGAACTTCCATCAGCATTTGTTTCAATGACCCAACCAAGTAGACATATCAAATTCAGGTAAGGCACTGCCTCAAGTCACCCATGGATGGCTTAACCACAGTCATGTTGCTCTTCACAAACCTGGATTCATACAACGTTCTAAGCCAGGGATGTCAAACTTGATTTCATTGAAGGCTGCATCAGGGTTATGTTTGACCTCTGTGGCAGGCGGGGGGGCATGGCCAGTTCGACATCACTCATGTTGGGGGTGCCTATGGTAACCTGAGGGCTCTGCCAGAGAAAATGGGCTCCTGAACTCCGTTTTTGGCTGCGATGGCCTCCTGCAACTCTCTGCCAGCGAAAACAGAGCTTGAGAGGGCGGCACCAGTAGTGGTATTTACTTACCTTCGCCACCGGTTTGCCAATGAGAGCGTGTGTGCCACCTCTGCGCATGCGCTGAGCGTTTGTGATGACATCCGAATGGATGGGCAGAGCCTTCCGCCGCCGCCGCTAGCCGTTTGCCAGAATCGGGTAGAACCGGATAGAATCTCACCACTGAGCTGTACGCAGCCCTTCCAAGTTCCATTTTTCACTGGCAGCCCATCCTTCACTATTTCCAGGGTGGCACCACAGGCTAGATCTAAGCACCCCACGGGCTGGATCCGGCCCCCGGGCCTTGAGTTTGACCCCCCCCCCTTAACTAAGCAACCCACATTTTGCTTTAGAACCACACGGGAATCCAATCTGCGGGGTTTAGGATGTTTACTTCTGGAATATATATTTTCTTTGAATTAGATTAGGTTCATCTGCACTCCTGGTCTCCCGAGGTACGCACATCTATTCTTCCCTCAACTCTACTGTTTTCCAGTTCTGAGAATACTTAGTTTAACAAGTAGAAGGCCTCATTAAAGCTCGCTAATTTTTACATGTCACTCAAACCGCGAGTCACTTTATTTTCCATTACTGCTGAAATCTCCTACAGGAACCTTCATATTAAGTTTCTTTATTTTCACCACCGGTAACTTGTCATTTTTAATCAGCTGTTTCTTTTTCTTTCCTTTATTGCTTCAGAATTAGAGAGCAGTGTTCTGTTTGTTAACTTTATTGCTACCTTTTCCCTTTTCCCAAGGATTATTGCCACACAAAAAATCATCAGGATGTATAAGCATCGAGTAAATTTCACATCCACTGTAAGCAACTTTAAAAGCATTAGCTTTTAATATGTTTTACATATATGTTTCTTTTTTTCCTGGAAGAAAGAAGGAGGCAAAAAAAAAAACAAAAAAGGAGGAGAGCCTGCTTGCAATTATTACTTCTATTCTCCCTAAACACTTATATTACTAAAGTGAAATGCCTTCTAAACACAAAGACAGATCTGGGAAGTAATTACAGAAATGCATTCAGGGGCAATAATTCTATATTAACTGTCAGCAGTATACATCTTCTGGAAAAGCACTTGTTATGAAGGAATTATGTATGTCACAGATAGAGGTATTGAAGGCAACTGAAAATTGCAAGGATGTATTAAACTTAACTCTCAGTCCCTCATCGGGGGTCAATTTATGTTTAATTTGTTACCTTGAAGTTGAGCCAAGACGTATATGAACATCTGTGAAGCGATGCAAAGATGCAGACAAATTCCACCAATTTCTATTTGAGGGTTCATGTATTATTATTATTATTATTATTATTATTATTATTATTATTATTATCATCATCATCATCATCTACGTGTTCATATATGATTATTATGATTACTATTTAATTTTAAAACACCCTTCCCCTCCCCCATCAGAATTCGCACCTGTAACATTCAGTTTTTGCTAGAGGGACAAATTGAAGAGGAAGGAGATGTTGGGCAGGAGAGACAGTTCTGCTTGGGAAGGGAGGGAGGAAAGAAAGAAGGAGGGAAGGAAGATAGGGGAAGGGAGTGAGGGAGTGAGGAAGGGAAGGAAGATAGGGAGAAGGAAGGGAAGGAGGGAGGGAAGGAGGAAGATGGGGGAAGGGAGGGAGGGAGGGAGGGAAGGAAGGAAGGAAGGAAATTTTCATGATTTTAGTACCTTACTAAGACTCACTCAACACATTCAGTCCTGGTTTGTCTGCACATCATGTCAAGCCACAGATTGGGGTTTTGAAACCATATAGCCAATTTAGTGTAGTGATTAAGGTATCAGGCTAGAAGCTAGGCATTGTGAGTTCTAGTCCTGCCTTTGGCCAAAAGCCAGCGTATCACCTTGGGCCAGTCACTCTCTCTCTCTCAGCCTTAGGAAGGAGGCAGTGGCAAACCACTTTCAAAATCTTACCAAGAAAACTGTTAGGACTTGTTCAGGCAGTTGCCAGGAGTCAATGCTGACACAAAAGAACAGATTTTCTACCTACTTACCTACCTACCTACCTATCTATCCATCATCTATCTATCTCTCAAACAACTATCATCATTCTCTACCTACCTACCTACCTACCTACCTACCTAATCTATCTAACCTATCTATCATCTCCACAGTCTTTATTGTGTCTATTTGTTCTCATCCCCAAAATTAAATCACACTGATCTTCCAAGTTTTCAGGCCAGTCTTAACCTCTTCTCTTCCATTCGTGGGAGCCGAGAGAGGAAGTAATTTGCCTTTCCCACACCCATCCCAGTTAAACACACCAGACCTGGAGCAAAACACGATCCTGCTGCATCATTGACATCATTACATCATCACAGGGTTTCCTGCTGTTTCCTAGAAAAAGATGAGCTGGAACTTGACTCATCAAAAGTTGCTCACCTCTAAACTATTATGGGAACTCAGACCCAAGGCCATTTGCTTGCCTTCAACTTCCCACCTTGCATAAAGCTACGCGTTCATACTAAAAGCAGCTGCATTCTCTTCACTGATAACGCAAAGCTATTCAACTTCACTGATGATGTAAAACTATTCAAAACTATTCAATGCTACTACTCTTCAAAAAGACCTTGACTGTGTGTCAGAATGGTCAAACAATTGGCAACTCCAAATCTCAACCAACAAACGCTCTGTCTTACACATTGGCAAAAAGAACCATTGCACAAAATACAGGGACCACCAAGTTCATAATTTTAAATTTCACAGATCACTAATACGAATCCAGTGCACCACTTGCTAAAGCACCTGGACTCCCAGTGATGGGATGGGGTCCTTTAGGCACTCTCCCTCTCCCCCCTCTCTCTCCCCCACTCTCTCTCTCATTCTCTTTCTCTCTCCCCCTTCTCTTTCTCATTCTCTTTCTCTCTCCCCCTTTCTCTCCCCCCCCTCTCTTTCTCATTCTCTCTCCCCTCTCTTTCTCATTCTCTCTTTCTCTCTCTCCCACTCTTTCTCTCTCATTCTCTTTCTTTCTCCCTGCTTTCTCTCTCTCTCTCCCTCACTCACTCTCTCATTCTCTCTCCTCCTCTCTCTTTCCCATTCTCTTTCTCTCTCCCCCCTCTCTCTCACTCTCTCTCTCTCTCATTCTCTCTTTCTCTTCCCCTCTTTCTTTCTCTCTCTTTCCCTCTTTCTCTCTCCCCCCTCTTTCTCTCTCTCAGGCTCCTGTTGGGCGGGGCTGTCAGTGCTGCCACCATAAGGTGAGTCAATAATTAGAAACACCACCACCCCTCCTGAAAAGAAGCCCTAGCCATTTTTTCAGGGGTCAAAAGAAAATAAGACCTGATCTTATTTTCGGGGAAAGATGGTACTTTAGACCAGGGGTGAAATGTTACCAGTTCAGGCCAGTTTTAAACAGGAAGTAACCTGCTTTATACCCTCTGTGCATGTGCAGAAGGGTTTGCGCATGGGCAGAGGGTCCATGGCACACACATGATCTGTGCGCGTAGCACGCGCACTTCCAAACCGGTAGGGAAGGTAAGTAGATTTCATCCCTGGTTTAGACCCTCCCATTAGCTGAGGGAAGACCTTGAAGGGTGAAGGCAGCCAAGTATTAACTGAGCAACATTGAAAACACACAGAGACCCAAAAGGGAAACTCTTGAAACAATTAACAGGGATCTCGCCAGAATTTTCATTAGCGATCTTTTTATTTGCCTGGGTGCTGCTCCATGCTTCTCATATTTCTTCCAAAGGTCCTTAATTGGGCCTCTAGTCTATGAAGTAAAGTTCCTGGAGTTTTCTCATCCTCAGAGGAGAGAGACTCAGCCAAGGTAGGGAGAAATGACTGCTCATACTGTGTTACCATTTTTCCAGACAGATAGCAAATAGCCACCATCTTCTGCTAATGAAAATATGTTGGGGAGAAGAGGAAAAAAAGGCTACTGTTGTAATTAAACTTGAGAAGAGTTCAATTGGTGGGGGAAAGAGAAATTAAATTTATTTACATGCTGTTCTGGTGCTGATGAAGCATTAGCTATTTGGGAGGCCTCCTAATTAACCTTCATTTAGTTCACATGCTTTTTTTTTTCTTTTCTTTTCTTTTCTTTTGGAAACCTCTCTCTCTCTCTCTCTCTCTCTCTCTCTCTCTCTCTCTCTCTCTCTCTCTCTCCCTCCCTCCCTCCCTCTCCCCCCTCTCTCCCTCTCCATTGGGAAAACGATTGTCATTAATTATTACATACTTGCTTAATTTATACCCTGCCTTTCTACGGAAACTAAATGCTCAAGGCAGCCTACATTTTGAAGCCACCCAAAAGTTCTATCAATAAAAGGATTGTGAACATCATCATCACCTTCATCTGGAATAAGGGCCTGGTGGCTCAGCAGACTAAAGCATTGTGATTAACATCAGCTCTCTGCAATTACTGCAAGTTCGAATCTCACCAGGCTCAAGGCTGACTCAGCCTTCCATCCTTTCTAAGGTAGGTAAAATGAGGACCCAGTTTGTGGGGGCAATAAGCTGACTTTGTATAAATATACTAAAGTATGAAGGCTATTGCTTAACATATTGTAAGCAGCCCTGAGTCTCCGGAGAAGGGCGGCATATAAATCAAATTTAAAAAAATAATAATAAGAAGAAAAACAAACAACCTTACATATTTTTTCAGGCTCAAATGTCTGCCTTGAACCTTAAGGGGTTTTTTTTAAGTTTTTTTTTTATTATTATTATTTTAACAAATCTATCAATGTGTGAACAATGTGGTGCCTGGATGTCATACAGTCCAATACAAATAGAACTAATAGCATTAGCCATAGTTATTACTTTCAATCCAATTTATATATTTCTAATAGTAATACATATTTATATAAAGTTGCAATCTATCCTTATTCAATTATACCATGTTTTCTCTTATTATTACTCTTATTTTGTTATAGAAAACTGTATACACTAATATTCCCCTTTTCTCTTACTTCTGTCTCTTATTCTAACTTTTAACCATATCATCCTTTGTTAAAAAACATATTTTTCTATCCTACCTAACTTCTAATCCGGTCACCTACCTACAAAAAGAAAAAGAAAGGAACAGAGAGAGGAAAAGGAAGGCAAATCAAAACAACACCAAAAACGAAAGATCATTTATCCATTATCTCTTGCCCGTATCAATACTTTAATTGTTATTAAAACCTTCAAAACCTTAAGTTTTGAAGTTGGGCATTGGAGATGCTGAAAATTAAGGGAGGAAAAACCATGTTTGAGAACTTGATTCTAAAAAGGATCATATGAGAGAGCTTAGCCATGGGTGAGAAGAAATTATGCAAAGATAAGTCTTTACTTTCACCCACTAAATACATTTTTTTGCTGATGTTCATGTCTCATTCCCTGATTGCCTCTTTTTTCCGGAGATCTGATGCCAGGAAGGACCGTTTCCCTCCAGACTTTATCTACAGAGAAATGTTCAAAGCAGGCAACGGAAGTGAGCAAATCCCACAGTGAACTCCTAAAGTAAACTCATTCAAGGAAGGAAAAAACCTTCTGTCTCATGACGATCCATTCTTTTTTGCAATGTCTACCTTGGCTGTCTACACCAATGTTTCTCAACCTTGATGACTTTAAGATGTGGGGACTTCAAGTCCCAGAATTCCCCATCCAGCATGGCCAGTTGGGGATTTCTGGGAGTTGAAATCCACACACCGTAAAGACACCAAGATTGAGAAACACTGATCTAGACAACATATTTTCCCTGCCTTTATAATTATTTGTATACTTTTACATCACACATCTTCATATGGAACACAAGTGCATCTGGCTGGGCACAAATATTTCTATTTTTTTCCAAGGCACCATAATTTTAGTACCACCTCCACTCATCTAAAGACCTTCTGTTATTAAGATGGAAGATTTTTTTTTTTCCTTTTAAAAAAAGAAAATTGGCAAATGGGCCATTTCCGGCCTCCGGAGAACCTCCATGGGGGTGGGGAAGGCCATTTTCGCCCTCCCCAGGCTCCTAGAAAGCCTCTGGAGCCTGAGGAGAGCAAAAAACGGGCCCACCGTGCCATCACGTGCCAAAATTGGGGGTGTGCTCATGCGCAGGGGGCAGGGGGCATAGAATTATGGGTGAGGCACCAACATGCCCCCCCCCCGTTTTTGACACACAATGGCAAAAAGGTTAGCCATCACTGAACTAGATCCTTTACCGATTCCTGCAGGGTCTGAATGGCTCACAAGTACATTTACGAACGTTCATGAAAATTGATAACCCTAAATGTGATTTCTTCATGATTCATGATTCAGATTTATAAACCATGAATTGGTATTACAGGAATCCCCTTAGATTGATAAACCGCGAATTAATATTACGTGAATCCTGTTTTGAGCAAACTGAGCAAACTAAAAAGGGGGGGGGAACCTCAAAATATTGTTACCTAAGAATTATTGTTAAATGTATTCCAGGAAATTATCAAGAACTGGCTGTGAAGAAAAAATCCATAAAATAAAATTGGCTAAAATTATACCATAGAAATTGACTCCTTCCTAGAGTGCATTGACGGGGTTG
Organism: Masticophis lateralis; assembly: GCA_030761175.1. Lineage (NCBI taxonomy): Eukaryota > Metazoa > Chordata > Lepidosauria > Squamata > Colubridae > Masticophis > Masticophis lateralis. Next base: position 6,753,478 of record JAUDYJ010000010.1, on the reverse strand, counting down.
TAAACAAATTAGTGGCAAGGCACAATTACTCCATCATTTGGATGCAAAGTTTTCAGGAAATTGGGAAATCAACCCAAATGCTTGAATAATGATTGTAGCTGCTGCAGGGGCATCTGGAGCAGAAGATGAAGTCACCAAAAAAATCAAGATGGTGGCTTTGATCATGCAAAACTCACTTCTTCTTTTGCACCCATCTCACACAGACTGCAAATACCATTTTGACTTTTTGGACATCAGGTGTGAATCTGGCTGGGGTTTCAGTTTATCACCCAGAAAAATTGCCAGCATTTATAAGAAACGGATTTGCTTCGTTTTACTAATTGACAGGTTGGCTTGAACAAAAAGACTGAAAAACTAAAATACAATTTTGCTTGGATTAAGGAGATCCGAAAGTGCAGGAAATCAGTCTGGTTAGAGTGCAGTACTGCAGGCTACTTCTGCTGACTGCCGGCTGCCTACAATTTGGCAGTTCGAACCTCATCAAGCTCCAGGTTGACTCAGCCTTCCATCCTTCCGAGGTGGGTAAAATGAGGACTCAGATTGTTGGGGGCAAGAGGCTGACTCTGTAAACCGCTTAGAGGGCTGTAAAGCACTGTGAAGTGGTATATAAGTCTAAGTGCTATTACTATTGCAGACTAACTCTGCTCACTGCCAGGAGTTCGATCCTGGCCGGCTCAAGGTTGACCCAGCCTTCCATCCTTCCGAGATGGATAAAATGAGGACCCAGATTGTTGTGGGACCTGCGCACGTTTCGACATGCTCTCAAAACATTTTTATTTCAGCAGGCTGGCCTGGCCTAACTCTCCTTTTTAAATTTTTAAATTGTCAATCTGTTTTGTAATTGGGTGTTTTAAATTGTTTCAGCCAAAATATTTAATAATTTTAATGGGTTTTAATGTCTGTACTATCTGTTTTTTATCCTGGCTGTTCACCGCCCTGGGTCCCTCTGGGAGCAGGGCAGTATATAAATGTGATTAATAAATAAATAATAAATAATAGGCTGACTCTGTAAACTGCTTAGAGAGGGCTGTAAAGCACTATGAAGCGGTATATAAGCATTATTGCTCTTTTGCTGCTGAATGGCGTGCCTATGGATAACTCCATGTTTGAATTAGTACAGTATCACCCATAACCGCCTTTTCTAGAAATGATTTTCTCGTGATACAGCCTGCTGTTGTGCCTTGCCTTGTCCAAGAACAAACGGAATCCATGAAAGCCATCAAGGACAGAGGCCAGATGCCTGCTCATTTGGAAGAGAAGCTCTGGGTCCACAGCAGGTGGTGCACACCTCTAGAACCACATCTTCGGGGACATTAAAATCGATTTACGGAACGTCTGTTTCCATGACAGATACAAGGGCGCTTTAAAGCACCACCATACGGAATGCAGCTGTGTGAGCTCTGAAAAATAACCGCCTCTGAAAGAACGTTTTTTTTTTTTTCTTTTGAGTTCTCCATGTCCTTAAGGTGAGGCAGCCACAGGATGTCAGTCTCCAACAGAACCCTGAATCCCAGGAGGCTTCCTGTCACTTCAGCTAGCAGCTTAACCGTTCAAAAGAAAAGCACTCCGCTTTCTGTTGGGTTTTGCCCAGATATGAACTCAAATCCAGTCAGAGGAAGTAATCTCTTACAGGCAAAAGACAATGTCCCTCTGGGGGCTTTGGAAACATGAGATGAAAAGCAAAGCTTAAATCTTGTCTTTCAGTACACGGGACTTTTTTTTTTTTCCTTTTTTTAAAGGTAAAACAAAAAAAGGCAATCCTTTTCATCATGGTTCGTAACGATCTCGTTTCTTAAAATGGAGCCTGGTATAGCTGGACTTCTACCGTGTTTCCCCCGAAAATAAGCCCAGCTCTGCATTAAAATATTTTCAGGGAGGGCTTATTTTCGGGGTGAGGTTTATTTCAGCGCATGCGCTTCAAAGCCTGATTGGGCTTATTATCAGGGGAGGTCTTATTTTCGGGGAAACAGGGTAAAATCTGTACGGAGGACTATAGAGTTTGTGAGAATCCCTGCTCAGTATGAAGGACGTTGAGGTATCCTCAAGAGGTGCCAACAGATGAGGAGACAAAAGCAAATCAATACGAAGAAAGAAAATAACCTCCAACAAAAATACAGGTAGTTCTTGATTTATAACCATTTGTTTACTGACCGTTCAAAGTTACAACACCACTGAATTAGATTAGATTAACAGAGTTGGAAGGGATCTTGTAGGGCATCTAATCCAAATCCCCCCCCCTCCCAAGCAGGAGAACCTACTACACCATTTCTGACAGCCCCTTCCAGTGATGAAGCTCCCACAACTTCTAAAGGCAAGTTCTGTTCCATGGGTTGATTGTTCTCCATGTCAGGAAGTTTCTCCTTATTTCTAGGTTGCAGCTCTCCTTGTTCACTTTCCATCCATTATTCCTTGTCTGGCCTTCGGGTGCCTTGGGAAATAGCTTGACCCCCTCCTCTCCGTGGCAGCCCTTCAAATATGATTTATGACCATGTTTCATGACCACTGCAGCATCCCCAGGGTCACATGATCAAAATTCAGACACTTGGCAACTGACTCATATTTATGACGGTCGTAGTGTCCCAAGGGTTGCGATCTTCTGAAAAGCAAAGTCAATGGGGAAGCCCGATTCACTTAACAACCATGTTGCTCTCTTAATGACTGCTGTGATTCGCTCGTGGCAACCGTGGCAAGAACGGTTGAAAAAATGGGGGGAAAACCTACTTAACAACAGTTGCTTGCTTAGCAACAGAAATTTCGGGCTCAATTTGTGGTCGTAAATCGAGGACTACCCGTACTCAATTCAATTGAGTTTCTTACAGTCATAGACCAGAGACCAGAACAAATAAAAACACTCAGTAAATATGCAATTAAAAATTCTAGTATGAAAAAATAAATAACAGTTAAAATCTATAATAAAATCCAGCCTGTCAATTATACATGGTCTAACTTTACTAAAATTACACTCCATTAACTGTGTGGCCCGTACCATCAGTTTAATACTAAAAGGGAACAGAATAAGCCGTGCAAAGGGTCTGCCTCATTTGTTGAATAAAATAGCTATGGTGGAATAGACATGTTTTTCTGACGAATGCCCTGTGCTGGACTACCTCTATGCTTTTCACAGCCAGAAAAGACTCAAAATAAAAGATAGAAAACTAAACAAAATCGTCAAAATTAAGTATTTCATGTTAAGGATTTCTATGCTCCGCCGATTCTCCAAACCACATGAAGCAGGGGTAAAATCCAGCAGGTTCTGACAGGTTCTGGAGAACCGGTAGCGGAAATTGTGAGGACTGTCAAATACCACCTCTTACTTGCTCTAGAGTGGGGTGAAAATGGAGATTTTGCAATATCCTTCCCCCAGGAGTGGGGAAGGAATGGGGATTTTGCAGTATCCTTCCCCAGCCACGCCCACCAAGCCACACCCATACAACCGGTAGTAAAAAAAAATGGATTTCACCACTGAGATGAAGGCAGGACAAGAAAGAATGGATGGAAACTAACCAAGGAGAGAAGCAACTTAGAACTAAGGTGAAATTTCCTGACAGTGAGAACAATTAATCAGTGGAACAACTTACCTCCAGGAATTGTGAATGCTCCAACACTTTTAAAGAAGATATTGGATAACCATTTGTCTGAAGTGGTGTAGGGTTTCCTGCCTAAGCAGGAGGTTTTTTATTTATTTTTTATTTTTATTTAGATTTCTATACCTCTTCGTAGTGCTTTACAGCCCTCTCTAAGCGGTTTACAAAGTTAGCATATAGCATATTGCATATTAACATTAGCATTAGCATATTGCCCCCAACAATCTGGGTCCTCATTTTACCCACCTCGGAAGGATGGAAGGCTGAGTCAACCTTGAGCCGGTAAGATTTGATCCGCTGATCAGCTGAACTAGCAGTCAGCTGAAGTAGCTGCGGTACAGCACTCTAAGCACTGCGCCACCTCGGCGCAGGTTGGACTAGAAGACCCCTAAGGCCCCTTCCAACTCTGTTATTCTATTCTATTCATATGTTCTCCCCTCTGGTGGGGCTAAGCAGAAGATAAATATACTTGAGGCTTTTGAGTAGGATAAGATGAGAAGCTGGAGGGTGGAGAATGAAACCATTAAAAAGCCGGAATGCACAAGGAAGTATATTATGCGTGGAATGTCTCCATGGCTATGTACAGTCACCAAAACCGGCCCTGTGGTTCCCTTGGGCTAAACTTTCATTATGTTACTTTATGATCTTCCTGTTTGCATTAGGACCAGTCAAGTAATGTAGAACTTCAATAAAAGATAGAATAACCACCTTTCGCTATTCATTTCATGCCCTGGCCCGAACCAACATCATCCCCCTGCCTTTCTCTGTCGACCTCATAAAAAAAATATACTTCCGCCTGCTTAAAACAGATTTTTTTTTTTTTTGCCTGATGTTCTGAATTTGCAATCCCTCGTAGTCCTTGCATTCAAACTGGAACCACCGACAAAGGGTTTGGTTTTTTTTTTCCTTTTCAACTTGATGGATTATGGCTTAGCTTGTTATGGGAATCTAGTTAACTGGTTTCTATTTCAAGCATGGTTAGATAAAAATAGCTTAACATGATTTTGAAATCCAACCATATTAAGGGGAAAGAGAAGGAGGGATGGAGGGAAGGGGAGGGGAGAAGGAAGGAAGGAAGGAAGGGAGGGAGGGAGGAAGGAAGGAAGGAAGGAAGGAAGGAAGGAAGGAAGGAAGGAAGGAAGGGGGGAAGGACGGGAGGGGAGGGGAGGGGAGGGGAGAAAAGAAGGGAAGGAGAAAAAAGAAAGGGGAAGGGAAGGTAGAAGGGAGGGAGGGAGAAAAAGGGAAGAGAGGGGAGGAGAGGAGAGGGAAGGGAAGGGAAGGGAAGGGAAGGGAAGGGAAGGGAAGGGAAGGGAAGGAACCCAATGTAGTGGGATAGCACAAAATATTACAGCATCAAATTCACACTTGAGTAAAGAGAAGGTGAAATCCCATTCATACCCGTGATTGTATAATTACCTCAGAATGAAAGTGCCATAACGCCCATTGCAAAAAAAGTTGGAAGCCGCTCTGAGAGAAAGAGTCATCACTTGGTACAGCGCACTCGCTCCCCAGAGAATAGAACAATATTAGTCTTTGGGTTTTATTAGCCATATGGAACCAATCTAAGTCACCGTGTTTGAGAGTAAAGACCAAAATGTATTTTGCGCGGAGCAATTTCTTGCGCTTACCTGATTGGGTTACGGTCGAGTCCCAGTTCAGCGTAAAGTCTGATGTTTCGCCCTCTTCAACTGAAAGAAAGCAGAAAAGCTACGGTGAGGTTCAAGAAAAGAACAAATTTCATTCTTCAAAAGAATCTTAACTGTGGTTTTTTTTTAATTTGATTTTTTTTTTTTTTACAATCTATATAATCACGTTAACAAAAAAAAAGAACTCACCTGCAGCGCCCCCCACCATTAATGAATCATGAATAAAATCGATCTGCCATGCTTTCAAAATACAGGCAGTCCTTGACTTACGACCACAATGGGGACCCCAAATTTCTGTTGTTAAGCGAGTCAGTGATTTAGTTTTGTCCCATTTTAGTTATGGCAGTGGATCACTGGAGTTCTTAAGTTAGTAACACAATTGTTAAGTGAATCTGTCTCCCCCGTTGACTTTGCTTATTGCAAAGGGGATCACATCAGTGGTGGGTTGCCGCTGGTTCAGTCCGGTTCTATAGAATCGGTAGTAAAACTGGCGGGAGGCTCCACCCACTGACCCTGACATCACCAGAAGCAATCTGCGCATGTGCAGAAGCTAAGTAAAGGTAAGTAGAACCCACCCCTGGGTCATATGACCCCGGGATGCTGCAATTGTCATAAATACAAGTCAGATGCCAAATGTCTGAATTTTGATCACATGACCATGGGAATGCTGCAACGGTTGTAAGTGTGAAAAATGGTCACTTTTTTCCGGAGCTGCTGTAACTTTGAATGGCCATTAAATGAACTGTTGCAAGTCGAGGACAGTTCTACAGAGGAATGATTGAGTCTGTCATCTGCACCTCCATAACTCCCTGGTTTTGTTCTGCAACCCAACAAGACAGACACAGACTTCAGAGGATAATTAGCACTGCAGAAAAAACAATTACTACCAACCTGCTTTCCATTGAGGACCTGTCTACTCCACGAGTCAAAAAGAGGGCTGTGAAAATATCTACAGACCCCTCGCATCCTGGACATAAACTGTTTCAACTCCTACCCTCAAAATGATGCTATAGAGTACTGCACACCAGAACAACTAGACACAAGGACAGTTTTTTCCCGAACGCCATCACTTTGCTAAACAACTAATTCCCTCAACACTGTCAAACTAGTTATTAAGTCTGCATTACTATTAATCTTCTCATTGTTCCCATCACCCATCTCCTCCCACTTATGACTGTATGACTGTAACCTTGTTGCTGGTATCCTTAAGATTTATATTGACAGTTTCCCTATAACTATGATTAAGTGTTGTACCTTATGATTCTTGACAAATGTAACTTTTCTTTTATGTACACTGAGAGCGCATGCACCAAAGACAAATTCCTTGTGTGTCCAATCACACTTGGCCAATAAAAATTTTCTAGTCTAGTTTAGTCTAGTCTACAGTGCCATTTGTTTCTCAACACCACACTTTCACAAGATCCCCTAAAAGGTGGCGGGGGGCGGACACCAATTATCTTCTTTAATTCTGGGAGACTAAATGAAGCTGATATCTGAATTGCAATCTATAATACTTTCATCTCCTCAGGCTAAACAAACCTTTGGCCCTGAAAAATGTAAATTGTTCAACTCGGTTTATTGCCCAAGGTGTAGCCAGATTCAAACACTGCCCGTTGGTTTGCTTATTTGGGCTTATTTTGGCCCACTGTGACACGGGAAGCAAGCCAGTGTGTAAAGTAACTCAAGGGCCTGAAACTACGGAGCTATCTCAGACACCTGTAAATCAGGGCTTAGTGAGCTGGATGAACTCCGCAATAAAGCAACAATTTATGTTCCTATCAAATGGTTACACATCAGCCAGCCTTTAGCATAAAGTATCGCCAAGCCAAAGCACAGCAGAAACATTTCCATTGTTCAGATTATTATATGCCAGATATGAGACTTACACTAGATGATAGATAGATAGATAGATAGATAGATAGATAGATAGATAGATAGATAGATAGATAGATAGAACAAACCATACGTTCATGAAGCCAATCTGCTCTTAGATGTAAGCTGCCTAGAGTTGACCTGGTAAGATGGATGGCACAGAAGTTTAATTATAAAAAATAAAGTTAAAAAAATTAAAATAGGAATAGGAATAGGAAAGACCATCAAAGGGATGGACTTTGATGAAGAACTATATTTACACTGGTCCACTTTGCAGTTTCGCCTCTTTAATGAAACTAATGCTTGGCTTTTTTACATCAGGGTTACATCGGTGCTTTAGTTTTAGGGAGAAAAAGAAGGGTAAAAGGGATGGGTGAAAACAAGCATTGCAATTCTTGTTTAGAATTGCGGTGAGCTACAAAAGAAGAGGGCTCCTATGATAAAATTGAAAATGAGATGACTTTAAGTTCTTCCCTCCCGCTGTTTCGCCATTCTATGTCAACATCTGCTCCAGCTTAAAACCCAGACACAACAATAGAATTGAGCACAAAACGCTCGTTTTGGTAGGACCGGATCGCAAAATCTCCATTCCTCTGGATGTTAAATAACCTTGCTTTCGTGAACTTCAATGTCTTTGTAAACTTGCTATCAGAAGAGCCACCAGGATCAGTGGTGGGTTCCTCCCGGTTCGGCCGAGACAGTAGCGGTGACAATATGACATCACTGAACCAGTTCTCCTTGTTCATGAGCTGGGCCCTCCCGCCCTGCCCGCGTTATTCTTATCTTTTAATTGGCCCCACCCCCAATCTATTCGCTGCCTCCCGAGTCCCAGCTGATGGCTAGAATATTTATTGTACTGCACTTTCCTGAAAAGTTGTGAAGCAGTTATCCAGGAGGGAGTTACTAACCCATATTATTCTAGAAATGGAAATGCGAGAACATACTCAACTGCCTTAAGCTAAATCACACTGTAGGACCTGCTCTGTCTCTTAAATCCCAAGCAAGTCTTGCTCATCACCGAGTCTTTCATGCTCCATAAGAAATGTACAGATAACCCATTGTACGTGTGTGGCATGGGTTCCACCAATGAGGTTTTCCCTACCACCCAAAAGCTACAAAGAGGGCAAGTCCTCCCAACCCATACTACCCAGGGGTGAAATCCAGCAGGTTCTGACAGGTTCTGGAGAACCAGTAGCGGAAATTTTGAGCAGTTCAAAGAATCAGTAGTGGAAATTTTGTATAGTTCGGCCCCAGAGTGCAGTGGGAATGGAGATTTTGCAGTATCCTTCCCCTGGAGTGGGGTGGGAATGGAGATTTTGCAGTATCCTTCCCCTGCTACACCCACCAAGCCACACCACGTCCACCAAGACTCACCCACAGAATCGGTAGTTTAAAAAATTGGATTTCATCATTGATAATACCTGTTATGGTCCACCAGCAGCCAGTGGAGCTGGTGGCAGACTCAGACAGTGAGGAGGTTGGGGAGGAACAAGGGACAGTCCTGGAATCTGGGGAAGGCTCTGATGAGTGCTCTGCGTCAGAGGCAGAGATGGAGCCAGGGCCATCTGACAGTTGTCAGCTGCCTTTGGAGCCGGACGTCAGTGGGGCAGAAGAACAGCTGAAGCCTGTTCCCAGTGTGCACATGCACAGAGTTACCAGACAAAGGGAACAGCCAAGGAACAAGAACCGACAGGTGGATGGTGAATGGCCCCTCCCATAGGGAATAAAGAGGAGCAAAGGGGAGTGGAGTTTGCAGGAGACAGTTAGTTCAGTTCATGAGGGTGAAGATCTGTTCCTGACTTCATGCCAAGTAATTGCTGCTACAGCCTGGCGATTGGAAGATATCGGCCTGGCAGCTCTCCAAGCCTGATAAAGGTCTGTAGTTGTGAAATCTTATGAAAGACTGTTTCCCTGGGACTTTTCTGGAGAGGAATTTCCCTTTAACCTAAATAAAAGAAGTTCTATCAGGACGAGCAGTCGGCTTCATTCATGATCTTGGGAAGCCTAAGTCAGAACATTACCCTCCAAACAGGTCAGTAGGGTCATTGAGGGTCAACAGTTAGCCAACCAAAACACATGTTTCACCTGCAAGCTAGGATGATGCATTCCTCCAACTAGTTTTCAGGTTCTTTAAATCTCCATCAGGGAGGTCTCCTCCCAAGCTCAACCTTTGTCCCTTTTGGAGGGTAGGAAAAAAGCAACGAGCTGGCATCTTCCAAAAATTTCATTGCAAGACTTGGTGGGAGCCAAGGCCTCCTGCCAGAGTGCTGTCTTTTAATAGTGCTATTATACATTATGCCTTTCATCGCTGGGCTACCCTATGAAAGAGGTGGAAGCTGGTGGGAGGGTTACACAATTTTCTTCCGCCGGCTTGTACACAGGCTAAATTCGTGCAGATTCTTGAACTGGTTGGTGTTGTTTTTTTTTTCCCTCCCAAGTCCTAATGAGACCATTATTGTTCTGCTGGCAAGAAGGAAAAAGAGTAAGAATGAAATGGAAGGGAACAGGAGGGGGTACATGGAAACAGGGAAGAGAATGTACCATTAATTTAGGTTAAATGAAGGAGGGAGAAGTAGGGGAAGGGAGAAACTCAACGAGGAAGCAACTGTGATTGGGTTCACACACCACTACCCCATAATACGGCATGGCTTTGGCTTTAAATGCCAGGGAAATTCAGCCACTGTGCTCCTGGAAAACAAGCTTTGTGATTTTGAATAAGGTGAAACCAATCACTGTGGTGGTTCCAAGAAGCAATTTCTTGGGCCAGGCTAGAAACTGGGAGACTGGGAGTTCTAGTCCTGCCTTAGGCATAAAAGCTGGCTGGGTGACTTTTGGGCCAATCACCAGGAGACAATGAGTTCTAGTCCCGCCTTAGTCATGAAAGCCAGCTGGGTGACATTGGGCCAATCACCAGGAGACAATGAGTTCTAGTCCCGCCTTAGTCATGAAAGCCAGCTGGGTGACATTGGGCCAATCACCAGGAGACAATAAGTTCTAGTCCTGCCTTAATCATGAAAGTCAGCTGAGTGACATTGGGCCAATCACCAGGAGACAATGAGTTCTAGTTCTGCCTTAGTCATGAAAGCCAGCTGGGTGACATTGGGCCAATCACCAGGAGACAATGAGTTCTAGTTCTGCCTTAGTCATGAAAGCCAGCTGGGTGACATTGGGCCAATCACCAGGAGACAATGAGTTCTAGTTCTGTCTTAGCCATGAAATCCAGCTCGGTGTTTTAGGGCCAGTCACTCTCCCTCACTTCACAGAGTTGTTCTTGTAGGGGAAATAGAAGAAAGGATGAGCATTAGATACGTTCTCTGCCTTGAATTGTTTATCATAAAATAATAAAGGTGGAATGTAAATAAGGAACAAATATCCAGCTTAGCATATGGTAATGTATTCAACAAGTACAGTTTAGCATTTTGCAAGTTCTTTTACCGGTGAGATGGGCGGCATATACATTTAATAAATAAATCAATAAACAAGTTTTAATACGATGTGTAAACCAAGTTATGCCTAAATCAAGTCGGCTCCACTGGCCTATAATTAACCAGTGCTAGGAATCTAAACTCTACTGTGTTTCTCCAAAAATAAGACCTCCCCAGATAATAAGGTGAAACCAATAATTGTGGAAGTAATTTCTTGGACCAGGCTAGAAACTGGGAGACTGGGAGTTCTAGTCCTGACTTCGGCATAAAAGCCTCTCCTGAAAATAAATCCTCCCCTAAAAATAAGTCCTCCCCCCCAAAAAAATTTTTTAAAAACCCCGAAAATATTTAAATACATGTGCAGCCGGTCCTCGCCATTTTCTCGGGTTAGGGTTAGAGTTAGGGGGACAGAATTGGAAATCAGGTAAGGTGGTAAGAGGAGCCCCGTCTTGCTCTACGTGCTCCAAAATAATAAAACCTCCCCGAAAATAAGGCCAAGCACTTATTTCAGGGTTCAAAAAAATATAAGACAGGGTCTTATTTTCAGGGAAACACAGTAAGTACTATCAATCTGAAGTATACATTAAGAGAACAACAGAATATTATTTTGTTATTCCGCCGCGCCGCATTATTCTTACCTTTTATTTGGCCCCACCCCCAATCTATTGCTGCCTCCTGAGTCCCAGCTGATCGGGTAGAAGGAAAAAAACTATTTAAACTCTTGCCAGGGGCTTCAAAGGGCCGCCCTACAGCTGATCAGTGTTAAAAGGCAGTGTGGTGGTAGACCAGTGCCTCCAAAAACAAATGAGTAGACCAATGCCTGCAAAAATAAATGGGTAGACCGATGCCTCCAAAAACAAATGAGTAGACCAGTGCCTCCAAAAACAAATGAGTAGACCAATGCCTGCAAAAATAAATGGGTAGACCGATGCCTCCAAAAACAAATGGATAGACCAGTGCCTCCAAAAACAAATGAATAGACAGGTACAGCTCTGCAAGCAGTTAAAAGCCTGGTAGACCAGTACTTCTGCTAAATCCTAAAGAATTGTCACATGACCATCAAGCCACACCCACAAAATAAGCTACACCCACAGAACTGGTAGTAAAAGAATTTAGAACCCAACCCTGGGTCACACATCTCAATAGATGTAGACAAACTCATCTTAGATGTGGTCCTGCAATGATCTTCACAAGATATCCGGATGCAAAGATCCTCCCTTTTTGACAATATGCATAATGTGTGGGTGTTTCTTTATCTGTACTGTAGTATGTCAATTCATTAATTATTACTTTCCCAGAATAAAATTTCCTTCAATTTTCCAAGCCAGTTCCTTTCAATTGAACATCTCTATTGGTGCTAAGAGAAGAGTCTGGGCTGACAAAAAGCATAGCAGGCTTATTTAGACAGACCCATACACAAGCCACAGCGCTAATATTCCCTCTGCTATCCTAATTTTATGCTACTATCTCCCAAGATAAAAATATACATATTCTTGTTAAAGAGGTGGGGGAAAACATCGCATAGTATACATTTGCATTGATGATGTCTTCTGCTTCTTAAGTCTCATTTTTAAATAAGAACAACAGCCGCCCAAAAAATAAATTTAAAAAAAAAACCTTAGCATTTAATACAGGCTTTTAAGCAATAGGAAAGGAAAAGAGGCGTGGTTGCGGCTTCTATAAATACCAATATAGTCTTAAGGCTCCTGAGCCATGCAGTTAAAAAGCACAAAAACGTATCTATCTAATGGGAGAGTTGACCACAGCAATGAGGGAATAAAAAAGAAAAGGAGGGATGAATTAAAAGCAAAAGTGGTTTCTGGAAAGCAGCCTATTTCGGGAGAATGTCCATGAGGTCTTCTGGACCATTCATGGTGGGTCAGCTGGGGAATTGTGGTCTAAGCCCAGATTGCAGTTTTGAGACTCAAGAGTTTGCCAACGGATCACGCCCATGTCTTAAAATGGCACACAGGAACTGTTAACATAGCCAGCGAGCTACATCAGGAATGCGCAGGTCACACCTGGGCTTATACAGGAGGTTGAGACATGAAATCCAAATGTTTTTACTACCGGTTCTGTGGGCGTGGCTTGATGGGCATGGCGTGGCTTGGTGGGCGTGGCAGGGGAAGGATACTGCAAAATCTCCATTCCCTCCCCACTCCAGGGGAAGGTTACTGCAAAATCCCCATTTCCTCCCGATCCGCTGGGACTTGGGAGGCAGAGAATAGATGAGGGCGGGGCCAGTCAGAATTTTTACTACCGGTTCTCCAAACTACTCAAAATTTCTGCTACCGGTTCTCCAGAACTGGTCAAACCTGCTGAAACCCACCTCTGTACCCCACCCAGCTGTTTTCTCCATATGGTGCAGCGGGGATGTTATTTTGGATTTGTTTTTCATCTGCAGGTGCTGGCATGATCCCTGATCAAATTAAATCTTTCTTCAACCACACATCCTTCGCCCACCTTATTCGGTTCCATCTGGCCCAGAATTTGGGCAGCTCTTTGAATGCCAGAGGGACAGATGGAGGGACGGAGAGCCTGACAGGATCTCGCGCCTCCGTCGACAATTCCTTTCCTACGTTCCTTGGGGTTCGAAGGAAAGGAAAAAAGAGTCCCAAACGTTTTATCATTCTAAACGGATTTCCCCAGCGTCACAGTCATAATATTTTTACAGTTAAAAGATCGACTGCCTTAATAAAGTGTGATTTGTGTGTTTAGAAAAATTCATTAGAGCAGACATTATGAATTTGTTTTATTTATTTATTTTGCAAGCTAATTTGGGTACACTACTTCAAAAGAACCCTTCCCGGCTCCTTAGTCATGCACTAATAACATCTAATAATTAATAAAGACATGTAAATTCTTTACTCCCAGAACTGTTTCAAACTTACAAGCTTTATGCTTTGCCTCTTGTGTCTGATATCTGCATTGCTTTCTTTTGCAAAATGCTGAAGAGACCCATCCTTATTGGGTCTACTGAATATTCAGACTGCTATTAGGTGGCTTCTCACCACTAACTAGTCAAGGTCTTAGTCAAATAAAATCTGGCTCCAAACTCGAGGCTATTGAAAGAATTTTATTTTAAATGCCTGCAAACCAGGGGTGAAATCTATCAGGTTCTGACAGGTTCTGGAGAACCGGTAGTGGAAATTTTGAGTAGTTCAGAGAACCGGTAGTGGGAATTTTGAGTACTTTCGAGAACCAGCAAATGCCACTTCTGGCTGGCCCCAGAATGGGGTGGGAATGGAGAATGGAAATTTTGCAATATCTTTCCCCCAGGAGTGGGGAGGGAATGGGGATTTTGCAGTACCCTTCCCCTGCCACACCCACCAAGCCACACCCACCAAGCCACGCCCACAGAACCGGTAGTAAAAAAAATTGGATTTCACCACTGTTGCAAACATTCCTCATTTGCATATAGGTACATAGTTAAGAACAGAGACCATTTGGTAGCAGCAGAAAGTACTCACTTAACAACTGACTGGCTTTTCCCGCCTTAGGCGCGAAAGCAGACTTTGGGCCAGTCACTCTCTCTCAGCTCAAAGAAGACAACAATGGCAAGCCACTTCTGAAAAAAGTTTCCAAGAAAAGGGCTGTGACTTGTCCAGAAATCAAGACTGTCTTGAAGACACATAAACCACCCAAGGCAGGGGTGAAATGCTACCGGTTCGGACTGTATCGCCTGATCTGGTAGCGATGGCGGTAGGTGGTTCAGAGAACCGGTAGCAGAAATCCCTGCCCCGCTCCGCCACCCAGCTGAGCCCCAGGATCATCAGAGGCTTTTTTTTTTTACTTTTAAAAGCATTTTTTCTATAATTTCTTCAGCTTTTTTTTTCTTTTAAAAGCAAAAAAAATGCTTTTAAAAGCAAAAAAAGCTTCTGACGATCAGGCAACTCAGCTGGGATCGTCAGAGCCTTTTAAAAACTTTTTTTTTTTTTTACAATCTCTTCAGCCGAAGAGATTGTAGAAAAAATGCTTTTAAAAGTTAAAAAAAAAAAGTTGGCCATGCCCATCCAGTCACATTTTCCCCCACCAAGCCATGCCCACAGAACTGGTAGTAACAAATTTTACATTTCACCACTGACCCAAGGTTTGTATTTAAATATCAGATATTATCAGGAAACCCCAGAACATGGAAGAAGAGAGAAAGCCAGATCTAGCTATTTCCAGACTTCTGCCAAACGAAAGCAACACAGGTATGGCCGTGACATCACCAATATATATATATATATATATATATGCTTTAAGCATTCACTTTCATTTTAGCATTCAATTTAGTCTTCGCCACCTCGGGAGTTTGAAGTGAGCAGTAAGGTGGACTATAAATCAAATCAATAAACAAAGTGCCACCATTGGAAATCCTAAAAACCATACATCAGATGGCCATCGGGTGCCCAGAATTTAAGCCATGTCTAAAACAAGGATGTTGGGAAACTTGCAGTGTTCTCCCTTGAGATCTCACGAGATTTCTGGTGAAATCCCTGAATCCTTGGGCAGATTTTGGGCAGGGCAGTACACAATTTCTCAGTGTGTCCATGTCTGTGGCATTGCACAGGGATACACAACGATGCCCAGTGCTGAAACATCTCCAAATCCTAGCCTGTTTACCGCAGCGTCCTTCTTAAAGATAGTGAGCCAGCTACACAGGAAGTCTCCAGAGACACTAAATGTTGCTACAGGTTGTTCATATGAATTCCAGGTCCCTTCCTAACTCCTTAGAGAATTCAACTTACTTTCTAAAAGGAAAAAAAAAAGAGAGATGAAGACACAATTCGATATGTGATGCAGGAAAAGAACAGCGGAGCTGTCAAAGAGGGAAGGGGGAAAAAAATCCGAATAACATTTCCCATACATCTTATTTAATACCTTCAGTTTGAAAAGCTGGCAAATTAACTCAGTAGAGAAGCCAAGCCCTCTTATCCATCTTCATTAAGTATGACTAGAAAATAATAAGAGACAGGCGTAAATCACCCCCTGCTGTTATGGGCAAGGTTAAATTAATTTCACATAATTCTTTTTCGTTTATTAGGAAAGACGGATTCGGGAGTGCAGTTCAGGTAGGATGAAATGGTAGGCGGACTTCCTGAGCTCATACATAAATATGACAAAAGAAAGCAGGTGAGAAGAATTTAATGTCTTTATGTAAAGCAAGGGAGCATTTCTATTTGTTACTTTCCATTTGTTCCTGCACATCCAGAAGTTGCAGGTGCCATGGAGTTATTGACAAATGCTAAGAGGTTGTGCTTCACAACCAACAACCCCCGAGCAGCTTTGGTTCCTGGCATCAGCCATGCTGGACCTTCATTTTCCCTGTGTCCTCCAAGTAATAACAGAATAATAGAAGTTGGAATGGATCTCGGAGGTCTTCTTGTCCAACCCCCTGCTCAGGCAGGAAACCCTATACCATTCCAGACAAGTGGCTATCCAATTTCTTCTTAAAAGCCTCCAGTGATGGAGCACCCATAACTTCACCCACAAGCCATTCCAATGATTAGTTTTCTGCATCCAGTGTTGGTCGCCACGATGTAAAAAAGAGGTGGAGACTCTAGAAAGAGTGCAGAGAAGAGCAACAAAGAGGATTAGGGGACTGGAGGCTAAAACGTATGAAGAACGGTTGTAGGAATTGGGAAGGTCTAGTTTGGTGAAAAGAAGGACCAGGGGTGACATGATAGCAGTGTTCCAGTATCTCAGGGGCTGCCACAAAGAAGAGGGAGTCAAGCTATTCTCCAAAGCACCTGAGGGCAGGACAAGAAGCAGTGGGTGGAAACTAATTAAGGAGAGAAGCAACTTAGAACTAAGGAGAAATTTCCTGACAGTGAAAACAATTAATCAGTGGAACAACTTGCCTCCAGAAGTTGTAAATGCTTCAACACTGGAAGTTTTTAAGATGTTGGATAACCATTTGTCTGAAGTGGTGACCCAGATGGCTTTCATACTTAACATGGGACTAGAATTCACCATCCCCTGGTGATTGGCCCAAAGTCACCCATCCGGCTTTCATGCCCAAGGAAGGACTAGAACTCCCAGTCTCCTGGTGATTGGCCCAAAGTCATTCAGACAGCTTTTATTCCCAAACTGGACTAGAACTCACCATCCCCTGGTGATTGGCCCAAAGTCGTACAGAAGCTTTTATTCCCAAGCTGGACTAGAACTCACCATCCCCTGGTGGTTGGCCCAAAGTCACCCATCCAGCTTTCATGCCCAAGGCAGGACTAGAACTCACACTTTCCTGGTGATTGGCCCAAAGTCATACAGACAGCTTTCATTCCAAAGGTGGGACTAGAACTCACGCTCTACTGGTGAGTGGCCCACAATCACCCAGCCAGCTTTCATGCCCAAGGAGAGACCAGAACTCCTAGTCTCCTGGTGATTGGTGTAAAGTCACCCAGCCAGTTTTCATGCTTAAGGTGGGATTAGAACTCTCCATCTCCTGGTGATTGGCCCAAAGTCACCCATCTGGCTTTCCCATCTAAGGTGGAACTATAACTCACCACCTTAATCACTAGACCAATCTGTCTCTCCTTTGGTTATATCCTTTTGTGACTAGCTTTGCTCTTCAAGCAACACGGCAGTGTGACTCAGTTCATATTTGTAGCTGCTTCCATCCCATCTGCGGTAAGAGGAAAGTTGGAACACAAAATTGCTCTAACCAAAATAAATATACCCACTGCACAGGAAAAACCGAGCAGCGAGGCCAAGAAATACTGTGTTTTGCCCACGGCTCCCCGCTTCCGACGATGGAAGGAGTTGGCCTCCAAGTAGAAAACTTCAAGATTCATTATTACACCTCATGCAAAGCTCATTGCTGAAAAGAAAAGAGACCGTTACGCATTCTTGTTGCTCTACCAAACACAAAAAAAAAAAAAAAAATAGAAATGAAAGTCTTTGGTTAATAAAAGATGCCAGTCTGTTCACTTGACGTGAACCAAAATGACAGCTATTAGCCCTTCTATAGAATTCAAACTCGGTTAAGCAGACTGCTCACTTTTAATCAGAGCTCCTAGGTTGACTAAATTCACCGTTTTCACTGGGCAAAGCACATTTTTTTTTCCTTTTTTTTTTTTTAATTAACAAGTATGGGATTCCATTCTCTCGGCTGGGAATCTGAAACGAAACAAGGTTGCCATGGTATTCAGGATACGGGCCGTTTCCTTTGGTCTTGGAGTGACTATTTATTTTCCTGGCAAAATATACCCAAGTGGGGGAAGGGGACCAGGAGCCTGGGGTCGGGGTGGGGGGAAACTCACGTTATAGGGTTTTGTCAGCATCCTTCCTGTCCAATGTGGACAACAGAGCATCTGCAGAAGGAAATGTCCTCTGAAGGACATTTCTGCAAAAGATAGGGTCATAGAATCATAGGGATGGAAGGGACCTTGGAGGTCTTCTAGTCCAACCCCCACTCAAGGCAGGAGCCTTATACCATCCCGGTCAAAGAGTTGTCCAGCTTCTTCTTAAAAGCCTTCAGTGATGAAGAACCCAGAACTTCTGGAGGCAAGTTGTTCCACTGATTAATTGTTCCCTATGACTATCATTAAGTGTTGTACCTTATGATTCTTGACTAATGTATCTTTTCTTTTATGTACACCAAGAATGTATGCACCAAGAAAAATTCCTTGTGGGTCTAATCACACATGGCCAATAAAGAATTCTATTCCGTTCTGTTCCGTTCCGTTCCGTTCCATTCCATTCCATTCCATTCTATTGTGTCAAAAAATTCCTTCTTACTTCTAGGTTGCTCCTTACTTTAACAAGCCTGCATCTACCACCGGTGTGGCTGGGAAAAATGTTTAAAAATATGTCTACCAATATGTTGGAAATGTAATCAAAAACCGGGCACATATTATCACCTGTGGTGGATGTGCCAAAAGCAAAAAAAATTTGGATGAAAGTGCACACTTGGTTAGAAAAAAAAATGTTAAGGCAGCATATAGAACTATTTTTGTTAGGCAAAATACCATGTATATTTGATATTGCACATTTTAACAGCAGCAAAAATTGTATTTGCACAACATTGGAAAAGCGAGGAAACACCTATGGAAGATATAATTTTTTAAAAAAATTGGACTGTGCAGAAATGGGCAGATTATCACTGAAGATAAAAGAAAAAGGAGACACAGAATATTTTCGAACTTCGGACTTGTTTTATCAATAACTGGATAAAAGAGGTAGAAAAGAGGTAGAAATTAGGAACTTAGTAAGTATTACTATGTAAACGAATTGATGTATGTAAAAAAAAAAAAATTCAATAACCCCAGTCCCACCAACTGCTGAAGACACCTTACCATCACTGTACCCTTAACTTCTGGGAAAACAATAGAAGAAAAAAATTAAGTTGAGGTGCAATCCCCCCAAATTTATCTGGGTCAAACACCAACAGCGGGGGATGGTAGATCTGTAAACAATGCAGCTGTGGAAGCCCAAGAGATGCTTCTGATGGCGCATAGCACATGTGCTTCAGCTGTGTAAATCAGATGCACTTTTTCCTTCGATTAGGCTGCAGCTGCAAAGGAGTGCATTATATGGGGAAAAGCTGTAACTACTTTGAGAAATTGTAGACTAATGCTGTGCCGAACCTGCCTCAAGTCTCAACGCATATTTTAAATTTATTTTGCCTTGCAATCAGAAACACCAACAAGCCCTAATATAGAATGTGCAAATCTTCCACCACCCCAAAACTAGAAAAACTTAAGATCTGGGTGTCCAACCTTGGCAACTTGAAGACCTGTGGACTTCCCAGAACTCCAGAGCCAGCCATGTCGGATGGAGAATTCTGGGAATTGAAGTCTGCAAGTCTTCAAGTTGCTAAGGTTAGAACCTCTCCCCACCCCCACCCCGACCTAGATCTATCTAAAAGGAGAACAAATAACTCGTACCCACTTGAGCATATGGCAATGGGCTTTTGAAGCTCCCAATACAGATTGGAAGTTGCTGGTCATGGAAATACATCAGAGATTCAGATGGGATGCGTAACTCGTCACCAGATTCTTTGGCCTGTCACCAAGTATTTAATGATGCTTAAGAAGGTAAACAAATCTCTCAGCCCCTGATATTCTAACAATACCACACGACAGGATAATAAAGAAGAAGAAAAAAAACGAAGAGATTTAGAGCTAAACCCAACTTTCTCCAATCTCATTAGATTCAGGCATCACGCTGAGTCACAATAAAGAGAATTTTACAGGTAGGCCTTGACTTATGATCGTTTGTTTAGTGACAGTTCAAAGTTACAACAGCGCTGAAAAAAGTGATTTTTCACACTTATGACCATTGAAGCATTCCTGTGGTCATGTGATCAAAATTTGGATGCTTGGCAACTGGTTCATATTTATGACGGATGCAGGGACACAGTGCTCAAGCAGAAGAGCCTATATCATTTCAGACAAGTGACTGTCTAGTCTCTTCTTAAAAACCTCCAATGATGAAGCACCCACAACTTCTGGTGGCAAGGTGTTCCACTGGTTAATGGTTCTCACTGTTAGGAAGTTTCTCCTTAATTCCGGGTTGCTTCTCTCCTTGATTAGTTTCCATCCGTTCCTTCTCGCCCTGCCTTCTGGTGCTTTGGAAAATAAGTTGACCCAGTGGTGAAAAGTAAAATTTGTTACTACCAGTTCTGTGGGCGTGGCTTGGTGGTGGGGGGGGTAATGTGACTGGGTGGGCATGGCCAACTTTTTTTAAAAAAACTTTTAAAACCATTTTTTCTACAACCTCTTTGGCTGAAGAAGTTGTTTTAAAAAATGCTTTTAAAAGCCTCTGACGATCCCAGCTGAGTTGCCTGATCGTCAGAGGCTTTTTTTCTCTTTCTTTCTTTTTCTTTTTCTTTTTTTGCTTTTAAAGGGGAAAAACAAGCAGAAGCGCTTGTAGAAAAAATGCTTTTAAAAGCCTCTGACGATCCCAGCTGAGTTGCCTGATTGTCAGAGTCTTTTTTTCTCTTTCTTTCTTTTTCTTTTTCTTTTTTTGCTTTTAAAGGGGAAAAACAAGCCAAAGAGCTTGTAGAAAAAATGCTTTTAAAAGCCTCTGACGATCCCAGCTGAGTTGCCTGATCGTCAGAGGCTTTTCTTTCTTTCTTTCTTTTCTTTTTTTTTTTTTGCTTTTAAAAGAAAAAAACAAGCTGAAGAGCTTGTAGAAAAAATGCTTTTAAAAGCCTCTGATGATCCCAGCTGAGCCGCGGGATCATCAGAGGCTTTTTTTTATTATTACTTTTAAAAGCATTTGTAGAAAAAATGCTTTTAAAAGTAAAAAAAAAGCCTCTGATGAGCCCGCGGCTCAGCTGGCCGGGGAGAGAGACAGGGATTTCTGCTACTGGTTCTCTGAACTACCCACCGCCATCGCTACTGGATCGGGCGATCTGGTCCGAACTGGGAGCATTTCACCCCTGAGTTGACTCCCTCCTCTTTTTTTCTCTTCAAACTAATTTTTAAAAGTTATGAAAATCCCAAAAGACAAGGTTTGCCTCATATCGGTTAAACGTTTACTGTCAGGATCAGGTTGGTGACATAATCGCAAATTTACATTCCTGGGAACCGAAGGGAAATGTGATCCTCAGCAGAAACAACAACAACAAAAAAAAAAAGGCAGGACATAACTGGGGAAACAAGATTCCTCCAAAGGAAAGCAAATCGAGACATCCCTGGAAGCAAGTTTGATTTAGAACAAAAACTATGTAAACTAAATTACCGCTGTTTAATTGAAAGCCCTACCCGGTTTGTAAAGAAAAACAAGCAAATGTGGCATTTCTGCCACTGATTTGATGCAGCAGAATTCTGCTTTTTTTTTTTTCTACGACGATGCATTTTTATTTTTTTATTTTTTTAAAAGAGGAGGTTTTGTTAAAACACACCGGCCCCATTTCCTTCCTGGTTTCCTGTAGGCTTCTGTGGACATTTTTCTTTCACGCTGGACTGGAATCGAAAACATCACCAGCCAATAGAGGCATCGGAGCTACACAATTTTGGTCACAATCAAAATACAAAGAAGTGATTGATTTCCTCTTGGGTTGAGATGCCAGAAAATGTTGCCCTGAATGTTTCGAACACAAATCACCCCCATCGCCAATACCAATCCAGGTTCGAAAGTAGATGCTGGTTTTCAAGCCTGAACAAGCTCACCAATAGACTTTGGCTCTTGGAAAAAAAAACAAAACAAACATATTTTTCCACAGAAAGCCTTAATTCCAAGAAAACTCGCGCCCTCAAATTCTACACTCACACACACACACACACTCCAGAAAGGGCTGATTTGGTAGGCCTCACCTACTTATCCCAATGGTTGATTTTCTACCTCACACCTCAAAATGTGACTTGTTTAATTTTGGTAGTACGTTGAGACCACCTAGCCATTATGGTTATAAAGCAGGTTTAGAGTTTAGTGTGTCATGCAAGTTACAGTTTAGAAACCACGAATCCTGACTTAGAATGTCTTGTGAACCCTAACCCTAACCAACCCTTAACTAAGATATTTACGTGAACTTAGGCCACTGTTTATGCGTTGAGAGGAAATCTTAAATTAATTTCCATTTCATTATTTACTTCGTACTTCATTCATTCATTCATTCATTCGGTCGGTCGGTTGATCCCTCCAACTAGCAAGGATGGCCCATTTTTTCATTCTCCCCAGGCTCCAGGGGCTTTTTAGGAGCCTGGGGAGGGCCAAAACGGCCTTCCCCACCTCCACAGTGACCCTCTGAAAGCCAGAAACGGCCCATTTGCCAACTTCCGGTCCAGGGCCACTGTGCCATCACGTACCAAAAGGCAGGGGAGTGGGGGTTGCGCGCGCATGCACTGGGGGTCAGGGCGCATAGAATTATGGGTATGGGCACATGCGTGTGCGACCCTCCCGCGCTTTTGGCATGCGATGGCAAAAAGGTTAGCCATCACTGCACTAGACATACCCAAGGCTGGAGGACTTTATAACAAGCTTATTATTTATATGTTTGTAAAATTTATTAGCTGCTCATCTTACCACACAGCAACTCTGGGCTTAAGAAGCTCATATCTCTTACGACCCCAAAACTTACTTATCCTTAACTCTCTTCTATTTCTCTTGGTAGAACTCTGCTTGAATAACCTACTTGTTGGGCCAACATAATATTTTTCTTGGCCTGCCAAGAAGTAACTTAGTAGACTTGTGTTTCCTGGTTCACTTTTGCCTTTGTGGACTTTCAGAGGCACATAAGTACCCCCCTCAACAGCAGAGGGCTCTTCTTTAAGTTCAAACTCTGGAAGAAAATTCACCGCTCTATTTTATTGTATTCAAACATCTAAGTCTGCTTAAAAATGCTTAAATGCTGAGTAGGAAAATACCAGATGCAATGAAGAGTTAGTTTCGGTAGAAAATGATATTTGTAGCTCAGAGTTGAATTGTGGGGACCCCACAGATCTCCTTTCTTCCTTTCCACTTCTTCTTCTTCTCCACTCTATAATCCCCACTCCCTTCTAGCACTGATGATGTTGCCTAGTTGGGTAATGAAACGTGTACAAGAAAACAACCAAGTTCAGAGACCGCCAAGGACCCCTCAATGTTTGAAGCTTCTCCTGCAGACCACCATAACAACAAAGGAAAGGAGAGAGGCTCAACCGTTTTGTCAGTGACTGATGAGAAAAAGACACAGGACAAATGCACCAAGCCACAATTTTATTTTTTCGTTATTTATTGGACAAACGGGAATTCGTTAGGTTGGGTGACTTTTAGCTAATCATTTCCTCATAATCCAGCCAACCTCACAGGAATGTTGAGGGAAGGTGGAGGTATTAGGTATGTATGCATGCTGCCTTAAGATGCTCAAAAATAAAGGTGGGACAAAAAGTAATAAACAAAGGATATCCAAACACAATGGAGGGGTTCATACCACCCTCTCAGCCCGAACCAAACAAACCAGATTATGGCCTTGAGCGATGTGGGAACCAGCTCTCTTAAGGGGAAGAAGCAGAGAAATTCATATTTCTGTAGACAACCATTTAAGTTCCTCTACAGGGACCTGCCTCATCTCTTCAATGCAGGAGGCTAACAGAAAACGCCATTTTTCAATTTTTCTTTTTTATTAGAAATGCGATGTCCCACTTCTGGTATAATGCTATAACACCGTCTGAGGGAAATTCATCATCCTTTAAGTCAAGCTTCAAGTTGTCCTCTTGGAAATCTTGACCACATTGTAGAAAAATGCCTCTTCCCTCTCAGGCCATGGAAAAGGACACAACACAATCAGCGAAACCCCCTTGTGTGAATCTGGTTACGTCAAGGAGAGAATCCTCAGAAGAGTTAGCGTCCGAGGGGAAAACCCACAAATAGACACAGAGTGCGCCCTCAGTGCTAAGAATTCAGTTACACGCTCACATACTTCATCGTGAAGCAATATTACCAAGCTACTCGTCCTAGCTTCTGATTTCCTCCCTTTGCAAGGAAAAATTCAGGTGCATGATTTTGTTCAATGTGATGCCCTTTTTTGAGAGAGAGAGGAGGGAAGGGAGGGAGGGGAGAAGGAGGGAGAGAGGGAGGGAAGGAGAGGGAGAGAGGGAGGGAGGGAGAGGGAGAGAGGGAGAGAGAGGGAGGGAGGGAGGTAAGGAGGGAGAGAGGGAGAGAGAGAGGGAGAGAGATGCAGGCTTCAGGATGCTTGACGTCTGAACAGGAGCAAAATGCTGGGATTTTGTTCTATGATACCGCTAGTGTTAGATCGGCGCAGGAATGAAGATGAGACCAGCGGAGTTCATGTAAACGTTTATTAACAGGAACAGAACTGGAGCGGCGCTGCCGGAGGTCTCCTTATATTCGCTCCGGCAGCCGCACCGCCCCTGTGACAGGGATTCAAAACTCCCGCCGGGGAATGCTTCAGCCAATCCCCGGCGGATGTCCTTATAAGGACATAACACTCCTCCCCCCCTAGATCTTAAGCTGTCCATCAATGATAAAGTCACGTAAGTAGGCGGGCCGATTGCGTAGTCTACTAGACCTGCGCAGTCCATTCGTTGGCTGGCCGCCCTCCTGGTCGGAGGGTGCTTCTGCGGTTCCTGTCGCCGTCTCGGGAGCCGGGCTGGATCTGGCCGTCGAGGGTGCGGGCGGTGCTCCCGTCCCCCCGGCCGGGTCGCTGACCTCCGCCTGCGGGCGACGCTGGTCTTCTCCATCGCTGCTCCGATCGTTGGATCTCCGCTGCTCGACCGGTCCGGAACTCCTGAGCCACGGTAAGCCCTTGGGGTGCCCTTCGGTCCTCACCGGGTCGGGGTTGGACGGGTCCGGTCGTGGGTGCTGGTTCGGCGGTGGCGTCTGGGTCGGCCCCTCGGGTCCCTCGGGTGAGTTCGGTTCCCTCCCGGGGCTGCTGGTGGGTTGGTTTGGCGTTGGTTCCTCCTCGCCGGTGGGTCGCAGGCCTCCTCCGCAGGGGTGGTGTAGTCCCTCTCTGCTGGGCTGGCGCTGCTGGTTTGGTCGCGGGGTCTCGCCCTCGCCGGGGTGGTGCTGTCCTACCTCGCGGGGGTGGCGTTGCTGGGTCGGCTGAGGACTCTCGCGGCCTTCTCTGCAGGGGTGGCGTAGGCCTTCTCTGCGGGGTTGGTGTGTTTCCCCCGGTCGCCGCCTTTCGCCGTCTGGGTGTCGGTCGTCTCGGCTCGGTTGGCGCTGGCCTCCTCTGCTGGGGTGGCGGAGGCCCTCCTCGCAGGGTTGGTTTTCGTTGTGGTTGGGGTGTTGTTGGGGAGACCCCTGTAGTGATGCATGGAGGTCTCCCTCACCGGTGAGTCGGTGGCCGCCCTCGCGGGGGTGCTGTTGGTCTCCCCCGCTCGGTTGGCCCCGGTCTACTGGCCCTTTCTTCGAGTACTGTCTGTTGTCGGACTGGTGCGGTCCGACCTCGCCGGGGTGTTGTTGGGTGTCGTGGGCGTCTGGGCTTCGGTTCCCCTGTCCGCCTTCGTTAGTGGCTGGGTCTCGGACCTCGGGGGGTCGATCCCGGTCCACCCCTGGGTGCTTCGGGTTTCCCTTCGGCCGTTGTCCCCGGTCTACTGGCTGAGCTCCGTCTCTGTCTGCTGCGGAGCCCGGGGCGTCCACTCTCCCGGGGTGTTGTAGGCCTCCCTCATAGGGTTGTGGTAGGCCTACCTCGTCGGGGGCGGGCAGGCCTACCACTTCGGGGTGTGGTAGGCCTACCTCGCCAGACTGTTGTTCGTCCACTCCCCTCCACCTTTTGCGGAGCTGGTCGATGTGACGTCTCACGACCTGTCCATCTTCCAGCTCTACCCGATAGGACTTCGGGCCGGTTGCGCTGTTAATCCTTCCTTTCAGCCATTTTGGTGAGCCGTGGAAGTTCAGCGCATAGACGGGGTCTTCAACGGCGAAGCTGCGGAGTTGGCGGCTGGCGGTTGCGTGCGGCGTTATGTGCTGTGTGAGGAGGAAGGTGTCTATGCGCTCCTGCCAGTCCCCCGGTGCCATCTTGGTGAGCGCTTCCTTGGTTAGCCTCACCATCCTCTCGGCTTGGCCGTTTCCGGCCGGTCTGTACGGCGCCGAGAGGGCATGGCGGATGCCCAGTCCCGCTAAGAATGCCTCCATGGGCACGGACGTAAGTTGGGGACCGTTGTCGGAAACCAACACGTCTGGGAGTCCATGCGTAGCGAAGAGGCGGCGGAGGGCGCGAATGGTGGCTTCCGATGTGGTTGATGCCATGGGAACCACCTCGAGCCACTTGGAGAAGGCATCAACCACGATGAGGAGGTGGCGCCCCTGCATCGGACCCGCGAAGTCGATGTGGATCCGAGACCAGGGGCTGCTGGGCATCTCCCAGGGTGTGGGCTCTGCTTGAGGGGGTGCTGGTCGGACTTCCTGGCACTGGCTACATCCGGCGACCCATTGCTCAATGTCTTTGTCCAGTGCTGGCCACCAGACGTAGCTTCGTGCCAGGGCCTTCATGCGGACGATGCCCGGGTGCCCCTTGTGTAGCGTCTCGAGCGTCTTCCGTTGGAGAGCGGCGGGGATCAGCACCCTATCTCCCCATAGCAGGCAGCCTTTCATCGTGGACAGCTCCTTCTGCTTGCGACTGAAGGGGCTGTATTCTTCTCCGCCAGGCTGCGCCGGCCATCCCCGCAGGATCCAGGATTGCACTTGCCGGAGTGTTGGGTCTCTCCTGGTGTGCGCGGCCACGTCTGCAGATGTGACTGGGCAGCTGCTGTCGTGGTCGATGTGCAGGAGCTCGAGGGTGGGGGCGGGATCCTCCACGGCGTCTGTGGATGGGCATCTGCTCAGCGCGTCCGCGTTGGCGATGGCCTTTCCGGGTCGGTGAATGAGGGTGTAGGTGTAGCCGGCGAGGAAGATGGCCCAGCGTGTCATTCGCGGTGACATGAATGTGGGTGTTTGCTTGTCGCCGGCGAGGAGGCCCAGGAGCGGCTTGTGGTCCGTGACTATGGTGAAGCTTCTTCCGTATAGGTATTCGTGGAAGCGCTTCACCCCTGCGACGATTGCCAATGCTTCTTTGTCCAGCTGGCTGTAGTTGCGTTCAGCGCTGGACATGGTCTTCGAGAAGAAGGCGATGGGGGCTTCTGTGCCATTGGGTAGTTCGTGGCTCAGGACTGCCCCCACCCCGTATGGCGACGCGTCGCAGGTTAGCCGGATGGGCAGCGTCTCGTTGTATTGTATGAGGACGCTGTTGGATGTTAATAGTCCTTTAATGTCTCGGAATGCCGTTTCCTCTTTGTCACCCCACTTCCAGGGAACCGCTTTCCCCAGCAGGCGATGAAGCGGCTCAGCAACTGTAGCTTTCTGTTGGAGGAATATTGCATAAAAGTTAAGCAATCCAAGGAATGCCTGAAGCTCCCCTTTATTTTTGGGGCTGGGGGCTTCATGGATGGCTTTAACTTTTGATTTGGTGGGGTGTATGCCATTTCTATCGATGAGATAGCCCAGGAACTCGACTTCCTGGACTCCGATGATGCACTTATCCCGTCTTACTCTCAAGCCCTTCTCCCTGAACCGCTGCAGGACAAGCCTCAGCCGTTCAAGAAGTTGTGCTCTAGAGTCTCCGGAGATGAGCACGTCATCGAAGTAAGGCACTACCCCTGGAACGCCTTGGAGAAGGCGTTCCATCATTGATTGAAAAATCCCCGGGGCGGCACTGACTCCGAATTGGAGCCGGTTGCACTTAAAGGCCCCCCTGTGTGTGACAATAGTTTGAGCCTCCGCCGTTTTAGCGTCCACTGGCAGTTGCTGGTAAGCCTGGGCCAGGTCCAGTTTTGCGAATATGGTGCCCTTGCCTAGTGAGTGCAGGAGGTGCTGCACCACTGGCACCGGGTATGCGCTCTGCTGCAACGCCTTATTTATGGTCACCTTATAGTCGGCGCAGATGCGTACCGATCCATCCTGCTTCATTGGGGTCACAATGGGAGTCTCCCATGAAGCATGATCGATGGGTTCCAGGACGCCTTGGGCGATCAGCTTATCTAGCTGCTCGTCTACTTTAGGCCTCAAGGCGAACGGAACCCGGCGGGGCTTAAGCCGAATGGGGGTTACCCCCTGATCCAGATTGAAGGAGATGGGTTTCCCTATGTACTTCCCCAGCTTACCATCGAAGACTTCGCTGAATTCTTCGATGATGGCGTCGAGTTCATCTGCCCTAATCTGGTGGATGCCCCCGATGGAAAGCCCCAGCGGCTGAAACCACTCAATGCCCAGCAGGTTCGGGCGGCTGTTCCTCACGACTGTGACTGGCAGCTGGCCCTTGAACTCCTTGAACGCGATGTTGAGGGTGGTTCTGCCCAGGACGTCGATTGGATTCCCGCCGAAATCCACCAGTCTGGACTGCAGGGGTTTGAGCTGGTCCTTGGAGATTTGCGGCTTGAATTTCTTCAGCTGCCGCCAGTCGATGATGGTGTAGACGGACCCGGTGTCTACCTCCATGGAGCAGGGCGAGCCCTCGGCCAACAGCGTCACGGTGAACTTGGTGGCGCTGTTGTCGCTGGTGTGTGCTATGGTGGTCTGATTCACCGCGCCATGCTGGGAATTTTCATAGCCGTCGCCTCTGGGTTGGTGTGAGGACCGTTTGGATGTCCTCTGGTTGTCGCGCCGATTTTCGCGGTTCCGTGGTCTGGGTGGTTCAGGGGCTGGTTCGGTGGCTCGGCATGCCTCTGCGATGTGCCCCCTCCTCAGGCATCGGCGGCAGGTCGCGTCCCGCCATTTGCAGGATGTCCTGGGGTGGTCGCCTCTGCAACTGCCGCATTGTTCCCCGCGTCGGCCATTTTGGGGTTTTTCCCGCCGATATGGCTGAGAGACCTTGTGGACGGCCATCTCGCCATCCGAGTCAGATGGTGTGGTGGAGTCTTCGGACGATTCGGGGGTCGACTGGTGGATCTTGTGGATCCCCTTCGCCTTTTTCATCTCCGCCGCCGCGTGCTCCGAGGACTCGGCAGCGGTGGCCTCCTCGAGGACATCTTTTAGTAGGATGCGTTTCCTACTCAGGAATTTCTTCTGGAGGCCTGCATCCCTCATGCCGAAAACGATGCGGTCTCTCAAGGCGTTATCTACATGGTCAAACTCGCAGTTGGCTGCGATTTGACGGAGTGCGACAACAAAGTCTTTAATGGATTCCCCCTCGCACTGGTTCCTCTGATGGAAAGTGAACCGGTTCGCTATGGGGGTGCCCGTGGGCGCGTAATGTTCTTGCAGAGCCGCTTGCAGGTCTGTCCAGGACATCTCCTCGATGTCCTGAGGTGTGACGAGGTTCACCGCCATCTCCAGGACCTCGGATCCACAGTGGGCGAGGAAGAGAGCCCTCTTCCTTTCGTCGTCGAGATTGCTGTGGCCGTTTCCGCGGAGGAATTGGCGGAACCGAATCATGTACGAGCTCCATTTTTCCCGTCCGGGATTGAATGGAGCGATGGATGAGAAGAGCGCTTGCTGTGTCGCCATCGTTCTGAATGGCGGCGGTCTCTTCGGAGGTGATGGCGCTTGTGCCACGCGGTCGATTCCTCTTAGTCCTTCGTCGCCAGTGTTAGATCGGCGCAGGAATGAAGATGAGACCAGCGGAGTTCATGTAAACGTTTATTAACAGGAACAGAACTGGAGCGGCGCTGCCGGAGGTCTCCTTATATTCGCTCCGGCAGCCGCACCGCCCCTGTGACAGGGATTCAAAACTCCCGCCGGGGAATGCTTCAGCCAATCCCCGGCGGATGTCCTTATAAGGACATAACAGCTAGTCCTCACACTAGTTTAGCAATCCCTTGAAGTTACAACGTCACTGAAAAAAGTGACTTACGACCAGTCTTTTAACTATTGAAAAAGTTAAACTTTCCTACAAGCAAGAATGGAATGGCTACTTTTAAAGCAAATCAGGAAAAAAAAACTTTAGGAAATAGGAAAAAAAATAAATAAATGTTATGTGTGAAAAGACAGCAATTATATTCCTAGTGTGACAGATATCAAAATCTCTTTCCCAGTTTGTAGTTCCAGTCTGTCTCATATCCGAGCCCCTCACTCATTCACTCACCCAGCGTGCAAATTCTACAGCTCGCACCCACCCCTCAAAAAAAAAAAAAACCTAATCATCCTGAAGCAGTTAATCCAGTGCAGCTCCTAAATTCAGGCTGTATATTCCGGTTGCAACACTTCACTCCACCTACCCATCCATCCACCCACCCTCAGCCACAAATTGCAAAACTGTTGCTTGGGGTACCCCGAAATTCTCAGCCACCTGTTTAAACGAACGGGGGGAGGAAGAGGAGGAGGAAGAAGAAGAAACAAGAAAGAAAGGGAGGAAGAGAGGGGGTTAGAGAAGAAATCAATCCAGCAAATTCCCTTCTCCCATCAGGAGAGAAAAGCTTTCTTGAAAACTAGAGGAGCCAATCACACAGGCAGGCAGGGGGGCAGGCTGAATGTCAGCTGGGGCACAAAATAGAGCCGAAGGAGCAAATGCGGCACGCAGTTGGGGAGAATCTAATCCTCCAGCTCAAGATTAAAGGAGCCCAATGGTCAGACGGGACACAAGCGCCAGAGAAACGTGAGAAAAAACACCCATGAAGAACAAAAGCAGAGCGGAGTCCGTGGGTCCCACAGCATGGTGTCCCTGACTCTCCAGCTGGGCCCAGAAGACAGATGCTGAGAGGACCAAAATGCTCATCGGGGACAGGAAGGGAAGGGAAGGAAGCCAGGGCCTTGGGAGTTGGGAGGGGAGGAGAAGACCTTTGGCTGAGTGCCAGTGGTCTCCTCTAACCCATGGAGAAGAGACATCCCGGCCCCTACTGTAAGTGGAGTTTTTCCTTTTGCAGGATCTTGATAAAGATCTTTGATCTTTGATGAAATACCTCCCAAAAAGTGCAGGGCTGTGAGAGGTAGGCTTATTGATAATTAAATCAGATGCAGAAAGAAAACCAAATGCTGTTCCTTGGTTGAGAAGCTCAGCTAGGCCAGGAGCCAGCTTCCTGCAGAGATCAGAATCTTCTCAGAAGACTAGTGGAGGACAGCTTGACCATCGCAAGCTTCTCCTGTGTTTTTTCCCCTTTGTTGCCTGGCATTGAGCAACCTCTCAACATAAAGGTTTGTCTGATGGTAGAAGCTTCATAATTTGGCTTGGGAGGGAGACCAAAGGACAGACACAGTGGAAAATAGCATCCAAGAAATTTGGAAGTAGGAATGGCTTTCCACAAGTTGCTCAAGGACAATTCCCAACAATCCTAGGTACTGCAATCAAAAAGGAGAAATGCTGGGAGACATAGTTGAGGAACCTCTAGGGAACCATTCCTGCTGGAAAGGAAGGATGGAGACAGAGGCTTATTTGAGTCACGGGAATATAGCAGTTTATGAGTCTAATGGTCAGAATGATACGGGGTAAGGTTAAGGAGATCTTGAATGAAATTCCTACTCATCTGGAGTTCAACCCACCTTACAAGTTGTTATGAAGCTAACCTGAAGAGTGAAATATGATATAAGCAACCTTGCCTGAAGTAAAGGCACAATTAACATTTGGTAAACCACAAATGTAAGGTGACTCTCTATGGCAGTGATTCTCTGCAACCTTAAATACTCAAAGAGCCATTTGGACCCGTTTCCCATGGAAAAGAAAACACCGGGAGCCACAAAACCTGGGTGGGAGTGGCCACCTCGATGTCACTCACTTCCACCAGTTACATGACTCCCCTAGCCACACCTACCCATCCGATCATTAGGGCAGAGAACCGGTTGTTAAAAAACACCGGGAACCACAAAATCCTTTTGACCTATCTCTCTCTCTCCTCTCGCTCCCTCCCTCCCTCCCTCCCCCTCTCTCTGTATCTCTCTATGTCTCTCTCTTTCCTACTCTCTTTGTATCTCTCTGTCTCTGCCCTGGCCGCTTCTTCATCCCCACCATCACCCTTACCTTCTCAGGCCAGGCAAAGAGTGACTGGGAGGGGAGGGCGAGGGGCGGAGCCAGCCAGTGGTGGGATCACCTGACAAGGAGCCACAGCAGAGGGCCCAAAGAGCCACATGCAGCTCTGGAGCTGCAGGTTGCTGCTCTATGGAAAGGGGAGAGACCCATATCATTCAATCAAAGTAGTAAAACGCTTTATGCAAAACTCTTGATTATCATGGTTACAATTAGGCTACCACCTCACATCGTACCATCTTTTTTGGAATTAATCACCCTTGATCGGGTTTGTACTCTTACGCGGCACATAAATCACAGTTAACAGATTGGGAATCCTTATCCCCATGTTGTGGTTGAATGAATCCAGCTATTTTTCCAGCTCTTTCCATTACCTTCATCTTTTAATCAGTTCGCAGTTGAGAAAGAGGCAGCCTATGGTTCTTTAAGAAACTTTCTCCCTGGAGTGAATTTTCCAGAGCTGAATGAATCCCCTGATGAGATGTTCCACAACTCCAGGAGGGTTTAAGACTGCAAAATAATGGCTCAGCTCCTAGACGCATAAACCCACATGCGGCATGCTTTGTTGGGGCTCCAGGCACAGACAAACCTGGCCAGTGTGGCTTGTAAACCAGGGCTAGTATCTTATATGGACCTTTCAAGAGACCACTGACAAGCAAATTGTGGCTTATGAACAACCTTCTCCCTCAAAAGCAAAGTTTCTCAACCTTGGGCAGTTTTAAGATGGAGAACTTCAACTCCCAGGATTCCCCAGCCAGCTCAGCTAACTGGCTGGGGAATTCTAGGAGTTGAAGTCCGTCATCTTAAAGGTGCCAAGGTTGAGAAACATTGCTCCAGGGTTTTGGATTCGAGGTCTCCAAATTGTCCTGTCAATCTGGGAATCACAACCGACAGATCTGAAAGGGGTTCAGAAAGGTGAACATCAGCTTACAAGTCCAAGGTAAAGTAAATCATATGTGCTAGTCGTTCCCGACTCTAGGGGGCGGTGTTCATCTCCATTTCAAAGCCGAAGAGCCAGCGCTGTCCGAAGACGTCTCCATGGTCATGTGCTCGGGATGACTAAATGCCAAAGGTGCACGGAACACTGTTACCTTCCCACCAAAGGTGGTCCCTATTTTTCTACTTGCATTTTTTATGTGCTTTCAAACTGCTGGGTTGGGAGCTACGACAAGTAACGGGAGCTCACCCCATTACGCGGCATTAGGGATTCGAACTGCTGAACTGCTGACCTTTCGATTGGCAAGCTCAGCATCTTTAGCCACTGAGCCACCGCGTCCCTTTACAGTCCCAAAGACAATCACAAATGTCTTTAAAAAGGTTTGGCTACATGGACCGAACACTATAGTCAGGCTGATAAGGTGTCACCCAAATAGAATTAAACTACTCTATCCTCAAGCAGCATTTGCCATCCATGGGCCTGTGGTTCATCATCTGAAGAAGGAAAGTTATCAACTCTGCCTCCAACTTCGCCTCCTGCCTCCCCTCCCTATCTCAATCCCTGCCAGCACCAGCCAGGGGGATAAATCACCCCGAAGAGAATTGGGTGACCCTCACCTTCTCAAACTGCCAGTCGGGTCCTAAGCATAATTTGGAAACTGGCACAAAAATACCCAGCGGGGCCAGCCATGGAAACCCTGCCAGTTCATTTTAAAACAGCGAGGGGAGTGCTGGCGTCACAAGCCTGGCCCGCTAGGTGTTACCTAAGCAGATGGTAAGGCCTTTAAAAAACTAAAAATCAAAAGACTCGCGAGCAGCCGCAAGCAAGTTGGAAGTCGGAAACCAGGTCAGAGGGAAAAGACGAGTGCAATGGGGCAACCACAATGGAAGACGACGTTGCTAGCTGGAGAAAGAGCCAGCCAGGACAATTGTCCTCAGTATAGCCAGATGACCATCTGCCCAATTTCCTGGGTCGTTGTTGTTGCCAGCTCAGTGGGGAATAAACCCAGAACAGACAAGACTTTGCTTTTGGAAGAAA
This sequence comes from Masticophis lateralis, assembly GCA_030761175.1. NCBI lineage: Eukaryota > Metazoa > Chordata > Lepidosauria > Squamata > Colubridae > Masticophis > Masticophis lateralis. The sequence goes on along the minus strand of JAUDYJ010000010.1, from coordinate 6,719,672 downwards.
GCCATCTGCCTGCCCCCTTCCCCAGGCTGTCTCTTCTGGCAGGCCTGGCAGGGGTGAATTCCTCCAGGACCAAGGAAGAAGGATTGATGAGATGGAAGTAGGGTGGGGACAAGGAAAGAGAACAGAAGGAAGGGAAGGGAAGGGAAGGGAAGGGAAGGGAAGGGAAGGGAAGGGAAGAGAAGAGAAGAGAAGAGAAGAGAAGAGAAGAGAAGAGAAGAGAAGAGAAGAGAAGAGAAGAGAAGAGAAGAGAAGAGAAGAGAAGAGAAGAGAAGAGGCAGAAGTTAGAGTAGAGTAGAGTAGAGTAGAGTAGAGTAGAGTAGAGTAGAGTAGAGTAGAGTAGAGTAGAGTAGAGTAGAGTAGAGTAACCAAAAGGGATGGAACTCAACTGGGAGAGATGGTGGCTTTATCAGACTTTCAGATTGGATTCCCATGTCTTACTAACAGCTGAGTTGTTTGGACAGCGAGATGGGTAGCACATATATTTAATAAATAAATAAATATTAAGCTCCGCTTTAACCTTAGTTTATTGATTATCTGTGGAGATTCTCAGTCATCCAGGTAATGGTTGTCAAAATTGAAGAAGCTTCTTGGATGAGAAGTGAAATGTCTTCAAGGTAAAACAAAGTCCAGCACCTTTGGGACTTCAGTGCCGTTATAATTTTGAATGGTCTTTGAACAAATGGTCATAACTTGAAAACTACCTATACCTACCGACAGTCTAGAAAGAATTTCAGAGTTATTTTAAAGCAAACCAACCAGGCTTTCCTAATAAAAGTCATCCAAAATGCCCTATAATAGTTTTGTAATGGTAAGTGAGAAAGACCTTGGCAGGCCGACGAAGGATGCTGCCTAGAGAACAGTCAGATAAGAGACTGCATAGCCCAGAGCTGGGTAAGGGGTGGGCAGGAAGCTCAGAAAAGACCCTACCTAGTTTCTTGGACTGTATAGGAAAGTGGGAGGGAAGAGAGCTATACAGGTATTCCTCAATATACAATCACAATTGAGTCCAAGATTTCTGTTGCTAAGCAAGACAGTTGTTAAATGAGTTTTGCCCCATCTTATAACCTTTCTTGTCATGGTTCTGAATCACTGCAGCTGTTAAGTTAGTGACATGGTTGTTAAATGAATCTGGCTTCCCCAGATCATCAGAATGTTGCAAAAGGTGAATCCATGATCCTGGGACACTGCAATTTACCGTCATAAATACAAACCAGTTTGCCAAGTGGCTGAATTTTTAACATGTGACCCAAAGGATGCTGCAAAGGACATAAGTGTGAAAAATGGCCCTAAGTCACTTTTTACGGTGCCGTTGTAACTTTGAAAGGCCGCTGAACGAAATATTGTAAGTCTAGGATTAACTGTATTTTCAGACTTCCAAGATTCTGTTCATGTAGTTGCAATAAAGTTGAATTAGCTCATCTGGCCATGTTTCCTGTCCGTCTACCTGGGAAAGCTGAGCATTTTGCACAAAAATCTTGCAGAAAGAAAATCCTACAGAACCCACGCATCAGGGGTGAAATCCAGCAGGTTCTGACAGGTTCTGGAGAACACGTAGCGGAAATTTTGAGCAATTCGGAGAACCGGCAAATACCACCTCTGGCTGGCCCCAGAATGGGGTGGGAATCAGTGGTGGGTTTAAAAAACTTTTTACTACCGGTTCTGTGGGTGTGGATTGGTGGGCGTGGAATGGCTTGGTGGGCGTGGCAGAGGAAGGATACTGTAAAATCTCCATTCCCACCCCAATCCAGGGAAAGGTTATTGCAAAATCTCCATTTCCTCCCGATCAGCTGGGACTTGGGTGGCAGAGAATAGAAGGGGCGGGGCCAGTCAGAATTTTTACTACCGGTTCTACGAACTACTCAAAATTTCTGCTACCAGTTCTCCAGAACTGGTCAGAACCTGCTGAAACCCACCTCTGGTGGGAATGGAGATTTTGCAATCTTCTTCCCCCAGGAGTAGGGAGGGAATGGAGATTTTGCAGTATCCTTCCCTTGCCATGCCCACCAAGCCATGCCCACAGAACCGGTAGTAAAAAAAATTTGGATTTCACCACTGCTACGCGTGCATAAAGAGACAGAGAACAAAGTAGCAAACATGAGCATAATGCCTAAAATTAATTCAAATGATTTTTTTTAAAAAATGAGATAATTGCAAATGGATGGTTGCAAATAGGAAAAACACATGTAAAAGAAACAAACTTTTGCTGCCTTTTGGAACCGGAATAAAAAATGGAAATCATAGCCCTCCCCAGGGTGCTCTTTTCAGGGAAAGAACAACATAGCAATAATAAGCATTTATATATGCTTTACATTTTCAAAGCAAAGCAGAAACCGCTATTAATGAGAAAACGCAGGCATACATAATGCTAAAATTAATTCATACCCTGAATTGGACCCTCTGTTAGAAAGTCAGTTTTCAGAATTGGATTCTGCCGTTGCGCATAACAGATTCTAAGTGGGAAAATTAACACACGCACACAAAAACAATAATAATAACAACAACAGTAGTTATTTGCATCCCAGAGCCAACTTAAAACACCACAACCCCACCCAACGTGAGCAATTCGATATAAATTCATAAAAAGCAAGTTCTTATTTAGTTCCTTTTTTTTTAAAGAAAAGATAATGCAGATTTCAACCCTCGAGAAATTATTACGTAGGCAGCCGCTAAAAATGCATATACAAATAAACATTAAATGCATGTTTTCCCTTCCTCTGAAAGGGGCCACGTTGCTCATTTGAATGGAAAGCAATGAAAAGCATTTACTCAAACAAAACATTTAAAGTAGGCAAATTAAGGCAAAGTTGCATTCGGGAAGGCAAGTCTACCCGTTTAATTGAAAAGGAGTCACCAGCTGAATGTGGGGTGGGGGGAGGAGAGAGATTTTGGAAAACGGAGAATGATTGATCTCTCCTGTTCGCTCAACGAAACTTGACTGATCTGACACACACCACAGATCATCAGGCCGTTGTTAATCATTTCAGCTGTTAACTTAGCGAGGTGATTGTTACATGAATCTGGCTTCCCCATTGACCACGCTCAGGGGTGGACTTCAAAAATTTTAGCAAGGGTATTTGCACAAAATTGGAAAGCAGAAAAAAATCCCTATAGAGAGAGAAGTAATTAAGAAAATATTGGAATGTTCAGAAATGAATAGACAAACGTTGGCCATTAAGGGAAAGGAAGAATCGGAGTATTATAGGATATGGGGGGCAATTCTATCAATGGATAGAGATGAGATATAAGAAAAATTAATATAAACGCAAGAAATTTGGAAAAGATGTTGTAATAAATTAAATTAAAATGTAAAAGTAAAGTAGAAACGTAGCAAGAAAATGATGGTAAAGGAGGAATATGATGACGCAAAAATATGTACTCAGATGACACACTGAATAATTAATGATGTGTTGTTTGTTTAAATATAAAAATAAAAAAATTTTTAATAAAAAAATTTTTAGCAAGGGGTGCTCTGCCTGGTTACTGGGTGGGCGTGGCCATGGTGGGTGTGGCCTAGTTGACCTTCTGCACCATGGTGGGGGGGATGTTTTTGCCCTCCCCAGGCTCCAAAGGCTTTCCTCAAGCCTCTGGGAAGGTGAAAACAGTCTCCCCAGGCTCCGGAGGCCCTCTGGAGGCCGGAAACAGGCCCATTTCCAGCCTTCCCAAACTTCCAGTAGGCCTGTTTTTCACCCTCCCCAAGCCTCCATGGGCACCCTGCACTTACTGCATCCAAAACGGGCCACTTGGGAACTCTTGGGAGAGGTGGGGTGGGAGGGGCCAGTTAGGAGTGGGATTTGTGGGGTTCTCCAAACTGCACAGAATTTTAGCTAGAAGTTCTCCTGAACCCCTGCGAACCCCCAGCAGCCCACCCCTGACTTCGCTTGTCAGAAATTCGCCAAAGAGGATGACAGGACTCCAGGAACTGCAACAGTCATAAGTACATGCCAGTTTCCAGGTGTCTGAATTTTGATCACATGACCAGAGGAGGCCGCCACAAGTTCAGATACATCACAGATCAGGCAGGAATGGAAGGCGTGCCTCGATTTGCGACGGGAGTCCTCTTGAGCTAGGATGGAAAACACAGACATGTACGAAAACCCTTGACGTATGACCACAATCGAGCCCAAATTATCTACTGCTAAGTGAGGCAGTTGCTAAGCGAGTACCCCCCCCCCCGCGCCACCGCCTTTCATGACTTTTCTTGCCACAATTGGTAAGGGAATCATTGCAGGGGTTAAATTAGTGACCCGGTCATGAAACGAATCCAGCTTCCCCATTAACTCTGCTTATCAGAAGGCCGCAAAAGGGAATCACGTGATGCCGGTACCCAGCAACCGTCATAAATATGAGTCAGTTGCCAAGTGTCTGAGTTTTGATCACGTGACCCTGGGGATGCTGCAACGGCCCTAAGCGTGAAAAACAGCGGTGTCGCTTTTTTCAGTGCTGCTCTAAACTGTGAACGGTCACTAAGTAAAACTGTTCTAAGTCAAGGACTATCTGCATTCTCTCTGATGGAAATCCTCTTGAGCAAGGGTGAAAAGTGGATCTGGGCTGGTTAGACGAGTAAATCAGGATTCCCTCTGGGTTTTTTTTTTTTTCCACCTCCCTGGATTTTTAATAGCCGGAAAGTTAGGATTTTAAAGGTTAACTACACCCGTAAAAGCTGAGTAGTTGTGTGGAGTTCAGCCTCCAAATTGCAAAATGCCTCTGGGCCAGTGGTGAAATTCAAATTTTTTTACTACCACTTCTGTGGGCATGGTTTGGGGGGGCGTGATGTGGCTTGGGGGGCGTGGCTTGAGGGGTGTGGCAGGGAAAGGATACTGCAAAAAAAAATTAAAAAATTAGTAATATTACACTACTAACCAGAGCATACAAAACATTTGCTAGACCAGTTCTCGAATACAGCTCATCTGTATATCTAACCCTAACCCTAACCCTAACCCTAACCCTAACCCTGGAACCCACACTGCATATCGGACATTAATACAATTGAGCGCATCCCGGAATATTTCACAAGAGGAGTCCTCCACTCCTTTGCTCGTAACAAAATGCCTTATGCCACCAGACTTGAAATTCTGGGTTTAGACAACTTAGAACTATGCCGCCTTCGGTATGACCTAAGCATAGCACATAAAATGATCTGCTACAATATCCTACCTCTCAATGACTACTTCAGCTTCAACCACAACAATAGACGAGCACGCAATAGATACAAACTTAAAGTGAACCGCTCAAAACTCGATTGCAGAAAATACGACTTCAGTAACAGAGATGTTAATGCCTGAAATGCACTACCAGACTCTGTGGTCTCATCCCCAAACCCCCAAAACTTTAACCTAAAACTGTCTACTGTTGACCTCACCCGATTCCTAAAGAGGACTGTAAGGGTGCATAAGTGCACCAGTGTGCCTACCGTCCCTGTCCTAATGTTCCCTTTAATTGTATTCATTTTATATATTCAATTCATGCTTATACTTATATATATTATGTAATATGTACTCGGCAAAATAAAATAAATAAACAAAATAAAATCTCCATTCCCTCCCCACTCCTGGGGGAAGAATATTGCAAAATCCCCATTCCCTCCCCATTCCAGGGGAAGGATACTGTAAAATCTCCATTCCCTCCCCACTTCAGGGGGAAGGATACTGCAAAATCTCCATTCCCACCCCACTCTGGGGCCAGCCAGGTGTGGTATTTGCCGGTTCTCCGAACTACTCAAAATTACCGCTACTGGTTCTCCAGAACCCGTCAGAACCTGCTGGATTTCACCCCTGCTCTGCGCTCATTTGTGGCAACTGTAAAAACAGAGAGGAGTCCAGGAAGGTTGCACAGGAAGTTCAGCTTTTGAGAACTTCTGACACGTGAAGTCAATGGGGAAGCCAGGTTCACTTAACAACCACGTCGCTAAGTTTAACAGCTGAAATGATTAACAGCAGCCTGATCTGTGATGTGTCGAATCGGAGTCAGTTTCATTTGAGTGAAGGATTGAGAGATCAAGCATTCTCCATCTTCCGAATCTTTTTGCAATCTTTTTCTTTTATCCTGCTACTACCATAATTTCATATCTTGAACTCAAAAGACATTAACATTATCCATTATAGACATCGCAACAAACCACCATTCCACATCTAATATGAACCCTCCTTAGTGCCATCGTAGTAAATATGGTTAGAGCGGCACCAAAAAAAAATCCATGTCAGGATTTATCTCCACTCTCACCTCTTAATTTTTTAATAAATATCTAAATAAATGAAAACCAGGCTATATTAACACAACCGATTCACAGAGTAACTCAAGGAGTAAATGTTTCTTTAAAGGTACAATTTTGATTCATGTCTGTAACTCAAACGGATTTCATCTTGAATAAGATAAGAGAGTCAAGAAAATTGGTACCCGTTAAAGTCTCTTTGATGCAGCCCGGAAGCGAAAGGAGAAAAAAAAATATTAATCAGATCACACAAAAGATAAAGTAGGACCTGGAACTTTGAAGCAAGCAACTGTTAAAAATCTATGATCTTTCAACTATGGTTAGCTATGTTACTCCTTGATCGCTTGCGGTATCATCAATATGCCAGTGACACCCAGCTGTATATCAAGACTCCAGGTTGTGTTGCAATATTAACATCCTGCTATGGGAGAAGATGGAACAGGCTGAGATTGAACCCTCCTGAGATGTGGGGTTGCTATCTATCAAAATAGCCTTTCAGCCCCAGTGATGACTCTGGGTGGATGGGAAGATAGCCTCCCTGTGGGAGCAGGTCCTAAACTCATGGTTGGGGCTGAGAAGTAGAATAGAATAGAATTCTTTATTGGCCAAGTGTGATTGGACACACAAGGAATTTGTCTTGGTGCATATGCTCTCAGTGTACATAAAAAGACAAGATACATTCATCAAGAATCATAAGGTACAACACTTAATGATAGTCATAGGGAACAAATAAGCAATCAAATCATATTAGGAAACAATATCAATATAAATCTTAAGGATACCAGCAACAAGGTTACAGTCATACAGTCATAAGTGGGAGGAGATGGGTGATAGGAACGATGAGAAGATTAATAGTAATGCAGACTTAGTAACTAGTTTGTAGTAACTAATAGGTGAGAAGATGGCTATGGGGGCCTTTGGCTGTCCTTATAGTAGTGGCCAAAATTGTGGAAACCTTTTGGGAAAAGTGTATTTTTGAGGTTTGATGGCTAATAACACCACTTTTGGGGGGGGGGGAGTTTCAAGATAATCCTATTCCACTGCTGAAATGGCCTGGGAATAGCCCAGACCTTCACCCAATAGAAAATCTATGGAGCCGATTAAAGAAACTTGTTAGACAGAAGCGACCCAGCAATAAAACCCAGTTAATAGAAGCCATCCTTCAATCTTGGTTGTTGTTGTTGTTGTTGTTTTATCTTTTTATCTTTTTATCTTATTTTTATATTAATTTGTTTGATTTATATGCCGCCCTTCTCCGGAGACTCAGGGCGGCTTACAACGTGTTAAGCAATAGCCTTCATACTTTTGTATATACCTGCTTAGTAGGGCTTTGGCCCCCGCCCCTCAAGCGGTGTTCTTTTTTATACAAAGTCAGCTTATTGCCCCCACAATCCGGGTCCTCATTTTACCTACCTCGGAAGTATGGAAGGCTGAGTCAACCTTGAGCCTGGTGAGATTCGAACTTGCAGTAATTGCAGGCAGCTGGCAGCTAAGTGCTAATTAACAGCACTTTAGTCTGCTGCACCACCAAGGCTCCTTACCAGCTTGGCTCCTCGTTTCCTCTAAAATTGCATCTCACCCAACCATTGCAACTCTACTGAGAGAAGAAACACCGTTTGGGGGAGGTGGGATGCTCAGAGACATTGTTCAGCACTGGCGGTGGCAGCCCTTTGAAACATCCTCCCACTTGAAGTTACACTTGAGGTTACAGGACCCCAAATCCTGGCTGCCCTTCTGAAAGAACCCTGAACCTTGAGGTCTTCTAGAACAGGAGTTTCCCATCTTGCCAACTTTATGACTTGTGGTCTTCAACTCCTCCCTGGCTGGGGAATTCTGGAAGGTGAAGTTCACAAGTCATAAAAGTAGCCGAAGTTGGAGATCCCTGTTTTTGAAAACATTTGGACTGTGCCTCCCACCCATCCCTGGTAGATGGGTAAGGTATGTTTTTACATCTTAGCGAAATTATTTTTCTCTTATTTTGTTATGGCGTCGATTTTATTTGGAAGACTGCCAAGACTGATTAAGTTGCAATGGGGTAACAAATCAAATCAATCCATCAAGGTCTGTCTTAATCCCAAGCCACCGTGATTGCTAGTTAAAAGAACCAATGTGACAGTAATGTAGAACTTGGTCATTCAAGAGGAATAGAACTGTCACCGTAATTGATGTATTTACTATCAGTGACATCTTACATTCCTGGGTTCTGCTGTGTATAATTTGAGCATAAAGTTATGTTCTCCTTTATTGTTGCTACTTTTGTGAGCAATAATAGGCTATACTTAGAACCAGTGGTGGGTTTCAAATTTTTTTACTACCGGTTCTGTGGGCGTGGCTTGGAGAGCGTGGCATGGCTTGGTGGGCATGGCAGGGAAGGATACTGTAAAATCTCCATTCCCACCCCACTCCAGGGAAGGATATTGTAAAATACCCATTCCCCCCCCCAATCCAAGGAAAGGTTACTGTGAAATCACCATTTCCTCCCAAGAGGCAGAGAATAGATGGGGGCAGGGCCAGTCAGAATTTTTACTACCGGTTCTCCGAACTACTCAAAATCTCCGCTACCAGTTCTCCAGAACTGGTCAGAACCTGCTGAAACCCACCTCTGGTTGACCCCATTTCCTCAAGAACTTCCTGTGCAGGGCAAGATGGGCCAGGCAGGGAGAAATTCTAGAGAGGGCCCAGCTCATCTCGAGACCTCTTGTTTTCAGAGAATTCTTTGGACAAGGATGGATGAAGGTGGAAAAGAATGAGCAAACACCCTATATCCTGATGAACACAAAGCACTTCAATGACGTGAGTGCCACTGCTGTGGGTCCAAGTCTCAGTGGGGTTTTGCAGGGAGCAGCTCAGAAGTCAGGAATAATTTCTTCCAACCACCAGTTTGCCAAACTGCTCAAAAAGTTATCAATCGATTCTCCCAAAGTGGTGCGTACTGTCTGAATCTCACCAGTGCTTAGAACTAGTTACATCCTAGGGCCACAATGGCGAACGAGTCCTCTCTGCGGGCTGCGAGCCGTCGCCCCAGCTCAACTCCACAGCTTAGCTCCACTGCGAATGCGTACACGCCTTCCACCAGCCAGCTGATTTTCAGGTCTCTGCCGCTCATGTGCAGGGGCGGGGCACGTGGGAGACACGCCCACATGCACAGGGGCAGAGGGATCCGCGTGGGGAGCAGCGCCCCTCCCACGGCCCATTTTTGTCCCAGGAGACTGCAGGGAGGCCAGCTAGGCCCAAAATGGGGCCGAGGGGGCAGGGTGCAGAGGGGGCATCATGCACACATTGAATTATGGGTGAGGCACGCATGTATGCATGCTATTGTGCATGCACATGCTTTCAACATGCAATGAGAAAAAGGTTAGCCATCGCTAGGGTAACAAGGATGATTAAAGGGCTGGAGATGAAAACCTATGAAGAATGCAGGAACCAGGTATGCCTAGTCTAATGAAAAGAAGGATTTGGGATGACCTGACACAATATTTCAGTATTTGGGGGGCTGTCACAAAGATGAGGAGGTCAACTTATTTTCCAAAGTACCAGAAGGCAGGACAAGAAGCAGTGGATGGAAAGTAATCAAGAAGAGAAGAGAAACTTCTTAACAGTGAGAACAATTAACCAGTAGATCAGCTTCCCTTCAGAAGTTGATTGTGATCTGCAACTGTTTTTGCTAGTTTCGAGGTGGTGGGTGAGGAAGGAATGGCAAAAAATTCCATTGGGGAAGCTGGATTTGTTTAATGACCACCTAATTCATTTAATTACCATGGTGATTCACTGAACTGTTGTAAAATCAGATCTGGTCGACTTATGACGGCACCAACTTACAACCAAAATCCCAATTCCCATTGTAGTCATAAGCTGAGGACTACTGATATTCTTCTGTTGGTTTTCCCAAGATGAAATTACGTTAACGTTAAGCCCTTGTTTTGACATAGCTCTCCAAAACATCAATAAAATATTTGCCATTTCACCTATCGCCAATCTCAACCACTCCCTTTGAAAATAAAAATCTAAACACAAAAGGTGAGCACAGGTGTCAGCAACTGCGGCTCCGGAGCTACATGTGGCTATTTGGGCCCTCTGCTGTAGCTCCCTGTCGGGTGATCCCACAGCTGACTGGCTCCACCCCTCGTCCTCCCCTCCCAGTCACTCGCCTAGCCTGAGAAGGTAAGGGCGATGGCAGGGGATGGAGAAGCGGCCAAGGCAGAGACAGAGATACATAGAGAAGGGGGGGGGAGAAAGGAAGAGCAAGGAAGAGAGAGAGAGAGAGAGAGAGAGAGAGAGATGTCAAAAGGGTTTTGTGGTTCCCGTGTTTTTTAACAACCTAATGACTGGCTGGGTAGGCATGGCTAGGGGGTCATGTGACTGGTGGAAGTGAGTGATGTCAAGTTGGCCACGCCCACCCAGGTTTTGTGGCTCCCAGTGTTTTCTTTTCTGTGGAAAACAGGTCTAAATGGCTCTTTGAGTGTTTAAGGTTGCAGACCCCTGGATCCTATCCACCACATAGGCAGAAAGAGAGACACCCCACACACACACACTTGAGAGCCATCCGTAAGCACGAAGGCAGGAAATTCAGTTCGATGTGGAGTTGGAGAACAACAGTATGTTTTATTTAATTAGGATCAACCGAAGAGATAAACCTCACAGCAGGATGAATAACAACAACATTTCAAAAATAATTCATGCCCAGGTAACAAAAGACAAAAATTCAATTACTTTCTTTTTCTTTTTTTTTAAGGAACTTTACACGTTGTGATAGAACAATCATCTCATGGGTGGGGAGAAATAGCTTAACCCATCATATATAATTAATTGAAGGCACTTAAGAAGACACACGCACCATTCAATTGTTGCACTGTTTAGATGCAACACTTGATTTTCTAAGCAAATTGCACCCCCCCAAAAAAGCTCAGCTGGATTCGCAGGCTGCAATCGCCTACTACAGTTTGTTAAATTTAGCCCAAATGGTTAGTTAAACAAACAAGCCACCATTGGGTGGGTTCACACGATGTATTCAGCTATAAGCCATGATTTGCACACCACAATAGCTTAGTTATCCCAAAGGCAAGCTCTTGAACTGCTGTGTTGTGTGAATTTCCAGGAAGGAAGGAAGGAAGGAAGGAAGGAAGGAAGGAAGGAAGGAAGGAAGGAAGGAAGGAAGGAAGGAAGGAAGGAAGGAAAAGGTTTGTACCCACAGTTCATTCCCAAACATCAAGGCTGAAACTAATGCAGCACACAACCTCGTGTTGGAGCACCCACAACTTCTGGAAAGAAGCCATTCCACCACTGATTAATTATTCTACCTGTCAGGGAATTTCTCCTTATTTTTAGGTTATGTCTCTACTTGGTTAATTTCCATCCATTGCTTCTTGCCCTGCCTTCAGGTACTTTGGAAAATAGGTTGACCCCTTCTCGTTTTCATCTCTTCCATGTGTTGTTCTCCAAAGTATCATATTGTTCTGCCCCAGCTACGGACCCCAAAGGATGCAGCACACACAAAGTCTGTACAAACCTTAGTTTACTAAATTAAATCAGGCTTTTTTTTCAAACAAAGGCTCTTAATTAACTTTCTTAACAGCCTACAAGAATCCAAAGAATAAATAATCTTAATCTTACTAGGGTTGGCAGAAAGCCCAAAAGCAATTTTCAGAGAACTAAGATCAAGGCGCAAAGGAGAGTGAACAAAGTTGTTCCCTGCAAATTGCTTCAGTCGGCATTCCTCCTTAAATAGCCTAAGGGAGTGGCCAATTAGCCTCAAGCCTTACTCTTGAGGAAACCTCCTCCTGAGGAGCCACTCCTGCCTTTTGGCAGCTCTGTGCACCCGTACATTGAGAAGAGGCTCCTCCTCTTCTTCCTCTTCACTTATGGGAGCTTCTGGAGGTTCTGAAGGCCCTGGCTGAATCCCCACCTCTGGCACCACATCTTCTCCAGTCTCCTCATTGTCTGACTCGAGTGCCAGCTGCACAGGCTGCTGGTGCAGCACCACACCAGCCTCCTCACTGTCTGAATCAGCCACCAGCCACACAGGCCACGTACGGACCACAACACATATTTAAAGATATATTATTTGGGCTCTGAAGGTCCCATCATTTCAGTGTGATTAATTTGCCATCGGTCTACCTTCCCCTTAATTGGTTTAATCCACTCTCAGGCCAAGAGCGGTGCTAACTGGGAATTGTGGGAGTTGAAATCCAACATTTTTGCAAGACAACGGGTCAACCAACCGAACCAGAAAAAGCTAACACTCTTCCACCACCATCAAACAGGCAGATGCCTCTGACAAACCAGGATAAGTCTACATTAGCCAGTTGAGTCTTCTTTGAGTTTTGTTGAGGCAACCCCATACAAAGATGGGGCTTGCACACTATATGAAGTGAAGGTTTAACATAAAAACATGCTGGTTGAAGAAGCTACCATCGCTGGGTTCACACTAAGTCAATCAAGCAGATGTAACACACGGTAGCGGTTGAATGGATGACACAACAGTGTACTAAAATGAACAAGGAACATGAAATCTTAGCCCCATGTGGTGTGCCCCCTTCCCCAATATTTGCCAAGTAAAAAGCCATTTTCAAACCTAGGGCCTTTTTTTTAATTATATAAAAACGAAACAAGAATTACCGCACACACAATAAAACGATGCAATTTATGTTCCCCTGAGATTATTCATTTTACTTATAGGTTAATTAAGTTTATATTCCATCCATCAGTCGGGTGAGACCAGAAGCTTCATTAGCCTCGCATCAACTCTTGTTACAAACCAAGAAGATGCGTATACAAAGCCATCTTCATTTCTCGTTCTTCTTGTTGTTCTTTTTTTTTTTTTTTTTTTGCCTCTACCCAACCGAAATGTGGCGCGAACATCTGTTTTCACTTCAAGACATTAATTTCCAATTATTGAAGAGAAACAAAATAAATCCTGACAAATTACTGGGAACTGTGGAATTTTTTTTTCTTTTTCTTTTTTTCTTTTTGTCTATTAGCTTAGAATAGTAATTTAGAAATCCCACAATTAACATTCCCAATGAGGGGATTGTTCCACCAGATACTTGTTATTTAAGGCAATTTGGTGGTGACTGATGCTTTCTCTGCTACCGTCATTACACACATTTTTTTAAAAAAAACAGAGACAGGATTAGGAGGGAAAAAAAGGAGAGGGGAAAAAGCATCTTTTGCTAGCAATTCGTTGCAAGATCTTTTTCCCTCTCTCTTTCTTGGCGGGGGGGGGAGGAATAAATGTCTTGAATGTATACGGTTTGATTTATAAATCCATGCTCACTTCACTAATTTACCCATACAAATTCCCTTCCTTTACCCCTACGCATTTTTTGTGATATGCACCGCTTAAAAAAAAAAAACAAGACAAAACGAAACGAAACAACTGGAATTATCTCAGGTACAGGACAATTAAAAGCATGCCACGCGCAAATCACAAATTCCAGTTATTAAGCTAGGAAGCTGCAGACTCACTCACTCTCTCTTCTGCTGTAAAAAAAAAACCCAAAGGAAAACTTCTCACAACTCTCTCGCTGGTAGCACAAATAAAGAAAATGGCACCTACAAATCTGGAATTTCTTACCTAGCTGGTGAACGTGCTTGTCAACGGCCAGTGGGGCGCAGAAAAGCCTTCTCACCTCTGATCCTATTTGCATCCAAAACAAAACTTGTGTGGCCCATTCTCCAATTGCAAATTTAATCTATGATATTCAGGAAGGTGAGGGTTGTCATTTCAGTCCCTTGCAAATCGCGATACCCAAGATAGTTAATGTGCTGCGAATCTTTAAAAGGATGGATGGATGGATGGATAGATAGACAGATAGATAGATAGACAGACAGACAGATAGATAGATAGATAGATAGATAGATAGATAGATAGATAGATAGATAGATAGATAGATAGATATAAAAGCAGGCAGAAACAGAAGTGGATCCTTTTTCTAGTGGCTTCAATATTCTTAGCCATCAATTGCTAAGAGGATAGCCAGCTGGGGCAGGAAAACAAGAAGAGAAAATTATATATTTTGGGAGGGGGGGGAAGGAAGGGAAAAGATAAAAGACACTGTTACTTCCACCGTCAACTCAGCCACTGTGCTTCGACATTGTATAATTGACTTTGCGAGCCGAACAACAGCAGTATAACAAAGAAAATGTCAGTATTTCTACAGAGCTAATCTATACCACTAGGAGGGCCCTCCTGCTGTCAGTTAGAGCTGACAATACAATAGCTTTCAAAAGGATATTACGATCATGCTTTCATACTTGACATCAATCAAGACAAAAAAGAAACTCTTTCCAGAAGACATTAAAAAAAAAAAGAAGAAGAACAAAAATCGGGCCCGAAGCAATAAAACAAAAACACGGTTTTCTTTTTCCACGCCATCGTTCTGAGCAATCCGTTAATTGGAAAAGAGCAACAACGGATGACGTTTTGAGCATCATTGTTATTATTATTATTATTACGGTGATTGCTTTGCGTTTATCGAAGCAGGAAACCACCTAGGTTGACAGTTTTCAGATGCTAAGGGCAACTCTGGTTGGGGTTTTTTTATTTTCTGAAAAAGGATAAGCTGTAAATCAAACTTTCTATCAGCATATTTTGTCAAGCCTGCCCCTCCCCTCCCAAAAAATTAAAAACCCAAAGTGATAATCTGCTGTTCAAGCACAATGCCAAATCTGAACTTTATCCTTTTCCTTCCTTCCTTCCTTCCTTCCTTCCTTCCTTCCTTCCTTCCTTCCTTTCTCCCTCCTTTTTTCCTTCCTCCCTCCCTTTTTCTTTCTCCTCTTCTGTTCTCTTTCCTTCTCTTCTTTTCCTTTCCTTCCTTTCTTCGTTTTCTTCCTCCTTCTCTTTTCTTTCCTTCTCTCTCTCTCTCTTTCTCTTTCTTTCTTTTTCTTTTCCTCTGTAAAATAGTTGGGTTCCCAACGTGTTACTTCATCCACACAAAACACTATCACAAGCAACATTCAATAAAGCTTTTATTGAATTTAATTGACTTTTGTATTTAAATAAGCTGCAACAGCCTCAAGGAATCAAGGATATGAATTCGGAAAAAGCCATTGGGAATAATATCAATGGCCTACAACATAAAATTGGGAAGATAATACAAAATCCAAAATATTTTTTTTTTCCCAGTGAAGACTCTGTGTGGAGAAATTTTGAGGTCTCAATTCATCCAATAACTAGTTGGATCCAAAATTGAAACTGATTTTAATTACACCTTCCTTCAAGACACTTAAAATTTTGGTGTTGGTTTAGAAGACAATTGTTAACATCATCAACAATTCATTACGCTGTGGCTAGCTATCCAAATTCCCTTTTTAAAAAAGGGGGGGCAAACTATCACATAAAGTGATAGTTATGCTGATAGCTATACTACATCTCTGCATGATTAATTGATGATGACTATGGTTGGACATAAGCTTGCAAGTAAAAACTAATTGGAAAAAAAATCCTTTTTTTCCAAAACAAATACGTATTAATACATTGACAAAATATATCAACCTTATGTAGGGAGGAAAGTATTCTACAAATACCAACTTGAACAAAAGAAATGTTGGGATATAAACTGAGCAAACAAATAAATACACAAATTACACAGTGTTAATGTAAGTCAACCTATTCTATTCAATTTCAAAACTTTTAAGGAAATGTTTCCACAATTATCAATTAAAGTGAACGGATACTGAGGCTATAATTACTGCATCTGGGTCAGCCTGAATGAAGATATTGAGGAAAAAAATGTGATCCTAGTTGTGGATAGTTAATGGACAATATCAATTGGGCAATCGAAGTCCTGTCACACAATTTTTAAAAGAGAATTACCTCAGCATTTATAAAATTTCTCCTCTTAGCCTCTTTGCTGTTTCCCTGACATAGGTAAACTTCACTTTTAACATTAACTATGTTCTTTATAACAGACAGGAAGGAAAAACTCAAAAAGAAATGAGGAAACTCCCTCTTATCATACTGATACCTGATCTGTAAAATTGACCCCCAAAAATATTTTAAGGAACATGAGAAGCCAGAAGTGTGCATCTGAAGCAACGATTGCCATTTAAAGTTATTTTCTCCCTGTCTTAGGTCAGAGTACCTGTGACCTTAAATCTCCTTATTTATTGCATCTCAATTATTTCCATGGAAACGTGGACTGTGGCAACCAAATTAGACTGCCAGCTGCCAAGTCTCAGTATCACCTGAAAAAAATAATAAACAAGTTCTGAAGATTTCTTGTCCTACCCATGTATAGCCTGCCTTCCGTGAAGGACCTGTATACTGCACAAACCAGAAAGACCTCTCACATCCTGGACATACACTGTTTCAACTTCTCCCCTCAGGATGCCTGAGGCTATGGGGCATTGCATCCCAATACAATTAGACCCAGGGACAGTTTTTCCCCCAAGCCGTCACACTGCAAAATTCCTAACTCCTACAGCACTGACTTCCATCCAAAGATATTTACCCATGTAGGCTGTACAGTTCTTAGCCTTGTCATCTTCTCATCTTTCCTACTACCTTCTGCTAATATGATTTATCACTTCTTGTTGGTACCTTATGGTTTATGATCTATGATTTATCTTTGTTGTATGTACACCAAGAGCCAATGCACCAGACACAAACTCCTTGTGCGTCCAATCACCCTTCGCCAGTAAATTCCATCCTACCCCACCCCCAGCCCACTCCTATCCTATCCTATCCTAATCCTATTCTTAATCTACTCTACTCTACTCTACTCCATTTCTGTCCTGTCCTGTCCTGTCCTAACCTATTCTTAATCTAATCTATTCTACTCTACTCTACTCTACTCTACTCTACTCTACTCTACTCTACTCTACTCTACTCTTGTCCTGTCCTGTCCTGTCCCGTCCCATCCCATCCCATCCCATCCCATCCCATCCCATCCCATCCCATCCCATCCCATCCCATCCTATCCTATCCTATCCTATTGTTCCATCAAAACAGAACCCATGTTTTCATTATTGTTTTTTCTCCAGTCACAGTTCAAGACCAAATTTAGCAAGACATTGGCAAAGTAGCTGGGGTCCTCCAGAGAAGATCTTCTGATCATCCAGCAATTGGCCTTCACTGGAAGAGGATCCGATACCACTGTGAGTTTCAATTACAAAATAACAGTCAAAACTCAATCCTGGGTATTGAAAAAAAAGGAACAGGAGAAATGGAAAACCAACTGACCCAAGATCATAAGACAAGTCACAACCAAAAGAAAGGAAAACAAGCATTTTATTTGGCTTTTCAGACGCTTTAGTGATTGTGTGAGGAAAAAAAATATGGATTTATAAAAAGGAATATTTGTAACTCAGGGTTGATATGTGGGGGTGTCCTTGGTATTCTCTGAGCTTGGTTGGTTATTTTCTTGTAGACATTTCAGTATCCAAACTAATAACATCATCAGTGCTAAAAGGGAGTAGGGTTCTCATTCTTAATTGAGTTGTCCAATTCAAATATTTCTATCACCTGGTTTCAGGTGAGATTGCCAGCCCTGAAAAAATCCAACTGAAATTATTGTTGTTCACTTTTTCCCTTACCTCCTTCCTCCTCCACTCCCAGGGATATTCTTTCTGTTAATTACTCTTGTTACAGTCTACTTTAGCAAACCTAACTTGGATTGCAATGGTCCATAAAGCCATCCTGTTAAGCTGACACACAGCTAAGACATTAAAACATGCCGTAAGACATACTTTCCTACCTCTGCTTCATGTGAAGGGCTTGTTTTTGTAATATTTTCCATGCACACTTTATAGTGAAAGTTCTGGACTCCCTAAGAGAAAATGTAAGGAACTTTCTACTTTTTAATCTTTTCAGAATCCAGGTTTTCCCTCCTTTCCCTCTCAAAACGAGTCAAGGTCTGTGAAAATATTTACAGACCCCTCGCATCCTGGACATAAATTGTTTCAACTCCTGCCATCAAAACAACACTATGGAGCACTGCACACTAGACACAATGACAGTTTTTTCCCAAATGCCATCACTCTGCTAAACAAATAATTCCCCCAACACTGTCAAACTATTCACATTAGGCTGCATTACTAGTACTATTAATCTTCTCATCGTTCCTATCACCCCATCTCCTCCCACTTATGACTATATGACTGTAACTTTGTTGCTTGGATCCTTGTGATTTATATTGATATTGTTTCCTAGTATGATTTGATTGCTTATTGTACTGTATGACTGTCACTGGGTGTTGTGCCTTGTGATTCTTGATGAATGTATCTTGTCTTTTTATGTACCCTGAGAGCATATGCACCAAAGACAAATTTCTTGTGTGTCCAATCACACTTGGCCAATAAAGAATTCTATTCTATTCCATTCCATTCCATTCCATTCCACTCAACTCCACTCTATGATTCTATTCTATGATTCCATTCTATGGTTCTGTTCTGTTCTGTTCTACATTCCAATATTCTATTCTATTCCATTCCATTCCATTCCACTCCACTCCACTCCATTCTACTCTATGATTCTATTCTATTCTATTCTATTCTATTCTATTCTATTCTATTCTATTCTATTCTATTCTATTCTATTCTTCCTAAAATTACAACTCCTACAATTCAAATGAAGTTGCAAAGTTGTTGTTTTTCTTTTTCTTAGCTTTTCCAGGAAAAACCATTCCCACTTGATTTCGAATAACTTGTTACGGGGTGGTTGCTTTTTTCACCAACAAATAAAATGAAAAAAAAAAAAAGTTTACAAATAGTTATGCTATCGTGGACAGCAAGCCACTAAATGGAGGGATGCAATTCACACAATGACGGTACGAACCACCTGGAAAACAATGTTCATTTTGCAGGTTTGTTTTGTTCTTTGGGGAGAGGGACGGGAGCAGTCCATGTACAAACTTTTTTTTCCTTTCAATTTGGAAAATGACTGTGTAGTAGATAAAAGGAAGAGGAGAAAAAAGGAAACCTTTAACAGGATATTTTGTTACAACTGTACTTCTGTTTCCAGGCATTACGCACTTCCATCTTCCAAATATAGATTTATTTATTTTTTGCAACTTTTAAAAATGTAACAAAGCTATTCTGCAACAGTAAAAACAGAAGTTTAGACACAGAGAAGCATGTTTAATTATTATAATTGGTATTATATTTGTATGCCAACTAAGTCTCGATGGCTCTGGACAGAATATAAACCATGCAAGCCATTTTCCCACTTCCCTCCCCCCCCCCCCGCAAAAAAAAATCCACTTAAAATATAATTTTACGATGCATTAGATCAAGGGAAACATAGCCCATGTTTATTAATTCAGGTCCAACAAGATTTACTCTCTAATATTTCTGCTTTCTGCCTCATGCGCTGCAAAATATAAATCTATTATCTCAAAGCTGCTGCATCCCAACATGAAGATAGATGAAGTTCCACGAATCTTATTCCAATTCAAAGTACGTAGTACCAGTTGCAACTCTATATGTACTTGTATACTTACGCACTGATGATGTTACCTAGTTGGGTAAGGAAACATCTCCAAGAAAACCACCAAAGTCAGAGAGCACTAAGGACCCTACAGTTCAACTCTGAGCTACAAATATTCTCTCTTCTTGGTACTATAGCTCCTTAGATGCTAAAGTATTCATGAGGTTTTTTGAACCTTTATTCTGAACTCAAAAGGATCACCTTCCCAGTCCTAAATATTTATCACTCGGTTGCTGGAATTGGGTATGTCTAGTCTGGTGAAAAGGAGGACCAGGGGTGACATGATAGCAGTCTTCCAATATCTGAGGGGCTGCCACAAAGAAGAGGGAGCCAAGTTATTCTCCAAAGCACCTGAAGGCAGGACAAGAAGCAATGGGTGGGAACTAATCAAGGGGAGAAGCAACTTAGAACTAAGGAGACATTTCCTGACAATGGAACAGCTTGCCTCCAGAAGTTGAGAATGCTCCAACACTGGAAGTTTTTAAGGAGACTGGACAACCATTTGTCTGAAGTTGTGTAGGGTTTCCTGCCTAAGCAGGGGGTTGGACTAGAAGACCTCCAAGGTCCCTTCCAACTCTGTTATTCTATTCTACTCCATTGCAAATTTTAGCAATGCCACTATAAAAGTAACACACCTGGAGGCCAAATCCATTGGCACCACTCAAGGAAGACCTAACCCGGGTTCCATGTCACAGATAGACATTCAACTGTGTTACAGATTCAGCTTAATACGGAAAGTTGTTGAGCAATCTTCAACAGCAGCTTTTTGATGTCTGGATTTGAACTCTGGAACTAAACTGGAATTGGGGTTGGGTTGATTGGAAGGGAGAACTATGAGCCAATGAGCAGTCATTATACCACCACCCACCATTTAGATCTGTTAACCTGAATGTTCTTAGGATTGGATGTCAACCCTCTTGAAATACCTTTGAATTGTTAGCCGCAAAGAGATGTGGCCTGGTTAATAGCCAAACATAGTTATACTTTCTTCCTCTGTTCCTAAAGCTTCCTAGGAGTGCAGCTCAGTTGCTGGTTTAGTTATTCAATGCAACAACATCTGTCTTTGCAGACCAACTCTTAGCTTGGTGCAATTACAAGACTTGTAATAAAATGACCTCATGCTCCTACGTCTTAATTTTTCACAGTTTGGTCGAGTTATTTCATCCCTTGGGTGGCTACAATCCTCTACATTTAGCAGACAGCTCTCTCATCCTCCCACCCACCCAAAAAAAAAACCTGAGCTAAGGGAATAAGGAAAATGAAGAAATGCGGGCCACAGACATTCGTGTTCAGCTTGCCACCCATTCTATTTTCTTTCCTTTGTCCATCTGTTTGTTTGCTTTTAATTATTATTCCATAAACTTTTCACCTTTTAGTTGGGAGGGGGGAGGAAAGTTAAATTAAAAATGTAGCACAGGACAGCAGATCTCCAGAAGCTGAATCACAATCCCTACCCACCCTGTTTGAACATGGGATGAAAACAGACCTAAAACACTGACCATACGAATGCACTTGTAAAGAATGCTGGAAAACACCCAAACAAGCCACATTTGTTAGGATGCTTCTTACTGTGTTAAGTAGGAAACACAGAGAGAGAGAGGGAGGGAGAGAGGGGGGGGAGAGAGAGAGTGCGCTACTTTGCTAAGAACACTCAAGTCCTTAAAATGGACGATGGGGAGAAAAATTCAGGACAAGAACCTTTATTATTGATGGAACAAGAAGGTAAGATTTCCAAAACAGACTACATCATATACAGGAACCTGCTTCCTAAATACAAACACAATACTCCCGTTTTTTGGGGTTTTTTTAGAAGACTGTTCAGCTGAAACCCACTTAATAATCTTTTAAGAAAAAGTTATGGAGCCAATTTGTTTTAATTCTCTACTAAGAAAAGCCTGAAAAAAGAGGGGAGGAAGAAAAAGGAAGATTCCAGAATAGGGGGTGGGGGGAAGTTGGGGTTCAAATCGCATTCTCGTAAGAACAAAATCAAATTAACCTGTTCCCAGAGGACTAAAAACCTTCTGGTGGTAGCAATTTTAAGAAGGAGGGGGGGAAAAAGAGTTGGAGAATAATAATCTTATTCTCTTGGCTACATCGAAACCATTTGCCATTAGCTGCCAACACACTGTCCCCAGGCTGCCCTAGGGAGCAATGGGGTTTGCTTGGTCTGCAACTTACTATAAAGCTGCTTTTGTTAAAAGAGGATGTAATTTTCCTTTAGGGGTGAGAGGAGAGGGAACACAGAATCCGGGGCAAATTCCACAGAGGCGAGACCTTGAGAGAGGTATGGATTTGGGAAAGCAGGCGGATTGGGTTTCCACATCTGGCAAAATTAGGCTGGAGAACCAGAAAGGAGGCCCTTCAAACCTGCTTCAGAGATTCGCTGAGGAATCTCGCTCAGGCCAGGTGGGATGCTGAGATCCCGGGAAGAAATCCAGATCAAAAATTCATAAGTGAGGTCCCAATTTAGAAGAATAGGATTCCTTGGAACCAATTCATAAGGAGCCAAGAAACTCTCTGCTTCCCAACACTAGAGAGAACTTCCAAGCTCAACCGTGGAAGCATTTCCACATTCTGTGAGCTCTTTGGTGCTCCCTGAACTTGGTGGCTTCTTTGCAGGCATCAAAGCTGGCATGATGGTACCTAGTTTGATAAAAGAAACATCCGCAAGGAAATCACCAAGCTCAGAGAGAACAAGCACCCCACAGTTCAAGGCTGAACTATAAATGTGGATACTGTTTCCACATTTCCTCCAGAAAACTGACTCTGGAGTGAGTAAATGTATGGAAGTCCTGCTCCCAATACTGGGCAGGAAACATCCCATAGCTCTCAATGAGTTTTTTCTTTTCTTTTCTGGAAGCTATGGAATTACAGAGACTGGGTGCCAAGTCAGAATGCGCTCTTGACTTATTAAACCAAAATTGACATCTCCCATCTTTAAAAAATCTACTCCAGTCCTCCATGCCTTCCTCCTGGTAAAAGTCGGCCCTCTCTCTTTCCAAAACAAGTGTGTGGATGGAAACTTCTTTGACAACCAGTCCTTAATGCTCCGTGTCTGCCACTCCATTCCAACACACAAGGTAAACTGGCTAGAAGCCACACAAACAGGCCTCTGGGGAGCTCTGTGGAGACCAACGGAATTGCTCCGGCGTAAGATACCCTTATCCCTATCAGAAGCCATCTCCAAGTTACTATTTTAAAAAATCCCTTGAAAGTTTGCAACAGGAATCAAGAAAGTCTATTCGTGTTTGCCAGTGAGTTAACACACACACACACACACACACAATTTCCCCCATAAATCTGGGAAAGGAAAGGAAAGGAAATATTCCACACCCTGTTAGAACCATGCCTGAAGTCTGAAATCTATAGGGCAATAAATATTTGGGGCAGGCGGTTATACACACACACTTTTTCCATGTCAGTAGGCAAAGCTTTTTAATAGTGAGCAGCAAAGGCAGGTCAACAAAAATGTCTCTTCAGGGAGACTTTGCATCAAAAGCCTGCATGTTTTATTTATTTATTTGGCGATTTTCTACTTGCTGGGCGACCTCCTCCCTTTCTGCCCCCAACCCAGGAGATGCTGAACAGTCACCCTATAGGTCCCTTGGAAGTTTTCTTAGCTACCCCACCCCACATTCCCAGCGCGCTCCCTATGATTCACAGCTGGTGCAGGCAACCTGGATCTCTCCAGATGTTCGGGCCATCTCCCACAATCCCTTGCTATCCTCCACGCTGGCAGATGCTGGTTAGAGGAATCGCCCGGTCCAAAACTACCCGCCAGCGTTGGATGGCACCGGATTCTTCCGAGAAGGGACGGGCTTTAAGGCTGGGACTCGCGCCCACCCGCCTTCCAGCCACGGGTCACGCCTGGATGGAAGCAACCGGGCCGGCCCTACTCTCCTCGGCCGGCGGCCACCCTTTCGCTCCAAACGCGGCGCTGCCTCTTTTTCTGGACCTCCGCCGGCGGCCCCTGGAGCAGCAGACCCAGAATGGAGGAAGGTGGTGATGGAGTGGGAGAAGAGTCTGGAGAAAGCGGTGCCAAGCTCGCCGTCCCCACCGTGGTGGCCCCAACCCCCGCTTGGTCACGAGGCAGGGGCGGGCGGGCAGGCTGACGCTTACGGGGGCCGCTTCCCGAAGCCGGCGGCGGCAGGGCGGGCGGGAGTCCCGGCCGGGAGCCGACTCAATCGCGCGGAGAAACCGACTTACCCTTCACCGAGCGCGGCTTGGCTTGCTTCCTGCGGGACATTTCCACTCCGGCTCTTAGGGCGCTTATTCTCTTCTTTTTTTCTCTCTCTCTCTCTCTTTCTCTTCTTCCTTTCTTCCTCCTCCTCTTTTCTTCTCCTCTCGCTCTTCTTTCTCTCCCCCTCCTCTTTCGCTTCCTGCGCCTCTCCGGGTGTCTCTGCCCCCCCCTCTCCTTCCTTCCTTCTTTTCCCACTTGGAAACTTTGTCTACCGGCGGCTCTCCAGCAGGGGCGAAGCAGCGGCGGCGGCGGCGGCGGGGGCCGGATCGATTCTTTGATTTCTCACTTCTTTTGCCTGTTGCAATGCGGCAACTTGCAACTGTTTTTTTTTTCCCCTTCTCCCTCCTCTATTTTTTGTTTGTTTGTTTGTTTGTTTGTGTTTTGTTTTAAATAAAACACCTAGTTGGGGCGCTGGGAGGTTTCGACCCGGCTGGGCTCAAAGATTCTCCCTCCACCCCCCTATCTCTCTCTCGCCCCCCCCTCCCCGTCCGCTATCAATTGCGATTTAATAATTAAGAGCACAAACACATTCCCGAGCGCGCCTTTTCAATTAAGCAAACCAATCAAGGCGACCTCAGCTCCCCTTCCTTCCTTCCTCGCCCCCCCACTCCAAGCTCCCCATCGCAGCTTCTTCTTCCTGGGCGCCTGAGCTTGGATTTTTCTCTCTTCTTCCACCCCCCCCCCTTCTTTTCTTTCTTGGGGTGGGGGAATGTTTTCATTCAAAGCCCCCCCTCTTTTTTTGTTATCCTTTAAAAAAAATCCTTTGGGGCATGGAAACCTTTCAGATTTATTTATTTTTTAAGGGGGGGGGAAGCACCCCTAACCTCTTTGCCAAAGGCACACACACACAAAAATAAAATAATAAAATAAAACCGGGGCGGGGGCCACAGAGGCAGGGAAAGGGGAGGGAGGTGTCGTTGCCTAATTGTCTAGTTGCGTGTATTTTTTAAAAAAAAAACACGCACACACCCTCCTCTTCCCCACCCCCACCCCTCACCCCCGGGACGTTTCTTTCCCCCGCGGCTCGCAAACCTGTCCCGGGTCTCCCCTAAGGAGGGTGGGGGGAGGGCGGTGGCAAGACACGGTATTTGGGGAAGGGGCTGCCTGCCTCCCTCTCTTTCTTTCTCTCTCTCTCTCTCTCTCTCTCTCCCCGAAAGCCCCCAGAGCTCCGAAGGGCGCGGGGCAAGCCTCCCTGGATGTTCCCCCTCTTTGATTTCGCTGGGGGGGGGTTGAGTTTTTTTGGGGGGGGCTGGAGGACAAGAGAGAGACAGAATTTCACAAGCTCAGCGCGGCTGGCTAGCGGCGTCCAGCTCTCCCACCAGCCTTGGGCCAGCGGACCGGACCGGCTCGTCCTTCAGCACCGCCGCCGCCGCCTCCTCTTCCTCTTCCTCCTCCTCCACCGCCGCCACCACCGCCGCCTCCCGCCCCAACCCGCTTCGGGAAGCCCACGAAGCGCTGCTGCTGCTGATGTTGGTGCTTCTTCTTCTTCTTCGCCGCCGCCGCTGCTGCTGCTGCTGCCTGCCCGCCGGGCTCGCTAGCTGCCTCCATGGGTTAGTCGCGGCGAGCCGGGCCGAGGGTGCCTGCCTCCATGGCCGGTCCAGCCGCCGCCGCCGCCGCTGTGGCTCTTGCTCCGCTTCGGCTCTCGCCAGCCTCCTTCTCGTCTCTTCTTTGTCCTGGTTCTTTTTCCCCCTCCTGGTCTGGCTGCTGGGGCTGCAGTGCAGAGACACATAATAAAGCCAGGCTTGGCTGGAAATGTAGCTGAGTCCCAGCAGGAGGATGTGAGGAGTGGAGTCCCGGCGGGGGAGCGCTCTGATCCCGTAGGGAGCCCCGCACAGCCTGGGCTGATCAGACGGAGAGAGAGCCAACAGCACCGAGCCATGGACAGCCTTGGAAATACAGCTCGGGTCGGCCGCAAAACGCGGAGCCCCGGCCGAGGGCGGAGGAGGAGGAGGAAGGAAAGGGAGGGAGGGAGAGAGAGAGAGAGAGAGAGGGACGAAAGGAGGGAGGGAAGGAAGGAGCGAGCGAGAGCCGGCGAGGCAGGCGCCGCCGGGTTTGGAGTCGGGGAAAGAGGCGAGGAAGACGGGAAAGAGAGAGACGGAAGAGAAAGAGAGGAGGAAGAGAAAGGGATATATAGAAAGTGGGAAAAAGGGAGAGACAGAGGAGGAGGAAGAAGAAAAAAGAGATAGGAAGAGGGAGGAAGAGGAAAAGCGAAAGAGTGAGAAGGAAGAGAAAGGGAGAGGGGGAGGAAGAGGGAGATATAGAAAGTGAGAAAGAGAGAGGAGGAAGAGAAAAAAGAGATAGAAAGGGGGAGAAAGAGGAAAAGTGAGAGTGAGGAGGAAGAGAAAGGGAGAGAGGGGGAGGAAGAGAAAGGGAGAGATAGAGGAAGTAAGAGAGGGAGGAGGAAGGGAGATATAGAAAGTGGGAGGAAGAGAGGGAAAGAGAAAGGAGGAAGAGAAAAAGAGGGAGAAAAAGGGAGAAAAAGGAAAAGCGAGAGAGTGAGAAGGAAGAGAAAGAGAGAGATAGAGGAAAGGGACGGAGTGAGAAGGAAGAGAAAGGGAAAAAGAGAAAAAAGGAAAAGAGTAGGAAGAGAAAGAGGAAGAAAGAGACAGAGGAAAAGAGAGAGGGAGAAGTATGCAGGGTTTCCCCCATTCCCAGAAAATCGACTCCCCCCCCCCCCCCCTCTCGTCTGGTCCAATTTAATCTGCAGGATTCCCACAATACTGGGAACCTGGGTCACACACAGCCGGGTAACATTGAGTTGTCTGGATTCGGATTCAGGATGGGTGTGTGTGTTTGTGAGGGGGGGCTTTAACCAGCTGAGTGGGTTCAGTTTAAGTTGCCTCTCCCTCTGATCAGCCAGTAAGCGTCCTATACCCTGAAAATGGATGGATTCCAGAGCCGGGAATTGTGGTTGTGTGAAGCAAAGTGCCTTAAAGAGGAGGGGGGATTCTTCCCTGCCTCTTCTGGCCTTGCAGTCTTTCCCTCCCTTGGAATCCCCCCCCCCTGCCCCACTTTGGAGGCCCAAAGGGGAGAGAACACCCCCCCCTCCCCCAATAAAATAACTTATGTTTTTCCTGCCTGAGATTAGAGTTTTCCCACCGTGGATGCAAAGCTCTCGGCCCTTTTCAAGACTGAAGAAGTCAAAACGATTCACACAGGTTATAGCCCCTCCAGGTGGGACTTCTATACCCTTCCCCAAGACCCCAGGCCTGAATTTACTCCTCTTAACAGGTTTGCTTCTTTGCTTCAGATTAAATTCTTGTTTAATTTTTTAAAACAACAACAAAAGACACAGCCTTTTCTTTATCTTGAGTGTGTTTGGTCCTCTCAAGAATTTCTAATTTGGTGATACTCTGGACACCAAGCAATTAAGATAGGAACAATAGTCAACCCTCAACAACAACAACAACAACAACAACAAGCAACCTTGCCCCCATTCAATAAATGAATGGATGAACGAATGAACAAATGAATGAATTCCAGCTCCGATGCATGCGAGAATGGCCATATTTTTAAGGCTTTTCGCTGCTCCTGGTGCGGCCGTCTTTAACCCTATACCAAACTGGCACCCCAGTTTCTTTCTTATTATTTTTCTTCTGCTCAATGGCACATCCGATTTTCAGAGGCTGCCTGCAGAAGGTCCCCGTAGTTTCCTTGGTGAGATGTTCCAGAAGTGGTTTGCCATTGCCTCCTTCGTAGGACTGAGAGAAACCGACTGGCCCTTGTCTTTGAGCCTCAGGCAGAACTAGAACTCACGGTCTCCTGAGTTTCTAGTCTGGAGTTACTTCCCCGTGAGACCAAATTTGACACTCTGTTCAGCGTTTCTGTTATACCCCTTAAAATTTTGGGATGCTAATTCACTGGGAAAATCAGTTCTGGGATTTTTTTTTTTTATTTTCCTCAAGAAAAACTGCTGTGAAATCAAATCCTTGGAACCAGCCTCCAGGGCTTGATAATTAGACATTAATTCCTTGGTATCCCTTCCAGCAAAGTCCATCACCGTTTTTTTGCCTCCCTTTTCTACTTTTTTGGGGGGGAGAAGGGGGGGGTAACCTGTCAAGGCAGCCCTGCATCCTTCTCTGCTTGCTACTGCAAGCAGTTTACACTACGGTGAAAATGTTATTCTTTTCATGATCAATACGTTCCATCTTCAAAACACTAAAAGAAGAAATTCATTCCCTAGGTTACTAGTTATCCAGGGCAACCGGAAACCATTACAAATCATGCCGAGAAAGAGAGAATCATCCAGGCTCTATTCCACCGAGATAAATTACATGATAGTCTGCAGTTGGAAACAGGTAAATACTCCTTGCTCCATTATCAGAGACAATCAGAGACGATATCTTTCAATTAGAGAAACGGGAGAAGAAAAAAAAACAGCAATAATGTTTCAATTATCTGCCCTTGAATAGGAGCCCTGATGATATTTTATCCATGCTCCGGTGTAAAATGAATAGAAAAAAAAAAGTTACCTCATTATTATTATTATTATTTCACATGTGGCACCTTCGCATCCCATTTCAATAAAAATGCAAGAGATCAAAATACAAAATATAAGCGATCCAAACTGTTATAAACTGTATCTCTAGATTACAGGTATAATTTATTTTTTTTTGCTTCATTTGTCACAGCCAGAAAATCGGCAAAGTCTCCGTTTTAAGCTCTTATTTTGGCACACTGGTTCTTTTATTTTGGATAATTTGCTTTTCAGCCCCACGGTTACAATTTGGTGATGACATTTCTCCTCATTTCTAGAGGGTGTCTGCACATCTACCCTGGCTAGTGCAAATTTGGTTCAGTGTTGTCCATATCAGACAGGACTGGTCAAATCCAGGTGATTTTTCCAAAACATAAGGCAGACTTCAACATTTTGTGGGGGGCAATTTTCTATCCAATGTTGTTTCCTCGTATCGGATAGATATGTGTGTGTTACACAATACACACATAATAATCTAGAATTTTTTATTGGTCAAATGCAATTGGACACACAAGGAATTTGTCTTTGGTGCATATGCTCTCAGTGTCCATAAAAAGACAAGATACATTCATCAAGAATCATAAGGTACAACACTTAATGATAGCCATAGGCTACAAATAAGCAATCAAATCATACTAGAAAACAATATCAATATAAATAGTAAAGATACAAGCAACAAAGTTACAGTCATGCAGTCATAAGTGGGAGGAGATGGGTGATAGGAATGATGAGAAGATTAATAGTAATAGTAATGCAGACTTAGTGAATAGTTTGACAGCATTGAGGGAATTATTTGTTTAGCAGGGTGATGGTGTTTGGGGGAAAAACTGTTCTTGTGTCCCGTTGTTCTGGTGTGCAGTACTCTATAGCGTCATTTTGAGAGTAGGAGTTGAAACAGTTTATGTCCAGGATATGAGGGGTCTTGCATCCTGGACATAAGATACACATAAGATTATATACATAAGGTACACAATATAAAGATCACATTGTGTATTATTTTTATTTATTTGTATATCATGTTGAAAAACCACCCACCTCTCTCACAAAGCGACTCTAGCAGCATACAGAGACATAAAAAGCTCATTCCTTCTCGGGGGTTAAATGTCCAAAAACAGATCTGAGATGATCCAGAGATAGTTTTAGAGATCTAAAGATTTCAATTATGGCTTTGCTATGGATATCCATGAGTTAAGAGTCTCACAGTTGAAAACAAAGTGAGTTTATGTGATCCAGTTTAACAAGTGGATTTTGGATTCCCCTATTTTGACCACAGGGACATGGTGGCTCAGTGGCTAAGAAGCTGAGCTTGTCGATGGAAAGGTCGGCAGTTCAGCAGTTCGAATCTCTAGTGCCGCGTAATCGGGTGAGCTCCCGTTACTTGTCCCAGCTTCTGCCAACCTAGAGTTTGAAAGTACATCAAAAATGCAAGTAGAAAAATAGGGACCACCTTTGGTGGGAAGGTAACAGCATTCCGTGCACCTTTGGTGTTTAGTCATGCCAGCCATATGACCATGGAGACGTCTTCAGACAGTGATGGCTCTTCGGCTTTGAAACAGAGATGAGCACCGACCCCTAGAGTTGGGAACGAATAGCATGTATCTGCGAGGGGAACCTTTACCTTATTTTGACCACTCCCAGTTTTAGATCATTTCATTTCTGAGCATTTTATAGCATGTGGAAGAAAGCGGAGTAACAAAACCCAGGTGCGATCAGAAGGTGTGCATTTTTCTACTTCTTTTTAAATGGCCCAATTCCTCTTTTCTTCCTTTCTTCCATTTCTCCTCTGGTGCTTTATAGAAGTATTTTCTGAGCAGCTTTCACAGTCAGAACAAAACTGTCATTAAATTCAGCAGATGGACAGAAAGCAACATGTTAAATAAAATTTTAAAAAATCAAGGAATTTACTTGCTCCAGAAGAAGGAATCTGGCACCAAATGGGACTCTAGAGGGAGAGGATTTGAAAAGGAGAGTGACACAAATTCTGTGCCATTTTGTTTTTCTTTTTTTTAATGGGGCCACCGAACGTCTTTCTGAGTAGAGAGGCTTCAAGCAAAGTCATAGGGATAAAAATTGCCTATAGTAGTGATGGCGAACCTTTTTGGCATCAAGTGCCCAAACTGGAATGCATATGCGCCGGCCAGCTGGTCTTTGCGTGAGCTGAAACACTGAAAACCCAAAGACTGAGTTTCCGGCACTCCGGCCCATGCAAAGAGCAGCTGGCGCACCCACGCCCACAGAGAGGGCTCTGGGTGCCACCTCTGGCATACTTGCCATAGTCTGCTATCACAGGCCTGTAGCAATAGCAGCTAGACTTATATACCACTTCACAGTGTTTTATAGCCCTCTCTAGGCGGTTTACAGAGTTAGCACATTGCCCCCCCCCAACAATCTGGGTCCTCATACCATGTTTCCCCGAAAATAAGACAGGGTCTTATTTTCTTTTGACTCCCTCAAATAAGGACTTGGCCTTATTATCAGTGGGTCTTATTTGGGGGGTGCAGGAGGCGGCGAGCGTGGGACTAGATGTACTGTCACTGCCGTCCGCCTCCCCTCCCTGTTTTTATTTATTTATTTATTTATTTGTTCAATTTATATGCCACCCTTCTCCGGAGACTCAGGGCAGTTTACAATGCGTTAAGCAATAGCCTTCATACTTTTGTATATACCTGCTTAGTAGGGCTTTCGCCCCTCCCCCCCCCCGGGATATTTTTTTTTTATACAAAGTCAGCTTCTTGCCCCCACAATCCGGGTCCTCATTTCACCTATCTCGAAAGGATGGAAGGCTGAGTCAACCTTGAGCCTGGTGAGATTCGAACTGGCAGTAATTGCAGGCAGCTGGCAGCTAAGTGCTACTTTAACAGCACTTAGTCCCCTGCGCCACCAGGCTCTTAACCAACATTTTGGTTGCGTGGCAAGCAACCAGAGGAAATTTTATTTATTTTGTCGCATTTCTATGCTGCCTCACTCCCAAGGGACTCTGGGCGGCTTACAACAGAGAATAAAACAATGCAACAATATCCCATACAAAAGTTAAAAGAAGACATTAAAACATTAAAACGTTAAAACACATACACTCTAATTCGTGGCCGGGTCTCGCAAGATCACCATAACAAGATCAACGGCCCCAGGCCTGCCGGAAGAGCCAGGTCTTCACCTCTTTCCGGAAGGCCAATGGGGTGGGGGCGGTCCAGACTTCAGGAGGTAATTGGTTCCAGAGAGCTGGGGCAGCCACAGAGAAGGCTCTCCCCTGCGGGCCGCCAGCTGACATTGTTTAGCTGACGGGACCCAGAGGAGACCGACTCTGTGGGATTTTACCGGTCGCTGGGAGCTATGCAGTAGAAGGCGGTCTCGAAATGGCGGGACCGGCTGCGCATGTGTGTAAGTAGTTGGTTGGGTGGCTTATTTTGTATTTTCACATGCGCTTATATTTTCACATGCGCTGAAAAGCCCAATTGGGCTTATTATCCGGATATGTCTTATTTTCGGGGAATCATGGTAATACAAATAATTAAAAGCAGGAATAATATATAGGGACAAAAACACACTGGCTGGAGAATTCTGGGAGTTGAAGTCCACGTGTCTTAAAGTCGCCAAGGGGTGAGGAACTCTGACTTAGTGCAATGTATCAACCCCTTTCTGAGAAGCTTTATTGGATTTTGACTTAAATGTTTGCCCCCAACCGATTGCTCAGTAAGAAATGATGGCTTAGCTTAAACCTAAACCTTTTCTCCATCTCTGGATAACTACGGCTAATCCCCATGAACACAGAATTTGAAACTAGAATAGAATATAGAATAACAGATTTGGAAGGGGCCTCGGAGGTCTTCTAGTCTGACCCTCCCCCATTCAAGCAAGAAACCCTGTTACCATTTCAGACAAATGGTTGTCCAATCTCTTCTTCCTACATTTTCTCTTTCCCTCGAGGATTGGGTTCTACTACCCTCTTTCCCCAAAAATAAGACCTCCCTGGATAATAAGCCTAATCGGGCTTTTGAGCGCATGTGCTAAAAATAAGCCCCCTCCCGCCCGTAATATTTAAATGCATGCACAGCCGGTCCCCGCCATTTCCTCTGGTTGCTTGCCGCACAAACAACACAAGGTAAGGAGGCGAAGCCAGAGGGGAGGAAGGGAGGGGGGTACATGCCCCCCACACCCCATACTCCTTACCGAACAGCCACTCCCACAATCCTAGCCACCACACCCTTTCTGTCACGCTGATGGCCGCCACAAAAGCTATTAGCGAAGAACAGGGAGGCGCCGCTAGCGACGGGACATCCGGTCGCAGCGTCACAGCCAGGGGTGAAATCCAGCAGGTTCTGACAAGTTTTAGAGAACTGGTAGCAGAAATTTTGAACAGTTCAGAGAACTGGTAAATGCTATCTCTGGCTGGCCCCAGAGTGGGGTGGGAATGGGGATTTTGCAGTATCCTTCCCCTGGAGTGAGGTGGGAATGGAAATTTTGCAATATCCTTCCACCCAGGAATAGGGTTGGGAATAGGGATTTTGCAGTATCCTTCCCATGGAGTGGGGAGGGAATGGAGATTTTGCAATATCCTTTCCCCAGGCATGGGGAGGGAATGGAGATTTTGCAGTATCCTTCCCCTGGAGTGGGGTGGGAATGGGGATTTTGCAGTATCCTTCCCCTGGAGTGAGGTGGGAATGGAAATTTTGCAATATCCTTTCCCCCAGGAATAGGGTTGGGAATAGGGATTTTGCAGTATCCTTCCCATGGAGTGGGGAGGGAATGGAGATTTTGCAATATCCTTTCCCCAGGCATGGGGAGGGAATGGAGATTTTGCAATATCCTTCCCCTGGAGTGGGGTGGGAATGGGGATTTTGCAGTGTCCTTCCCCTGGAGTGAGGTGGGAATGGAAATTTTGCAATATCCTTCCACCCAGGAATAGGGTTGGGAATAGGGATTTTGCAGTATCCTTCCCATGGAGTGGGGAGGGAATGGAGATTTTGCAATATCCTTTCCCCAGGCATGGGGAGGGAATGGAGATTTTGCAATATCCTTTCCCCAGGCGTGGGGAGGGAATGGAGATTTTGCAGTATCCTTCCCCTAGAGTGGGGTGGGAATGAAGATTTTGCAGTATCCTTCCCTTGCCACACCCACCAAGCCACGCCCACAGAATCAGTAGTAAAAAAAATTTGGATTTCACCACTGGTCACGGCCGGGCCGACGGCATGGAGCACAGTCCTGGGAAGCATGCCTGAAAGTGCATGCACAGCCTCAGGGGCGAACAGCTGACGAGCGGCGGTGTCAGCAGCAGCCAATGAGGTGACCACGCTCGTCACCTCAAAAATAATAAGACCTCCAAGAAAATAAGGCCGAGCGCTTATTTTGGGGAGAGGGGTCCAAAGAAAATAAGACCGTGTCTTATTTTCGGGGAAACACGGAAAGGAGAAGAGCACTCCTATCTACAAAGCTGAATTGGGTCTGCTCTTGCGTCGTCTTCTCCAAATTGGGAGAACCCAGCCGTACCCACCAGGAATCCAAAGGAGGCTCGGTGGAAAGAAGGGGAGAAGAGAAACAGACATTTACCCAGCCGCTCCGGTCCCAGCAGCACACTGGGAACAGCCCAGATGGCTAACTCCAATTAATCGAGACTATTTTTAAAATGTGATCAAGCCATTAATCAGCTAATTGTACCAATTAATCACTCTCCACGTTCTGTCCTGAAGAAAGACTGCTAACAGAATGCATGACAGCTACCGAGATACTCTCGCCCCGTTATCAATAGCTTTTCTTCCTTCCTTCCTTCCTTTCCTTCCTCTCCTTCCTTCCTTCCTCCCCCACTTTCTTTGTTTAATTTCTTTGATTTATATCTCGCCCGGTCCTCCGAGAATGCACAGAGGCCTCCGTTGGGGATTTCTTCTGCATTTTATCCCCGCACAGCAGCAGCTCTGGAAAATATTACAGCTGGGAAAGAAAGAGCTAAAGTCACCCAGGAACGTCGGTGGTTGAAGGAGGACTAGTAGCTGGATCTTTTCTTCCCTGGTTCAATGTTTTCATTGCTACACCAGCCTTAGTTTTCTGGAAACCTCTATAAAATCAGATGAGAAGCAATGGAGGCACAGCCATTCAAGCCGAGGCGGTAAACTTGATTAGTTGAAACATTGCTAAACACATGCCCAAAACAAGTTTGTTTTTAATTCCGTGGTTAGTTTTAGTAGGTGAATTTGCCCAGCAGCGAAAAGCAAGGAATTTCCATTTCAGTCACCCTGCCATCTGAGTTTCCAAGCAATGGTTGTTTCACCAAGCCGGCCTGACTGAATAGATTAATTTTAGTGGGTTTTAAATTAGTTTTAACGGGGTTTTAATAAGGGGTTTTAATAATGGCCAAATAGTTTTAACTTATTTTAGTAATTTTAATTTTTGTGTGGATTGTTTTAATATGGCTGTGAACCGCCCTGAGTCCCTCGGGAGAAGGGCGGTATAGAAATGCAATAAACTCAACTCAAACTCAATGGATGGAAACTCATTCAAGACAGAGGCAACCTAGAACTAAAGAGAAAGTTCCCGATAGTGAGAACAATTCATCAGCGGAACAAACTTGCCTCCAGAAGTTGTGGGTGCTCCAATACTGAGGTTTTAAAGAAGAGATTGGACAAACATCTGTCTGAAATGATATAGAGTTTCCTGGTTGAGCAAAGGGTTGGACTAGAAGACCTCCAAGGTCCCTTCCATCTCTGTTATTCTGTTAAATTTCGCTTTTCTGCAAAGAGGTTTTCTATGTCTTGGGAGCCAGATCATTGAAGAAGATCCTGATCAATTGATCACATACTCGTTAAAGTAAGAATCTGTTTACCAGCTATCATGATACTCAGGGATGGGCCACTGGGGGTTCGGGAGAACCTCTAGCTAAGATTCTGTGCAGTTCAGAGAACCCTCATGATCCCATTTCTGGCTGGCTCTGCCCACCCGTCCCCTCCCTTCCCCTCCGAGGAGTCCCCATGAGGCTCGTTTTGGATGTAGGTAAGTACAGGGTGCGCGCAGAGGCTCCGTGTGTGTGTGTGTGTGTGTGTGTGTGAAAAACAGGCCTACCGGAAGTTTGGGAAGGCTGGAAATGGGCCCATTTCTGGCCTCCAGAGGGTCCCCAAAGCCTGGGGAGGCTTGAGAAAAGGCTCCGGAGCCTGGGGAGGGCAAAATTTTCCCCCCCCCATCCACCATGGTACAGGAGGCCGACTAGGCCACGCCCACCATGGCCACGCCCACACAGTTACCAGGCAGAGAACCCCTTGCTAAAATATTTGAAGCCCACCCCTCCTGACAATGCTACAGAGAGAACACAAAGATGTTTTTAAGCACTCCTTCGCAATAACTTTCCTTGTTTAGAATAAGGTGGTGTCTAGAAAAGAACCATAAGGCCAGTAGTAAACAATTTTTTTTTCTAGATATATATATCTTCTGCCTCTCCTCCAGGAGCATAATGGAAGCTGTTCTCAGCTTCCAGAAAGTTTTATTCTCTCGGCAGAACGGTCTCCGCTTTATCTCCCTGGTTTTCCAGTTGCTTCCCTTTATTTAACGCCCACACATCAAATTTTACCTATTTAGGGAAATCTCTTATATGGAAGCCAAGGCCCCCTTGGATAGAAATGAAGACCAAGCATGCACAAAGACAGGAGACCTTTTAAGAGATGACCGAATCGGCTGCGATGCTGTTTGTTTCTATGGCATCCATGCTTTGTGCCTCTGGACATTTCACGTAGAACAGATCATCGGCTCCCCCCACCATTTCAAAATCAAAACCTACGGGGGTAAAAAGGCAGGGCTGGGAACGGGGAAATAAAAAGACCTGGCAAAAATGCAAAGCTATGGAAAGGATCCATGCAACATCCACATCCCGGCTTCCATAGGAGAAAATAAATCTTTCTACAACGGGGATTTCAGCTGGCTGCCTCCTACGAATAGCACTCTGTAAAGCTTTAGTAAGGCCACACCTAGAGTACAGCATCCAGTTTTGGTCACCACACTATAAAAAAGATATTGAGACTCTGGAAAGAGTTCAGAGAAGAGCAACCAGGATGATGAAGGGACTGAAGGCTAAAACATATGAAGAATGGTTACAGGAACTGGGCATGGCTAGTCTGGTGAAGAGAAGGACCAGGGGAGACATGATAGCAGTGTTCCAATATTTGAGGGGCTGCCCCAGAGAGGAAGGGGTCAAGCTATTTTCCAAAGCACCTGAAGGCCAGACAAGGAATAATGGAGGGAAATTAATCAAGGAGAGATTCAACCTGGAAACAAGGAGGAATTTTCTGACAGTGAGAACAATCAACCCATGGAACAGAAGTTGCCTTCAGAAGTTGCGGGAGCTTCATCACTGGAGGCTTTCAAGAAGAGATTGGACGGCCATCTATCAGAAATGGGTCTCCTGCTTGGGAGGGGGTTGGACTAGATGACCGACAAGGTCCCTTCCAACTCTGTTAATCTTTAATATTTCTGAAGAAATTGAAATGATTTTTCAGTTCAATTCTTCAGCGTAAGAATCCTCGCGCTTCAGTAGGAGGATCTTAATGGGGTCGACAGCCTAGTACAGGTGTGTCGAATTCAATTTAATTGAGGGCCACATCAGGGTTGTGTTTGACATCGGGGGCGTGGCTGGGGGGGCATGGCCAGCATGACATCACTTGTGTCAGGGGCATCTGTGGTGGTCCGTCTGCTCTACCAACGAAAACGGGCTCCCAAACTCTGTTTTTGGCTGGGATGGCCTCCTGCAACCCTCTGTCAGTGAAAATGGAGCTTGCTATTTCCCAAATAGTCCTTTGCTATTTCCAGATCTGTGGTCCAGATCTAAGCACCCGCCCCACCCCCCCAGGCCAGTTCCGGCTCCCAGGCCTTAAGTTTGACACTCCTGGTGTCATATGGCACATACTCTATGCCAGTGGGGAAATTCAATTTTTTTTTACTGCCGGTTCTGTGGGCGTGGCTTTGTGGGCATGGTATAGCTTGGTGGGCGTGGCAGGGGAAGGATAATGCAAAATCTCCATTTCCACCCTACTCCAGGGGGGCGGATATTGCAAAATCTCCATTCCCACCCTACTCTGGGGCCAGACAGAGGTGATATTTGCCGGTTCTCCGAACTACTCAACATTTCCACTACCGGTTCTCCAGAACCTGCTGGATTTCACCTCTGCTCTGTGCTAAGTCATATTGAGGGTGATTTGATTCTGGCTTACTGTATTGCATGGATCCAATTCACACAACACATGAAAATCATTAACTCCGGCTTACAGTTGAAGACAGGGGGTCTCCAACCTTCGCAACTTGAAGACTTGTAGACGTCCAACTCCCAGAAGACTTCCAACTCCTGGCAGCTAACTGAGGAATTCTGGGAGTTGGGATTCCACAAGTCTTAAAATTGCCAGGGGTTGGCGAGCCCTGCCTTCAAACTGTAAGCCAGAGTTAGTGGTCTTCGTGTGTTGTGTGAAACCAGCCCACGGCGGCTTATTGCATAAACTGGGATTACAGAAATTATGGTTTAGCGCTTAGGTGGGCAGCTAAGCCTGGAACATAAAGGTGGGGGGGGGAGAACCTGGCAAGCTGGAGAGACGATTTGAGAGCTGAGGAAGTGGAAACCGAACCCTGAATCAAAGAGCGTTCTGCAAAATTAACAATTTCCAGGCGCATCTCTTTTACACAGTCTCCTTTCCCTTCGTAATTAAGCAATAAGACAAGGCCTGCTGTGAACTGCCACCGATTAATACACCCCTTAGGAATGCAACGAGGCACAAGGCAATTGTAAAACAGGTATTTTGGAAGTTGGTTAATTTTTTTTTTATCTCCATTTTTGCAAGATTAAGATATTCGTGGTGATGTGCGTAAACCCCCGCCCCCCCCCCCCCCCAGTTCTAACCGGTAATAACTTCAGCGGAGCAAGCTGAGCTGAGGAGAAATGCCTCCCTTTGAAGGCAGGGTGGATGGATGGATGGTTCGGTTCCTTTCATATCCTCCGTTCCAAAAGAAACGGTCCAGATGAGTTTAGCCCAGGTGGATGCTCAACTGAACAGTGATTGGCTCGTTTGAGGCCGGTGTGTTGCAGAAACCCAGCCGCTGAGACCAGTTTATGGTTTTCTATGCAAACCCCAAATCATGGCTTAGTCCACGGGTGTCAAACGGGTGTCATGGAGGGCCATATCCAGGTTGTGTTTGACCTCGTGGGCCCAGGGTGAGTGTGGGCAGCTTGATGTTACTCGTGTTGGGGACACCTGTGGTGGCCAAGTGCTAAGGTAGGACTTCCGTCAAACCCTCCCTCCCTCTCTTTCTAATCTATCTTCCTTCCTTCCTTCCTTCCTTCCTTCCTTCCTTCCTTCCTTCCTTCCTTCCTTCCTTCCTTCCTTCCATATTAACCTTCCTCAACATGAAACTTCCTTCCCTTCCTCCCAAATTAACCTTCCTTGCTCAACATTAATCAACCTCCCTTCCTCCCTCCCTTTTCTTCTTTTTCCTTCCCTCTTCATTCTCCTTTCTTCTTCCTTTCCCTCTTTCCTTCTTTTTCCTTCCTTGCCTTCTTCCCTTCTTTTTCTTTGTCTTTCCTCTTTCCCTTTCTCCTTTCCTGTCCCTTCTTCTATGCTCAAATGCAACAGGGGAAACGTTTCTCCTTTTGTTTTGATTTTAATTTGTTTTGAGAGCCCCCTGCCACCAAAAACAGAGCTTGAGGGGGCGTGTGACCCTCCCAAGCTCCGTTTTTGCTGGCAGAGACACCGCGGGCAGTCCTTTGCTGTTTTCAGGGCAGCCCCATGGGCCAGATCTAAGTACCCCACAGGCCGGATCCGGCCCCTGGGCCTTGAGTTTGACACCCCTGGACTTAGTCCATACTCGATATCAAGAGATGCAGAGCAAGAAACTAGCCTTAATATGATACCTTCACCTATCACCCTGAAAACATCTCATCACCAGCAACCAGAGAAGCAGAGACCAAGGTTAATACTAGGTTAACCTAGACCGGGTGTCAGCAACCTGCGGCTCTGGAGCCGCATGTGGCTCTTTGGGCCCTCTGCTGTGGCTTCCTGTCGAGTGATCCCAACACTGCCTGGCCCCACCCCTCTCCCTCCCCTCCCAGTCATTCCTCACCTGGCCTGAGGAGGCAAGGGCAATGGCGGGGGGATGGAGAAGCGATCAGGACAGAGACAGAGAGATACAGAGAGAGGGGGAGAGAGAGAGAGAGAGAGATACAGGGGGGGGAGAGAGGGAGGGAGAGAGAGAGATACAGAGAGGGGGGAGAGAGGGAGGGAGAGAGAGAGAGATGTCAAAAGGGTTTTGTGGTTCCTGGTGTTTTTTAACAACTGGTTCTCTGCCCTAGTGACCAGTTGGGTAGGCGTGGCTGGGGGGGGCGGTCATGTGACTGGTGGAAGTGAATGACATTGAGTTGGCCACACCCACCCAGGTTTTGTGGCTCCCGGTGTTTTCTTTTCTGTGGGAAACGGATCCAAATGGCTCTTTTAATGTTTTAAAGTTGCAGACCCCTGTACTAGAGGAACAATCAAGCAAAAGACACTTCCCTGAACAAGGACCCACCGGCACTGACCCACAATCACACAGTAAACAGCAGCCAAAATCAAGGAACCACCAAAAAGAAAACAACACTTCCACCTACACTGACAGGGCAACCACTTGTACAGCTAGTCCTGGATTTGTAACAGTTCATTCAGTGGCCATTCAAAGTTACAACGGCCATAAAAAATGTGCCTGATGGACCATGTTTCAAAGTTATGACCGCTGCAGCCTCCCCGTGATCGTGTGATCAGAATTCAAACGCTTGGCAATCGACTCGTGGTTACGACCGTTGCTGTATCTCCAGGGTCATGGGATTGCCTTTTGCGACCTTCCAACAAGCAGAAGTTCATGGGGAACCCACATCCATTTAACAACCGGGTTATTGGCTTGTTAACTGCAGGGATTCACTTAACAACGGTGGCAAAAAAAGGTTGTGAAATGGGGCAAAATTCACCTAACCAATGTCGCACTTAGCAAGAAAAAATTTGGTCTCTGTTTTGGTCATACGTCAAGGACTACCGGTATATAAACACTCCCTTCTAGCACTGATGATGTTCTCTAGTTGGGTCGTGAAAGGTTTGCAAGGAAAACCACCAAGCTCAGAGAGCACCGAGGACCCCACAACGTAATGAAATGTCGTAAATGTGGAAATGCAAGTTCTTTTGGGGACATCCAACATGGTCCAGTCACCCAACCCTTAAGAGGGTTTGATTCATTTGTGTGTCAATGGGTGGTCTGAATGCAACCCGTTTTGGGTTTGTTTTTGAACACGAAAAGCAGGTGTTTGGGGTTGGATTCAACAGAACATCTGGTTCAAGGGAATAGGTTGGTTTGATCTGGTATCTGGAAGCATTTCTTCCGGGA
Source organism: Masticophis lateralis (assembly GCA_030761175.1). Lineage (NCBI taxonomy): Eukaryota > Metazoa > Chordata > Lepidosauria > Squamata > Colubridae > Masticophis > Masticophis lateralis. The sequence continues at coordinate 6,678,958 of JAUDYJ010000010.1, read as the reverse complement.
ATATTGGAGGTCGTCGGCAGGCATCCAAATGACCATGAGATGGCAGTGGGGATACAGATCAAAACTGTTTCCAGAGGCTTTCAGCCCAGATTTGGTAAGGCTCATTCATGCAGTCAAAAGAAGCATCACAATTCACACGGAACTTCGTGTTTTTGTTTTTGTTTTTAAGTGGCCCGCACCTCCTCCCTACCTACCTCAAGATCCCACACAAAGCTATTTTCTTCCGACGACTCCAGATAGAGCATCTTTGGAGACTGCAAGACGGGTTTAAAAAACAAAACAAAAGGGGGGAAAAAGCTAAGAAAGATAGGATGTGCAAATGCCTCACAGCTTGGTTATCTTTGGAGCCCTTTACAAGGCTGTTCTGGAGAACACCGCAACATATATTATTTATTATGAAGTCTTTGCAAGCTTCAGTCAAAGCTGTGAGTGCCTGCGTTTCATGGGGGGTGGGAGAAAGAGGGAGAGAAAGAGAGAGGGAGACGAAGAGAGAGAAAGAAAGAGAGGGAGAGAAAGAGAGAGAGAAAGAGAAAGAGAGAGAGAGAGAAAGGGAGAGAAAAGAAAGGGAGAGAGAGAAAGAAAAAGAGAGGGAGAAAGAGAAAGAGGGACAGAGAGAGAGGGAGTGAAAGACAGAAAGAGAGAGGGGGAGAGAGAGAAAGAGAGAGAGAAAGAAAGAAAGGAGAGAAAGAGAGAGAAAGAGAGGGAGAGAGAGAAAGGGAGAGAGAGAGAAAGAGAGAAAGAGGGAGAGAGAGAGAGAGAGAAAGAGAAAGAGAGGAAGAGAGAGAAAGAAAGAGAGAAAGAGAGAGAAAGAGAGAAAGAGAGAGAAAGAGGGAGAGAAAGAGAGAGAGAGAGAAAGAGAAAGAGGGAGAGGGAGAGAGAGAGAGAAAGAGAGAGAAAGTGGCCAAAAGTGAATGAATGAATGAATGAATGAATGATGTAATTGCTTGATTTCTGCATCGCTATTTGTGACAGAAAGAGAGAAGGGAAACAACTTTTAACCACGCGGGCATTTCTCCTTACGAGCCTGGCACTTCAGAACCGCGCAGATCCTGGAGAGGCAGAAAAAGAGCAGGAGGATTCAGACAGATCCAGGACCAGAGAGAGAGAGAGAGAGAGAGAGAGAGAGCGATCCGACAGCTGGCTCTTCTGTTTGAGTGGAATGCAACATTAGCTGCAACCGCAGCAGAGGCAGGAACGGGAGAAAGGCCAGAGGAGATGGAGAAAAAGAGAAGAGCTGGACCATCCGAGGGGAACAGAAAGGAGGAACAAGCCGAAAAGACGAGGGAGGGAAAAAATCAGAAAGTTAAGTTAGTCCCATGGTCCTTAAGTGAATCTGGCTTCCCCGTTGACTTTGCTTGACAGACGGTCGCAAAAGATGATCACATGACATACACACACACACACACGGCACACCGCAACCGTCATAAATACACGCCAGTGGCCAAGCGCCTGAATTTGCATCACATGGCCATGAGGGAATGCAACAGCCATACGTGTGAAAAATAGTCGTAAGTCACCTCGTAACTTTGAAAGATCATTAAACAAATAGTTGTAAGTCAACGACTACCTGAATAGTTTTTAAACTCTGTTTGGTCCACTCATGGTGCAGTGGTGAAATTCAAATATTTTTACTACCGGTTCTGTGGACAGTGGCTTGGTGGTCATGGTGTGGTGTGGCTTGGTGGTCATGGTTTGTTTTGGTAGCCATGGCAGGGGAAGGATATTGCAAAATCCCCATTCCCACCCCACTCCAGGGGGAAGGATACTGCAAAATCCTCATTCCCTCCCCACTCCTGGGGGAAGGATACTGCAAAATCTCCATTCCCTCCCCACTCCAGGGGGAAGAATACCGCAAAATCCCCATTCCCACTCCACTCCTGGGGGAAGGATACTGCAAAATCTCCATTCCCTCCCCACTCCAGGGGAAGGATACTGCAAAATCCCCATTCCCACTCCACTCCTGGGGGAAGGATACTGCAAAATCTCCATTCCCACCCCACTCTGGGGCCAGACAGAGGTGGTGTTTGTCACTTCTCTGAACTACTCAATATTTCCACTACCGGTTCTCCAGAACCTGTCAGAACCTGCTGGATTTCACCCCTGCTGTGGTGGTTCTTGTATTGCTTCGACAGAAAAAAAGAAAATCCCCTTTCTGTCTCGAAATGCAGAGACAGCCCAATTCTCAAAAGTCAACTCCCCGCTGCCACGGCCTCCTCTATTATTCCGCGTGGCTGAAGGCTACGTTCCACCTTCTGGATGATGTATTTATTTCCTCCGCGTATTTATCACCGACCGTAATAAGTCCAAGCTCTGGATTGCAAAAACCTAGCAACTGGAGACTCCCTGAAAGTTCTTGAGGATGGAAGAAGATGACCGGATATGATGAATGACCAATCTTCCAGTGAATGTGTTGCATAAAACACGTTCACTCCAAGCATGCACCACCTGAAATGTGTTCAGGGTGCTAGAGACTGAAAAGAGAAAGTCCTGGTACCACCTGATGGCTGGCATCATAAATCACACCAAGCTGGTGTTTGCTGTAATCACAGTTTGTAAAACAAGCCAGAGTGGCACAGTTCACACATAGCAATACGCCATAAATTGTGATTTATAAACGACGAAGGAAGCCCGAGCTTATATGTCACTTGTATGTGACATGAAGTAAACGGTGCATCATCATTTTTCTCCAGCCAAAAGCTGCGTTTGGCTTTTTGAGGGGCAAGTGAAAAGATGGAAAAAAGAAAAAGAACAGTTAAATTAGCACGGATTTAGTTTTGTTCTGTACAGTCAGTGAGATCTGTACGGCACTGATGAGGTTACCGAGCTGGGTAATGAAACGTCTGTAAATAAAACCACCAAACTCAGAGAACACTGAGGACCCCTCATTTCAACCCTGAGCTACAAATAGTCTCCTCTATCAGTTAACGCCATTCCTTCTCGTTTATTTAAATCCCCCCTTTTAGAAGTCAAAAACTAGATAAGTCACATTTGTGTACAACAATGCATGAATGTAGCTACTGTTCCTCCTTTACCTATGCAGAACAAGCATTAGCTTTCTCTCTCAAGCAATTCCTAGCCACCTACTGCTACATTTACACAAGACACTTAATCTGATTGTGCTATGTTCACTCAAAGCACCCAAAATTAATTAGCTAAATCAAAGGCAAAAGTTTTCTCTGTCCAGTGGTGTCCGAAACTACAGCACGGTGCTCCATTTCTTTGCCGAGGGAGCCAGCGTTGTCCAAAGACATTTCCGTGGTCATGGGGCCAGCATGGCTATATGCTGAGGTGCACGGAACTCTGCTGCCTTCCCGCTAAAATGGTACCTATTTATCTACTTGCATTTCCATGCTTTCAAACTGCTAGGTGAGCACGAGTTGGAGCAAGGGACGGGTGCTCACCCCATCGCATGGCGCTTGGGTCTTGAACCAGCTCAGCGTCTTTAACAGCTGAGCCATTGCGCTCCCTTTAAGCTAAATGAGTTAACGTTAAATAAATTAGCTAATGTTAAATAAAGTTTGCTTGCGGTGCTCACCTCTGCATTCTGCCTGGTGCATCAGGGATCTGCAACCTTAAACACTCAAAGAGCCATTTGGATCCGTTTCCCACAGAAGAGAAAACACTGGGAGCCACAAAACCTGGGTGGGCGTGGCCAACTCGTCATTCACTTCCACCAGTCACATGACCCCGTAGCCATGCCTACCCAGCTGGTCAGAGAACTGGTTGTTAAAAAACACCGGGAACCACAAAACCCTTTTGACATAACCCTCTCTGCCCTCCCTTCCTCTCTCTCTCCTCCCCCCACCTCTGTATCTCTTTATGTCTCTCTCTCTCCCCCTCTCTCTATATCTCTCTGTCTCCGCCCTGATCGCTTCTTCATTCCCCTCCCCCCCGGCACCACCCTTACCTTCTCAGGCCAGGCGAGGAATGACTGGGAGGGGAGGGTGAGAGGCGGAGCCAGCCAGTGTTGGGATCACTCGACAGGGAGCCACAGCATAGGGCCCAAAGAGCTGAATGCAGCTCCAGAGCCGCAGGTTGCTGACACCCGATGTAGGTGAACCTCGGATTGCATGATTAACGATTGCACCTTAATGTGCTTCCTAGTAATAAAAAAACTGTCTGGCTTCCAGTCTGGAGTTGATAAGGAGAATGGGAGCAACCAAAAACCCCACTTGGCTACATCCTATTTTGTAGAAGAGGCTGCCTGTTGGACAGATGTGACTTATCTTGGGGCAAGGAAAGCTCCACCTGTGAAAACATTCACCTTTGGAAGCCCCTGTATCTGTTCCAGCTTTTCGGAGTCCTTTATCCCCAGGCTGGCAGGGAGATGTTTGCAAATCTCTACAGTTCTGCCTCTTCTTGCTTTAGGATAGCCATTAAAATTCCATTTGGAGATACCCAAGGTGAGTCTCTCTTGCATCAACAATTTTTTCCCCCCCCTTCAAGATCTTCTGGCTGGAGAGCAAACTTTCTCTGAATCAGAAATGCTGTGAGCCCCATGGATAAAACATGAGAGTCGGTCTAAGCAAGCCGAAGCCCCAAATCAGGGCACTGGATGATGTTGGCTAGAAAGAGGAAAAGGAGGAGAAATACAGGATCCGCGATCCATGTTTGTTCCTTGCTGAAGGCCCCCTCGAGCAAAACAGAAGAGTAACTCTCTACAGACCGGGTGGGCCGCATTACCTAAACAGGAAAAAAAACAACACAGCACATAGAAGGGATTAGGGGGGGAAATATGACTACCCCTCACCTTCTCCCCCAAACCGCTACAGTTTTCTATACACGGTACATTGAAAAATGCAGCATGCAAGGAAAAACACCCGTTCCCCCACCACCACCCTTAACCTCCTAGTTTTCACCCAAGAAGATCAAACAAGCCTAGCCAGAGCGAAACGGAAATTACCATCTCCCTAAAGATTATCTGCTGATATTCCAGTCGTCATTCAGACTTTGGGGAGGGAAAGGGAGGTGAAGGCAGGGGTGTCAGTTGGCATCAACGTTCAAGTGTGGTGTGAAATAAGATGATGTGTTAAGTCACTAAGCCCCAGGCAAGTGACAGATTTATCAGGCTCCCACCTACTTGAATCTGGCTTTACTAACTTCTTCCTTGTTATTCTTTCACTTTTCAGTCCCTGGTTCGGGGGAACGAATATCAAGGGAGAAATCCAGCAGGTTCTGGCGAACTGGTAGCGGAAATTTTGAATAGTTCAGAGAACCGGCAAATACCACCTCTGGCTGGCCCCAGAGTGGGGTGGGAATGGAGATTTTGCAGTATCCTGCCCCTGCCACTCCACTCCCGCCAAGCCACGACCGCCACGCCACATCATGCCTGCCACGCCATGCCCACAGGACTGGTAGTAAAACAATTTGGATTTCACCACTGACGAATGTGAATGTGCAAATAGTGTTGCTGCACTATACAGGTAGTCCTAATCTAACAACAGTTCATTTAGTGACTGTTCGAAGTTACAATGGCCCTGAAAAAAAGGGACTTATGACTGTTTTTCACACTTACGACGTTCGTAGCATTCCCATGATGGGATCACAATTTAGATGCTTGGCCACTGGTGCATGTTTACAATGGGTTGCAGTGTCCCCTGTTGAGACAAGCCAAGTCAAATGGGGAAATCAGATTCACTTAGCAATCGTGTTCCTAACTTAACGACTGCAGTGATGGCAAGAAATGTCATTGAAATGGGACAAAATTCACTTAAGAAATGTCTCACATCAGATGATATTAGAATATTAGAATTCTTTATTGGTCAAGGGTGCACCGAAGCCATATTCCTTGTGTGGGTCCAATCACATTTGGCCAATAAAGTACTCTACTCTACTCTACTCTACTCTACTCTACTCTACTCTACTCTACTCTACTCTACTCTATTCTACATTCCAATATTCTATTCTATTCTATTCTATTCTATTCTATTCTATTCTATTCTATTCTATTCTATTCTATTCCATTCCATTCCATTCCATTCCACTCCACTCCACTCCACTCCACTCCACTCCACTCCACTCTATTCAATTCTACATTCCAATATTCTAGTCTAGTCTAGTCTAGTCTAGTCTAGTCTAGTCTAGTCTAGTCTACTCTACTCTACTCTACTCTACTCTACTCTACTCTATTCAATACTACATTCCAATATTCTATTCTATTCTATTCTATTCTATTCTATTCTATTCTATTCTATTCTATTCTATTCTATTCTATTCTATTCTACTCTACTCTACTCTACTCTACTCTACTCTACTCTACTCTACTCTATTCAATACTACATTCCAATATTCTATTCTACTCTACTCTACTCTATTCAATTCTACATTCCAATATTTCATTCCATTCCATTCCATTCCATTCTCACAGGGAATTTGTCTCCAGTGCATAAGCTCTCAGTGTACATACAACAATAGTGATAGATCAATTGTAAAAACACATTCATCATAAAACATTAGATGCAACACTCAGCGATAGCCATGGATACTAAGTAAGCAATCAACATAAATCATACTAGGGTACCAATTAAACAATTTAACAACAGAAATGTTGGGCTCCATTGGGGTTGATAAATCAAGGACAACTAATTCCTCAATTAGCTGTACCGTTCAGAATTCCTCAATTTTGCACCGTCCATTCAGTAGATTTGCCTCTTGTCAGGCAGAGTGCCTTCCAAACTGCCAGTCAGGCTCCGGAAATGCTGCTCGTGCAAGATGCCATCATCCAATTGTGCGATTACTCTTCTAGCAGAAGTAGCTGACTTCACCAAATGGATCAAAGCAGGCTGTAGCCACGGTGCAATTATGATAATAGTCTGTCTTCCGGTCCTTAGGACAAGGCTGGCTTTATAGTGCTTTTTATGTGTGTCTTTTATGACCCAGGAACGGGTCGATTCCCCGGGGGGAGGAAGAGGGGGGGCGGAAATCAATGGGACCCTGCACTCATCCCTGCGGCTTCTTGTCTAATTTATTTTTTATTGCTGCATCCAGACGAAGATTCAAAGGTGGGTTTCAGATTGACCAAAAAAAAATCTTTTAGAAAAAAGACCATCTTTGTTGATGGTGTAAGTCATCCACATCATCGCCATCTGAGAGGAAAATGGGTGCCAAAAGTTTTTGCAAAATTGTAAAAAAAAAAAAAATCCTGAAAAATGAGTTTGATTTGACCAACGAAGGAGAATTTGGGACGGGAAAGGTTTTCTATTTGTGATTGTATGCTTTTAGACGTGTTTTGGATCACGAGCTCCTGATAATGTTCACGGGTGGTCCTCAACTTATGACCACAATTGAGCCCGAAATTTCTGTTGCGGTGTGAGACAGCTGCGAAGTGAATTTTTGCCCCATTTCACGATTTTTCTTGCCAGAGTTGTTAAGAGAATCACTGCAGCCATTAAGTTGGCAAAAGGGTTGTTAAGTTGTTATGTGAATCTGGCTTCCCCATGCTTGTTGGACGGTCACAAAAGGAGGTCATATGAACCTGGGACATTGCAACCGTCATAAATATGAGTCAGCTGTCTGAATTTTGATCACGTTACCATGGGGTGCTGAAACAGTCGTAAGTGTGAAACTTGTTCATCAGTCACTTTTTTTCAGTTCCACTGTAACTTTGAGCTGTCACTAAACAAACTATTATAAGTCAAGGAATAGCTGCGTATACAGTTTACAAAACGACATTTTATTTTTTAAATTTTTTTATCCACTGAAAGCACTTTTCCCAGCCAATTGGCTGGACTACAATGCCCTTCATTTCCAGTTAACTTGTCCAAAGAGTTAAAAAAAGAAAAACCAATAAACAGTAAGTTTCTGATTTAACCCTATCCCAGAGCTCTGATACATTGGTCTGCAAACTATTGACAGAAAGTACTAGCCAACAATTATTTCAATATGATCCCCTATCCATCTTTTTTTTTTGTGTGTGTGCACAAATATTTCAGCCAAATAAATTGCATGAAGCAAAAAAGAAAGTTTGTAAGTATCATAAAGATAAAAGTTCCCCTCGCACATATGTGCTGGTTGTTTCTCTTCTGTTTTCACAGATACGCTCGGAGAAGAGCAGGCCGAACTGAAAATGATTTGACTCGCCAATTGGCCATCTAATATCAAGATCAGCAAATGCAACACTACAGGTAATCCTCGACTTACAACCCCAATAAAGATAAAGGTTCCCCTCGCACATATGTGCTAGTCGTTCCTGACTCTAGGGGGCGGTGCTCATCTCCCTTTCAAAGCCGAAGAGCCAGAGCTGTCCGAAGACGACTCTGTGGTCATGTGGCCGGCATGATTCAATGCCAAAGGTGCACGGAACGCTGTTACCTTCCCACCGAAGGTGGTTCCTATTTTTCTACTTGCATTTTTTAGGTGCTTTCGAACTGCTAGGTTGGCAGAAGCTGGGATAAGTAACAGGAGCTCATCCCGTTACACGGCGCTAGGGATTCAAACTGCTGAATTGCCAACCTTTCGATCGACAAGTTCAGTATCTTAGCCACTGAGCCACCACGTCCCTCTCTTAAGTACTATACACTGGAGCAAACACAAACACACACTCTATTTTATAGAGTATAATTTATTCTAGTTTTTAAGGAAATTGGGAAGAAATTTAGGCTCTCTTTAGCCTTTCTTGTGCCCCATGTTTCAAAGGCTAAATTTCTTCCCCTCCAACTTTTTCCTTTCCAAAGGAGAAGCTTCAGGTAAGTGTTGGTGTTGGGCAGAGTTTTTTTTTTTCCCCTCCGTGGCTTTCCCAAGAGATATAATTTTCTCCTGGGTTTTAAAACTTCCCGCAGAAGTGCTGCAGCTAGAAAATGTTACTTGACCTAGTCTAGTCCAGCACTTTGCCCACCAAGGCTGATAGAAAGGTTATGAAATTTTAATTTGTCTGAGAGCAAGATTCAAGAATAATTGGAGCCCAAGTGTCTGCAGAAGGAACAACTGGATGGAACAGCACTGCAGTTACTTTAAAGGCCATAGAAGTTCCTTCAATGGAGAGAGAGAGAGAGAGAGAGAGAGAGAGAGAGAGAGAGAGAGAGAGAGAGAGAGAGAGACTGGTCATCCCTTTCAATTCATTTCAGACTTTGTAGAAGAAACGCCAAAGTATCACCAAATTCTCTGAGCTGTTTCTTTTCTGTCCAGATTTGCAGAAAAAAAGTAGCTATAAGAGAAGGAACAGCAGAACCAGAAGGTGGAGTGAAAAGGAGAATCAGCCTAGAATCCCTACGTAGTCACAAAGTCCAACTCCCTCTTGGGTGCCCTGATGTAGACATAGATCAAATTTAGATTTTAGATTTAGATTTTATTACATTTCTATACCGCCCTTTTCCTGAAGGACTCAGGGCGGTGTACAGCCATATTAAAACAAACCCACACAAAAATTAAAAACCATTAAAATAATTTAAAGCAATTGGCCAATTTTTAAAACCCCTAACTAAAACCCCTTTAAAACCAATTAAAACCAATTTAAAATTTATTTATTCCATCAGGCCGGCTTGATGGAACAATAAAGTCTTCAGAGCACGACGTGGGCAGTTCATTCCATAGGGCAGGAGCCCCCACAGAGAAGGCTCTCCCCCTGGGGGTCGCCAGCCGACATTGTTTGGCCGACGGCACCTGAGGAGGCCCTCTCTGTGAGACCATATAGGACAGTGGGAGATATTCGGTGGCAGAAGGCAGTCCTGTAAGAATCCCAGCCCTAAGCCATGGAGCGCTTTGAAAATGGCGACTAGCACCTTGAAACGCACCCGGAAGACCACTGGGAGCCAGTGCAGCTCCCGCAAGATAGTGGTTTATTCCATGAACCACACTTAGATACACAAAATAGGTGAATGCAATTAAGCTAGCAAAACCCACTCGGGGGTTATTGGCCGCGATGAGAAATTGGGGAGGGAGGGGGGAATTCCATCTTTTGGGATGGATGCTACAAGCTTGTTATTGCTCTGAGCTCATGTTATTATGCTCAATAAGCCTGCTTTTGCTTTTTGAAATCAGAAACAAGGAGGAAGGGGAAAAAAATAACAAAGGATTCAGATGGATTTCCGAAACGTGCTGATAATGGCGAAGTTACTGGGAAAGCACTATTTTAAAAAAGAAAGAAAGAAAAAACTGACTCGCAGAAACGCATGCAGTATTCATGCCTCCTTTCTAATTAAATTCCATCAGAAATAATATACCAAGTATTTTTATCCCTCTCCTTCTCCTGCCCCTCTCGTCTTTTTGATTAACTCTCTTCGTGTGTTAGGAATTACAGTATGTGACCTCTAACTTTTGCCAAAAGATCTGCCGTCTTTAATATTCACGTTGTGATGGCCTCTTTGCAGAAAGGCTGTTTGGGAGGGAGAGAAATCTAATTACTCACAACAACGTGGGGAGGTGGGGGTGGAGAGGTGTGATGATTCATTGTGTTTGCGTTGGGACAAGTGGCACCACCTTGTAGCCGCCATCCAGCCACCTTGACGGTTGTGTGCGCCGCTTGGAATGGATTACCGCACCCTTCCGATTCCATTACCAAGCTTCCTCTCCAGCGAATATCTTGGAGAGATCAGACAATCGATCTTCAGGCTTTGCTGGAGATCCTTTGGGAAGGCGGGCAAAGCTTTAGGGATCTCTCGCACAGGAGGTTCCGGTCTACCTAATTTAAACTCACTCAGAAACGATATTTCACCCTGAAGCTGTGACTGAGGAGGAAGGGCTCCCCGGTGGATCTGTGGAGTGGGGGGTGGGTGGGCATGAGGCAGTGGGTCATAGCACACTTCTCTCTCTCTCTCTCTCTCTCTCTCTCTCACACACACACACACACACACACACACACACACGTGCACACACATCACCATCCTTCTCTTCTGTCCTGGAAGGGCGCAACCGAGCAAATATTGTAAATCTCCACCATGTATTCCCAGTGCTCCTATTAGAGGAGGGGAAAACATTATGCAGTGATGTATTGGAGGACATCAAAGGGGCTCCTACAGATGAACCAACAGAAAGAAACATGTTCCTTTTTTATTTTTTCCTTGGAACATTTGCATAGAATAACTGCTCGGGTTTAGCCTTCATTCGTTGCCCAGAAAGCAGCAAGTTTAGTTTTCAGTGGTGGAAGCTTTTGCAAAAGAGGAAGTTTTCATTTCTGTACAGGCTGATGTGCTTACCTAGCATTGACGCATTCCAAACTTTCAGAAAAATGGATCGAGTTGTTTTGAGATAACCTATCGGTTTTTTAATAGTATGTCATTCTATTTCAGCCTTCCTGAATATTGTTTATTTGTATCCCGCCTGTATTATGTTATAAAGAACTAAAGAACTCAAGGGAGAGAAGGTAGCCAATACTCTTTCCTCTGCAACAACAATCCAGTGAGGTGGTTTGGGTTGAGAGAGAGTGATTGGCCCCAAGTCACCCCAGCCGCAGCTTTCATGCCTAAAGCAGGACTAGAACTCGTGATCTCTTGGTGATTGGCCCAGCGTCACCCAGCCACAGCTATTATAACTAAGGCAGGGCTAGAATTCACAGTCATCCAGCCAGTTTTCATGCCTAAGGCAGAACTAGAACTCACCATCTCCTGGTGATTGGCCCAGCCTCACCCAGCCAGCTTTCATGCCTAAGGTAGAACTAGAACTCACAGGCCCCTGGTGATTGGCACAAAGTCACCAAGCCAATTTTTATGCCTAGGGCAAAACCTGAACTCACAGTCTCCTTGTTTATAGCTGGTGCTTTTTGCCACTAGATCAAACTGGCTCTTTTCCTAAATTTACTATCATCCCCTTTTGGATATTCGACTGAGAATTTAAGTGAATACCCTGGGAGATTTGGCACTAATTCATGATTAGTTAATCATTATTTGACAGATGTGCAATTCAAAGCCATTATTTGTCGGAGCTTCTGCCAGGAGTCCCCTTTAAAAAAGAAAGAGAGAGAGAGAGAGAGAGAGAGAGAGAGAGAGAGAGAGAGAGAGACCAAAACCCCCAAACCAAAAAACATTGTTCCCACATGATGAACAGCATCAAAACTTTCAAAGCGTTTCCTCAGAAATAATCTGATAACAAGCTCTTCTGTTTTATTTGAGATATAATCACAATCCTCCTGATTTGGGGAAGTTAAGTAATAGATTTGGTTTTGTTTGCTCCAGTAACTTTTTTTTTAAGAATTTCTTTTTTCCCCCCTTGAAATCAGGGGTGACATCCAACAGGTTCTGACAGGTTCTGGAGAACCGGTAGTGGAAATTTTGAGTAGTTTGGAGAACTGGGATATACCACCTGTGGCTGGCCCCAAAGTGGGGTGGGAATGGAGATTTTGCAATATCCTTCCCCCTGGAGTGGGGTGGGAATGGAGATTTTGCAATATCCTTCCCCCTGGAGTAGGGTGGGAATGGAGATTTTGCAGTATCCTTCCCCTGCCATGCCCACCAAGCCATGCCCTGTTGTCTCTCTTACCGACCTTTCTCTTTTTATTGAAATTTTGTCTTTTCCTTTTTGAAAAATAATAAATACTTTACCAAAAATAAAATATGGGACACATCAGCACTGTTTCTAACAGGGGTCAGCAACCTGTGGCTCTGGAGCCGCATGTGGCTCATTCATCCCTCTCCTGCAGCTCCCTGTTGCTAGTCGGCTCCACAATTGATAGGGCTTTCGGTTAAGACAGGTAGAGGAAAAAAGATGCCATGCTAGGAGGAGACTCTATGGTGGGGAACCGACTTCCAGTCAGCAGAGGAAGAAGGACACTGTGCTAGAAGGAGACTCTATGGTGGGGGAATGGGACTTCTGGTTGGGTCCAGAATTGAACTGGGGCTTCTGGTTAGGATCTTTGTGGCTCTTTGAGTGTTTAAAGTTGCCGACCCCTGGTCTAGCTTTTAGTTATTTGTACCCTGTATCAAAGCGTAAATCAGCCTCGTTTTCCCCCATGGGAAAACTGTAATTAATTAGAGGTGAATGGATCTTGTTTTCCATGGTGTATACTCTCAAGGAAAGAAAACCCGAAGTATATATTCTAAGAAACATTTTATTATAAAAGTTTAAAAAAAATCTACCTAGCTACATCTTACCGGTAGTCTTATCACACAGAGACGGACAAAGGAAGAAGTAAATCAGGATGTTAGAAAAGAAAGAATGTGGACATGCACAGTAGCTCAGAAATCACAAGACAGTCTTATCTCTGCGATAAAGTCCTTTGGCAGGCTCCCGTAACGTTCAGAATGGAAGCTCAGCTGGCAAATACAAATAACACAGTAACACCCTGGTTGCTATTGTTTTCTATCAACAATCTCTTTTATGGATTCTACTCTGAATCTACTAAAGGTTTCTCAAATCCTGCCTTAGCTGGTCTTCCTTTCTGGTGAAATCCTTCAAGCAGATGGATTGAAAAAGCAGAATGAAAAAGCGACATTCGATTTCACCCTCGCAAAAGAAACTTAGCAAAAGTACCTCTTCCGTGCTTTGCAGGGTGTCCAATCTTTGGCACCCTTCCGAAGGGTTTTTGGAAAGCTTTTGTTTGCTGCCGTTTTTTGTTTTTGAAAAATGCATTTAATAAGCGGTGCTTTTTGTTGTCGTTCTGTTACTTCTAGGCACAAACTCAGTGGAACGAGAAAATCAATTAGGCAAAATTAGCTTGTGTAGCTAAGCTATAACCATTTATTGAACAGTTATGCTTGGAGACTATAAGTTCAGGGGATGACCTTAAAATTCCCAGTCCAGTTGGCTAGTGGAAAGCAAGATAATGTTAGAGTTTAATATGTTTAATTTCCAGGAGGATTAAAACACCACATATTTTCAGATTATTTCCTAGGAGCATTTAATGGTGCTGCATAAATCCAGTTCTTAAAGAGGCCGCAACTCAGGTTGCCTAGTTAATACAAAATATTGGGCTGGTGTGTATTAGGGCTATTTTTGGTCTGTTAACTTAGCATCTGCGCTGTTACATTTCAGAGGAAGACAATTCCTCTAAACAGCTTCTGTGGAAAGATAGAAAAATGGACTGTTCTAAATAACTCCTCAAAGCTTGACTCCTAATCACTGTATGGACATATCCTTAGACATCTGTTACCACGACAATAATGAAAAAAAGTGATGACGTACACACCATATTGTAAAATACAAACCTTGACTTTTCATACTTACGTTCTACTATCAGACCAGTGTGTAAAGCATTGGAGTTTGCGTTGTGATGCACGTTTTTAACTCCCCCACCCCACCCCGCCCAACACTTTTTCTTCATCACACAAATGAACCGTTTCCAGAAAAGAAAATGTGTTTGTTTATGGCACCCCTGTTTTTTTTCCTTCTCCTGAACTAAGAAAAGAGGCGATTTGAATTTTGCTGGACCAAAATTACCAGAGTATAAGAGGCACCGGAGTATAAGACGCACCTACCTCTTTTTGGTGAGGAAAAAAAGAAAAAGAAATCTCCCTTTGCCTCTGAGCAATTTTGCCTCCTTGCAGCAAACAGCCTGCTTTACTTTCATTTTCGTTTTCAGCATAGCTTGATTAGCACAAGGGAAAAAAAAATCTGCTCCAGCAATTTACCTCTTTGCAGCAAGCAGCAGAGCCCTGCGCAAAACAGCGGAGAGCAAATCAGCTGAGAGTCGGGAGGCCGATCCAATCAACTTGTGCTAATTAGGCTGTGCTGAAGCTGAAAGGAGCTGTTTTTTCTTGTTGTTTGCTTGTAAGGAAGTAACTGCTGCAAGGCAGAGGCCAAAGGGTGGGGGCCAGTGAGTGGGCGGGGCTACATTCGGTGTATAAGACGCACCTAAATTTTCACCCTCTTTTAGGGGGGGAAAAGGTGCGTCTTATACTCCAAAAAATACAGTAAGCATCCTCACTGTAAATCTAGTTGGGATAAAGGACTGGTTAACTCAGAGTTGGTCAACCATAGAAACTTCACCATGACTGAGGAATTCTGGGAGTTGAAGTCCACCCATCTTGAAGGTGTGATGGTTGAGAAGCCCTGGGTTAACTAGGTCATTGTATGGGTGTGCTAACCACTCCATCTATAGCAAATCATTCCTCCAAACAATGGCTCTCCCAAGTTCAAGTAGAACCATTCGTTTACTCATTCCTCAAAGTTACGATGGCATTGAAAAAAGTGACTTATGACCGTTTTTCACACTTATGACCATTGCAGCAGCCCCATGGTCACGTGATCAAAATCCAGCTGCTTGGCAACTGGCCCATATTTATGACTGTTGCAGTGTCCCGGGGTCATGTGATCTCCTTTTGCAAGAGCACAATGGCTCAGGTGGTTAGGACGCTGGGTTGGAGATAAGCAAGCCTGCGTTCGAGACCCAATTGCTGCTGCATGGCGGGGTGAGCTCCCATCATTCACTCCAGCTCCTTGATGGGGATATGAAAGGAGCCCTCACGGACGTCCCCCAGGAAATGGGATGGGCGGATATCAACAGGTAATCCTTTCAACCCGGAAGTCCCTTAAACGGTGCCTCCGACATGAATGGGACAGAACCTTCTGAGAAGTGAAGTCAGAATCAGAATAGAGCTGGAAGGGACTTTGGAGGTCTTCTAGTCCAGCCCCCTATTCAAGCAGGAGATCCTATACCATTTCAGGCAAATCTGGTCTCTTCTTAAAGTCTTCTTCAGTCAGTAGGGAACCCAGATTCATTTTAGAACTGTGTGACTCACTTAGCAAGTGCAACGATTCCCTTAACAACAGTGGCAAGAAAAGTTGTAAACTGGGGCAAAACTCACGTAGGCCACGTCTCGCTTAGCAGCAGAAATTGGGGGGCTCAGCTGGGAGCATAAGTCGAGGACTACCTGCAGAGTTGAGGACTACCTGAAAAGTAGCCTGACTAGGTGGCTCAGTGGCTAAGACACTGAGCTTGTCGATCAGAAAGGTTGGCGGTTTGAATTCCTAGTACAGGTCTCCTGTGTGAGCAGGGAGTTGGACTAGATGACCTCCAAAGTCCCTTCTAATTCTGTTACTGTTAAGTCTTTGCTTCATGCTTCCTCACCCAAGACTGCCCGTCTCCCTGGGGAGGGAATGTTTTTCATTTTGCTGAAAGTACGACTACAAATGCAGCAGAAAGTTACGAGGGGCTCAAGCCACCCACTTCTGTGGGTGTGGCTTGGGGCGTGGCATAGCTTGGTGGGCGTGGCAGGGGAAGGATACTGTAAAATCTCCATTCCCTCCCCACTCCAGGGGAAAGTTACTGCGAAATCCCCATTTCCTCCCAATCAGCTGGGACTCGGGAGGCAGAGAATAGATGGGGGCGGGACCAGTCAAGAATTTTTACTACCAGTTCTCCGAACTACTCAAAATTTCCACTACTGGTTCTCCAGAACTGGTCAGAACCTGCTGAAACCCACCTAAGCTCTGGAGCATGAGGAGACCGTTTTCGCCCTCTTGGAGACTCGAGGAAAGCCTCCAGAGCCTGGGGAGGAGAAAAATAGCCCCCTTCCCATGATGCAGGAGGCTGATTAGGCCACGCCCACCATGGCCACGCCCACCCAGCAACCGGGCAGAGAACCCCTTGCTTAAACCCCTTGCCGCCCCTGAGCAATGGCATCTCTGGCTTTGAAGCAGAACCAAAGGCGACTCCAGAGTTAGGTCTTAGCCGAAGAGAGGCAGCTTAAGAGGAGATCGAGTCAAGTGGTAATGAAGGAGTTATTGCTCCGGAGAGAAGCAGCAGCAGCATTCAGGGAAAAATGATCCCTCCTGAATTCGG
Organism: Masticophis lateralis; assembly: GCA_030761175.1. Taxonomy (NCBI): domain Eukaryota; kingdom Metazoa; phylum Chordata; class Lepidosauria; order Squamata; family Colubridae; genus Masticophis; species Masticophis lateralis. The sequence goes on along the minus strand of JAUDYJ010000010.1, from coordinate 6,662,310 downwards.
GAGAAGTTGCAGACAGCTGTGAGAGCTGAAAGGGTGGGCTAATGGAAAGAGGTTCCCATTCCTGCAGGTCAGCTTGGCAGAAGTTGTCACTCATGGCCAGCCTTCTCCGGAGGAAGCTCTGGTTACAACAGCTGAAAAACTAGTCTGCCGGAAAAGGTCACTCGCTTCTAAATTCAGAATTGATATTTCCCTTTTTCCCTCCGTCCCTTTTTTTCTCTCTTTTATTTTCATAGATACGCTCAGAGAAGAGCAGGCCAAACTGAAAATGATTTGGCTCGCTAATTGGCTATCTAATGTCAAGATCAGCAAATGCAACCCTACAGATTTAGAACCCTAATAAAGATAAAGGTTCCCCTCACACGTATGTGCTAGTCGTTCCCGACTCTACGGGGCGGGGCTCATCTCCGTTTCAAAGCCGAAGAGCCAGCGCTGTCCGAAGACATCTCCGTGGTCATTAGGCCGGCATGACTCAATGCCAAAGGCGCACGGAACGCTGTTCCTTTCCCACCAAAGGTGGTCCCTATTTTACTACTTGCATTTTTTACCTGCTTTCGAACTGCTAAGTTGGCAGAAGCTGGCACAAGTCACAAGAGCTCACCCCGTTATGCGGCACTAGGGATTCGAACTGCTGAACTGCTGACCTTTCGATCGACAAGCTCAGCATCTTAGCCACTAAGCCACCGTGTCCCTTTACAATAAGGAGCCCCAAATTCCTGTAGCTAAGCAAGACAGTGACTAAGTGAGATTTGCCCCATTTTACAATCTTTCTTGCGCCACACTTGTTAAAGGAATCGCTGCAGCTGTTCAGTTAGTGACATGGTCGGTAAGTGAATCTGGCGTCCCCGTTGACTTTGCTTGTCAGCAAAGGATCACGTGATTCTGGGACGCTGCCACTGTCATAAATAGGAGTCGGTGTTGTCAACTGTCTTGAATTTTGATCACGTGACCCTGGGGATGCTGCAAGAGTCCTAAGCGTGAAATGATCATGTAAGGTTTTTTTTTTCCAGTGTCGTCGTAACTTTGAACAGTCACTAAACAAACTGTTGTAAGTGGAGGACTATCTATCCTGCGCAAATCCTATCTGCGTAGGTGTCCCTCCCTGAATTTTTTTTTTACCATTTTGACCTCGGCCATTGGGTGAGGGCTCCGTTATGAAAATTGCTGACGATAAACAAAGCAGAGTGGTCTTCAGTGGATGGTGGATTCCTGATAAGATCTTCTCAAGGGGTGGTAGATGAGACTTATTTTAATTTCAAGGGTCCCATCCCTCATGGCTAATTTGTTGGCCATAATATGATAGTTTTATGGAACTACAGAGGGCACTAGGGTCAAACCCAAGGTAGGTTTGTGCAAAATACCAATTTAATTGTCTTCTGGCCCATTCTTCTCGCCTTACAACCTTTTTTTTCTCATTTTCTGCTGCCCTCCCCTCTCCCTCTCTCAAGCAAGAGACGTGATGAGGAGACAGCTAGCTTTTCCTGGGGGTCTCTGGGCTAATTTCTCGCAGAAAGCTTTGGAAATTAAGTTGAGGGCTGTATGAAATTGACCTCAGGGTCACCTGCAGCCTTAAGACTGCAAGTTGCCTGTCCCAGCCTCAGGCTATTCATTAGCAACCTAGTGTTCCTGATGCTTCTTCAAGAATCTTGCCTTCCCAAGTGGAAGCAAAGAAGTAGGAACATTTAGTATTGACCAGTCAAAAGCAACTTTTGCCTTTCATCCCAGAATCTTCGGAGGATACCTGCAAGCCTTCATCCACTGAGCATTGTTTCAACATGTAGGAGCGGCTACCAAAGGGATTTGCATCTACATAATCAGGGACTTCCTTATATTCGTTTCTCCTGCAATATTCTCTGAACAACCACTTTAATAAAAGCTGCACGATCTATGAAGAACATTTGTCAATGAACTGCATATTGAGACACCGTAATATCTGTTGGGTTCAAAGCAAGTGGAAATTTATAAGAAAGTAGGATAAGTATAAAGATAAGGATAAGGATGGAAGGGGAAGGGGAAGGGGAAGGGGAGAAGAGAGAAGAGAAGAGAAGAGAAGAGAAGAGAAGAGAAGAGAAGAGAAGAGAAGAGAAGAGAAGAGAAGAGAAGAGAAGAAGCAGAAGGTAGAGTAGAGTAGAGTAGAGAAGAGAAGAGGCAGAAGGAAGATTAGAGAAGAGGCAGAAGGTAGAGTAGAGTAGAGTAGGGGAGGGAAGGGAAGGGAAGGGAAGGGGAGAAGAGAGGAGAGGAGAGGAGACCTTGAAGGTCTTCTAGTCCAACCCCCTATTTGAGCAGACGACCTTATACCATTGTGGACAAATGGCTGTCCAATATTTTCTTAAAAAGTGATGGAGCGATGGAGCACTCATAATTTATGAAGGCAAGCCATTCCACTGATTGTTCTGTCAGGAAATTTCTCTTTAATTCTAGGTCGGTTGGATTGTTTTTTTCACAAGGTCTCCCATCATTAAACTGTCTCAATGGGAGCGAAACAGAGCAACACAGAGAGGGAGAGGGAGAGAGAGAGAAAGACAGAGAGAAAAAGAGAGAGGAACAGAAAGAGAGAAAGAGAAACAGAGAGAAACAGAGAAAGACAGAGAAAGGGAAAAGAGAGAGAGAGAGAGAGAGAGATTTCTTCTCCACAGGAAGTACGAAAGAAAGTTCCTCTTCATGCAAAATTAATGCATGGGATTTGTTACCAGAAAAGACAGCGAGGCCTTTTAAAAAGGAATTAGAAAAAGAAAAAAAAAGAGATGACTGTTGATGGCAATTAAGTAATTAAGATTTTGTGGAGCCTCCAGACTGAAAGTATTGCTATCCAACCAGATTCTTTTTATCAGTGGTTTCTTGGCCCTGATGGGAAGCGGAGATGGAGACCAATGGACATATCTATGGATGGTCAAAGGACCTTCCTGGATTTCTGAAGTGTCAACCCTGAAACTGACCTGACCGAAACCATCTTGGAGTTTCAGTGTTGCCACACTGGAGCTGAGGGATAGGGAAGGGGGATTAGAGATAGCTGGGGTTATCACACCTGGCCGGAGGGAGGTGGAGGAATGTCACCAGGTAACCAAACAGCACTTTGATTGGACCGTGTGACTGATCATTTGGGGAAGGGAGAAAACTTTTACTTTTAACTAGGTGAAAAACATGAGAATATTCAGAGTCGGTTTTCACCGCTTGTGCCAATATGATATATCCAATAAAACTATAATCTACCTGCCTCGGAGTTTTGTTGACATGGGTATGTTACTTGGAACCCTGGACATTAAACCGACTCTCAACTTTCTGACATGAAGGTTGAGAAAGGGTAGAGCTGCATCACAGATGTGGGTGGGGAAAAATCCGGTGGTCTTCGTTTTGCTTCTTCTTAAAACTGCGATACAGGTAGTCCTCGAGTTATGACAGTTCATTTAGAGACCATTCAGTTACAATGGCACTCTGGAAAAAAAAAAGGACTTATGACCGTCATTCACGCTTGGGACTCGTTGCAGTATCCCCATGGCCACCCGATTTACATTCAGATGCTTGACGATGCTCCCATTCCTTACTAGCACTGATAATGTTACCTAGTTTGTGTGATGAAAGGTCTCTTGACGCCAAGCTCAGAGAGTACCAAGGATTCCTCGTTTGAGCCCCGAGCTACAAATATTCTCCTTTCTAGATTTGGTTATCTTTAAAAACACAGGGAGGCCATTTTCCTTGGGAACTATCAGTTTTTAATTGCCTCGTCTTCTGAAGGTCTCCAGAGATGGTGCTTTCCTTTCTTTCTTTATTTTTGGATAGGATTGAGAGTGAAGTGCAAAACAGTTTGCCTTGTTCTTGGCAAGGGGCGGAAAATTATGCTACTGAAAATAGATGGTTTTGCTGCTGCATTTTGACATCTCGTGGTCGCATTTGAACTGTAGAAAAATTTACTCCAAGGCAAATGGTCCTTTCTCTTGTTAAAAAAAAAAAAGCAAAAGAAATAAAAAAGAAAAAAAAGCAAATTATGATTTTGGTGCATGGCTGCAAATGAATGGAGTGTCTCCATTCCGTGTTTTTTTGTTTTGGTACTTTTTTGTAACTTCCATCTGTATTCGTTACCTGCTCTTTTGCATCGCTTCGAACTAAAAATAAAGCTGTACCATTTAAGATGGCTGCAAGCCGTAAATAAATAAATAAGGCCACTTCTTTGTTGCTTTAAACACAAGCTCACCTATCGTTGTACTGTGACTGCCGGCAAAGAAGCATTAGGCCTTTTGGTCCACTCTTTTATTTCTCCAGAAAAACAATTCCAAGGAAAAGCAACTTTTTCCCAGGTAACTTACGCCCCCTTCTGGTGAAACACAAAGCTTCCTAGCCCACAGAAATTCACGAGACAAGGATTAATTACTATTTTGGTTGGGCATTGTCTGCAAATTAGTGGAGTTTATCAGTTCAGGACAAGAAGCAACGGATGGAAGCTAATCAAGGAGAGAAGAAGCCTAGAACTAAGGAGAAATTTCCTGGCAGTGAGAACAATTAATCAGTGGAACAATTTGCCTCCAGAAGTTGTGAATGCTGCAACACTGGAAGTTTTTAAGAAGAGGTTGGATAACCATTTGTCTGAAGTGGTGTAGGGTTTCCTGCCTAAGCAGGGGGTTGGACTAGAAGACCTCCAAGGCCCCTTCTAACTCTGTTATTTTAATTCTAGTTCTAAGTAGTAAATTCGCTTTTCTCAAATCTGCGTCATTCTAGCTTCTTGGCTAGAATGACAGCTTGTTTGTTTGTTTATTAAGTTTATTGCTGTCCATCTTATTCCAAGGTAACTCTGAAAGGTTTACAATATTAAAAAGATATTAATCTTTTACAAAGCCTATACACCACTCTAGAAAGAGTGCAGAGGAGAAGAATAAAGATTAGGGGACTGGATGCTAAAACATATAAAAGAACATACAATACAACAGAGATTGTGACCTTAAAAATAGCAGCAGGAAATTAAAGGAAATTTCATGAGTGTGTATCAGCCCTGAAGGGCTAAAGCCATCTTTGAGGCATCAGGTTTGCCACAAAGCAGAAGGAGAGACAGGGAGGGGAGAAATAGTTAGATGGGGTTTTGTAGCCAAAAGTTTTCCTGTGGGAACCAAGAACATTCTAACAGGAGGCTGGCCAGAGGAGGAGTGAGGTAACCAAGCAACGGACCAGCACATTGATTGGACAGCATGACCAATGACTTGGGGGGGAAAGGGAAAACTTTACTTTTTAAATAGGTGAAAACCTCGGGAACTTTCAGAGTTGGCTTTCACCAGTTGTGCTAATACGATGTATCCAATAAAATTGTCCTTTGAGGAATCTACCTGCCTCAGAGATCTACCGTATTTTTCGGACTATAAGGCGCACCTAAATTTAGAAGAGGAAAACAACAAAAAAAAGTTTTTGGCCTTTGTGTGCCCCAGTTTTTGGCCCTTTTCCAGCTGAAGCCCTGCCTACCCGTCGTTTCCCTCGCACTTATGTGCTAGTTGTTCCCGACTCTAGGGGCGGTGCTCATCTCCGTTTCAAAGCCGAAGGGCCAGCGCTGTCCAAAGACATCTCCGTGGTCATGTGGCCAGCATGACTTAAACGCCAAAGGCACACAGAACGCTCTTACCTTTCCACCAAAGGTGGTCCGTTTTTCTACTTGCATTTTTTACGCTTTCGAACTGCTAGGTTGGCAGAAGCTGGGACAAGTAACCGGAGCTCACCCCATTACGTGGCGCTAGGGATTTGAAGTGCTTCAAAGACAGCAAAAAATAGTAACTTGGATAACTAAACTGATGCCCCAATCTGTTCAGGTAGTCCTCAATTTACAACAGTTTATTTAGCGCAGGGGTGTCAAACTCAAGGCCCGGATCTGGCCCATTAGATTTGGCTCACAGGGTCGCCCTCAAAACAGCAAAGGACCGGCCTGTGGTGCCTCTGCCAGTGAAAATGGAGCTTGGGAAGGCCATGCTCAGCCTGCCTGGGCTCAGTTTTCGGCCACGACGGCCTCCTGCAGCCCTCTGCCAGCGAAAATGGAGTTTGGGGAGACCGTGTGCCAGCAAAAACAGAGCCTTGACGAGTGACATCGAGCTGGCCACGCCCACCCCTGGCCCCCCAGGTCAAACACAACCCTGATGGGGCCCTCAAATTTAATCTAGTTTGACACCCCTGATTTAGTGGCTGTTCAAAGTTACAACTGCACAGATCAAAGTGACTTATGAACGTTTTTTAGGCTTACGAACATTGCAGCATCCCCAGGGCCACACGATAAAAATTCTGACGAATGGCAACTGGCATGTTATTTATTTTTGCAGTGTCACGTGATCCCTTCTTGCAACCCTCTGACAACAAAGTCAATGGGAAAGCCAAGATCCATTTAATAACCTTGTTACTAACTTAACAACTGTTACTCCCCATGGCAAAAAAGGTCGTAAAATGGGGCAAAGCTCACTTAACCAATGTCTCCCTTAGCAACAGAAATTTTGGGCTCAATTATGGTTGTAAGTTGAAGAGTACCTGTGCCATAAGGAAATAGTGGAATTAGTAGTAGAACAACTTTGGGAAGTGCACCATTACCTATAAATCTGCATAACAATCACTCCATCTTATTTAAACACAATGGAAATTGTAAAAATAAGTTATTGTTGTTCTCCTATGCAACAATAAATCACCAAGATGATTTGGACTATTTAAATTGGGGCAGTTAGGAAGGATCCAAAAGGGTATTGGCTTGATCTGAGAAGCAACTGACATCAAGGAACAAATTTGGAACATAATGTTATGCACACAGCTTGCTTACATAGGGCTTAATGTGCAGTCTTGGCCTTGTGTGTGTTGTGTAGTACTTAACGATAGCACAGTCAACAAAAAGCGTTACAATAGATAGCTAAACAATCATCGTTACTTCAGCGGTGTGTGAATCATAAAAAAGGGGGACCTGTGGAAATAAGTAATTTATTTTGAACAACATTGATTTTAGAGAAGAGGTCAACATTAGGGAATCTACAATATCCATTGTCTACAAACATCTATGTTGTGTTAAGTATAAAAAAAAGTTGTTCTTAGGAATGTGTACAACAGAAAATAAGATGCATTTAATGTGGCCGGGAGTGGTAACATACATTTGTCAAACTCTGCTATATCTTAAAAGAGAAATGCTGCCATCTAGGACAACTCTTTATTTAATTCCTTATTAGTTCAGGCATCATCTCAAGTCAGGAACTTTGGTTTAAAGGCCCATGGATGACGGGTGGATCGTGGCCGAGCAGCTGTGAAAAAAAGAACAGCAAGATTGATATTTCTTCCCATGTTAACTCACAAGGTCCTTCAAGCAGGAGCTGGTTAGCTTTAGGGGATGGTGCTCTTAAGCTTCTTTGAAAGGGCGCTCATCAAAAGACAAAAAGAAATATATAATATTTTGGCTTATTATTGCAGGATAAAACGTTTTCTGCATCTCTCTTCTTCCTCTAGCCCACAGAGCATCCTTATTTATTCAAAATCCACCTTTTGTTATTTATATAAATAACCGTGTTTCCCTGAAAATAAGACCGGGTCTTATATTAATTTTTGCTCCAAAAGACGCATTAGGCCTTATTTTCTGTTTGGGAGGAAATATGTACTAAATGCAGCCATCTGGCTGACAATCTTACCTGGAGCTTATTTGGGGGGGCGGGGGGGACTTACATTAAAAGCATCCTGAAAACTCATGCTAGGACTTATTTTCCGATTAGGTCTTATTTTCGAGGAAACAGGGTAACTCGAGGTGGCGAAAATACATTCCTTCTATTTTCCTCGCAACAACGTCCCTATGAGGTAGATGACACTGAGAGCGTGTGACTGATCCAGTCACCCAACCAGCTTTCCTGACTAAGGAAAATGAGGACTAGAACTCAATGTCTCCTGATGATTGGCCCAAAGCCACCCAGCCAGCTTTCCTGCCTAAGGCAGGACTAGAACTCAATGTCTCCTGGTGATTGGCCCAAAGTCACCCAGCCAGCTTTCCTGCCTAAGGCGGGACTAGAACTCACCATCTCCTGGCGAATGACCTAAAGTCACCCAAGCCAGCTTTCCTGCTGAACTCACAGTCTCATTTCAACTGGGGCAAGATGCAAAGATGGGAAAAGTGTATCGACTAACCAGGCTCATCCTATTAGCTACGCCACAATGGCATGTACCATCTGAATCCAGCTTATACCTATTATTATTATTATAATCAGAGCTTATTGCTTAGCCTGATGGCGAACCCAGGCATTAAGGTGGGCTCAACCAACCTTGACAAAGTTCGGATGTGAATCCAGTCACAGAGTTGAAGACAGTCTCACCTGGGAAGTCTGCAGGGGAGGTGAGGAAAGACAACTAAAACTACTAGGAGTTGGGCGAGGCATTCAAAAACACTGGCAGATGAAAGGGGGGGGGGGTTTAGGGGATGGCTTATTATTATTATTATTATTATTATTATTATTATTATTATTATTATTGCTAAGGGACAGCTACTTCTAAAGCAGTTGGCATTCAGAAGCCTTCTTAGCCAAATGACATACAGTGAAATGCAGGTAAAACTTGCTGCCCCTTGTTGCTATGCAGCTCCAGACTGACAGGAATGGAGGAAACAGCCACTAATGGGGGGAGGGGGGGAGGGAAGAGATGGGACGGACAACAACGACAATATCTTCTTTCAAGCTTAGACATGAAGCATCAACCAGATTTGCCTGGCTCTCACCTGTAGGTAGGTGTGGGTAGTAGGCCAGGTCTGCTCCCAAGCAATGGTCGCTTTGCGGGGAGATGTGGAGGAGTTAGGTGCATCGGTCTTTTGATGATCTTTGTGAGAAGAGGAGGAGGTTTCCCCTTCGGGCCAGCTGGCACTACTATGAAGGAAAAACAGAAAACAGGATTTCGATACAGTGGTACCTCAGTACTCTTGTCAACTCTGTAGTTGGCTTGACCGACGCCATCTTTGAGGCTTCAATGTTGCCACAACAGAGATGAGGGTTAGGGAGGGGGAAATAGAGATAGCTGGGGGTTTGTAGCCAAAACAAAACACTTTCCCCTGGGACCAAAGGACATTCCAGCAGGTGGCTAAAGAGAGGAGGAGGAGTGATGCTACCAAGCAGCTGGACAGCACCCTGACTGGACCACGTAACTGTTTGTTTGAGAAAAGGAAAGCTTTTAATTAGGTAAAAACCACGAGAACCTTTAGAGTCGGTTTTCACCAGCCTGTGCCAAGATGACAGATCCAATGAAACTGTTTTCTGTGGACTCTACCTGCCTCGGAGTTCTGTTTGTTATGGGTGTATAACTTGGAACCCTGACATACTCATTGTTAACTTGTTCTACCTCAGTACGCATTGTTAACTGCTTCTGGGAGGTGCGATGAGTACCAAGTGAATGTTTCCCATAAGGAATAATAATATACAATGCAGCCGACATTGACAAGTTCTAGCTTGAGAACCAAGACAAAATGTGTGCATCGGAATTCCTTGAATACCAAAGGCGACGCCTTACAAAACAGCCGAGTACTGAGGAACCAGTGTAGTTAGCAGTATCGACATACCAGATGCAGTGCAAACTTATATTCAAAAGGTAGGATATATATGCTTTCTGAAGGGGGGGGGGGGACCAGAGTCCACCTATTACAGGACAGGCAACTGGTTCTTTTGGATCCAGAGATAATAAAAGCAGACATGCGAATAAAAGAATAGTAGCTTTATTATTAACTCAAGCGAACGAATTTAAAAGCCCAACACAGAAAGCACAGATACCAAGCAAGATGATACTCAAATCTCTTAACAAGCTGTCAGGAGCTCTTTAATAATCATAGTAAAGATAACCCAAGGATGGCTAATTTCCACAGTACCCAGAGCTAGGATCTGTTTAGAAAAACTGCCCACTGTCAGCAATAATCCCAAGGTTTTTACCGAAACTTTGACCCCCAGGACTTCATGCTTATAGTCAGGCGACAGCAAGACTTGGCCTGGACTAGCTGGCACGTGACTCTGGAATGGGAACCCAAAGTCTGAGATTCTCTCAGATTGGCAGCTATTTCAAGATTTCTTCCTGCCTTCTCCTTTATTTCTTTTATTTGTATCCCACTTTTTAAAAATTATTTTTACAAATAACAGAAGGTGGCGAACATATCCAACACGTCTTCTTCCTCCTCCTCCTCCTCTCAGCACAGCAACCACCCTGTGAGATAGGTTGGGTGAGAATGAGTGACAGGCCCCAAAGTCACCCAGCTGGCTTTCATGCCTAAGAAGGGACTAGAACTCCCAGTCTCCTGCTTTCTAGCCCAGGTGTCTTAACCACTAGTTAGCAAACAAGAGTGGAAAACAAGGACATTTTCGCTCTAAACATTTACATTTTTCTTTACAAAGGAGAATGGAATGGAATAATTAGAATTAGAATAGAATCATGGAAGAGAAGAGAAGAGAATACCATAATAGAGTAAAATCATGGAATAGAATAGTAGAATAGCAGAGTAGAGTAGTAGAGTCATAGAGTAGAGTAGAATCGTAAGTAGAATCGTAGAGTAGAGTAGAGTAGAGTAGAGTAGAGTAGAGTAGAGTAGAGTAGAGTAGAGTAGCGTAGAGCAGAGTAGAGTAGCGTAGAGCAGAGTAGAGTAGCAGAGCAGAGCAGAATCATGGAATAGAATAGCAGAGTAGAGTAAGTAGAACAGAACAGTTCTTTATTGGCCAAGTGAGACTGGAAACATAAGGAATTTGTCTCCGCTGCATAAACTCTCAGCATGCATACAAACAACAGTGACAAATCATAAGGCACGAATAGGAGAAGGTAATAGGAAAGATGAGAAGGATAACAGTAATACAGCCCTACTACAAGGGTTAATATCCTTAGGATAAGGATATTTAAATGGATAAATCCAAATAGGTCACTAAACTCTTGAAACAAGAGTGGTTTTCTGTGCAGCCACTACAATGTTATATTTTGACGGACCAACCTGGAGTGGGGAGAAGAGCCCCCAACGGTCTCTTGCCCAACAAAGCTGGCTTAGGCGAGGGCATAGCAGACTGCCCTAACACAGGAGTTCGACCAGGGGTTGGCAGCAGGGGTGGTGGCTTGCTCAGTGTCGGGGGAAGAACGCTCCCGCTTGGCCTGGCGTTCGGATACTCGCCATCTTCACCTGCGGCAGCTAAAGTATTCGCTTCTGCAACAAAACCTGGATTAGGAGGACCCAAAGTTAGCAAGGAAACAAATTGCTTAGCCAGATGTGCCGCTAGCCAAGAAGTCAGCCTGGCTGCTTATTTTAACATCCTCTCTTTTTTTCAGCCAGTCCATTTACGCAGGGATAATAAGGCTTAGGAAATTTTTAAGGATGTGAGGTGGGAAAAGACATTTTTATAGGAGTCAGGGAAGTGATTTGAAGTAGTAAATTGGTAGGGTTATTGGCTTTTATAATAGAAAGCAGTTAGGGAGGGTGTCTTTTTTTTTTTTTCCGCGAGTGTTACATATTTTTTTTCACTTGCTCTAATTATACTTCGTAACGGCCTTCCGTCATGTGAAATGTGACTTATCGGACAGCGGTACAGAGGCAAGGGGAGAGGGTGGTTACTCTTTTATTACGTCAGCCGGATGTCTGGATGGGGGGGTGACAAATTTGGGGCTCATTGGTAGGGTGCTTCGTGGTCTCCTAAAGTGGGGAGAGGCTCTCCAACCTGAGCCACAGTAGGGTGGTCTATGTTTTTGCCCTGTTTATCATCAAGAGCCATATATCCCATGCACTCAGGAGAAGGTGGCATTTTTCCCAACGCCCCGCGAATAGGGAGGACAAGTTCCCTACTCACCTGGAAGGGAGTTTTATTTGGAAGCGCAAAGAAAGGACAAACGTTAAGGAATCTGAGGTAAGGACGAGCTGGGGGACAGATGCAGACCAACTCAGGGAATCCATCTTAAACAGCCACCCCACTTCCTAGAGGAAGAACCATTACCCACAAATGATCAAGTTGCAGCCCCTTCTCGAGAAAGTCTAATTTTTAACCATGTTAGAGTTCATGCACGAAGTGTGATCCTCCCACTCCCCGGTTCGAGGGAGGATGGGGTGTTTTCACACTGGGTATTTTCTTATTTGAAGGCCACACCCCAGAGGTTATTTTGAGATTGTGGGTGGGATTTAGAGGGTATTGTTGAGGAAGAAAGGAGGGTTGGGGGATGGGGGAAGATGAATACCTTCAAGCTTATTTCTCCTGGTCTTCAGGTAGTCACTTATTGAGTTCAATTCTTCCATATATAAATGCTTTCCCTCACTTAACAGAAAGAGGAGGTGTCTAATGCCTAGAGGCACATGGTAACTCTCATAAAGCTCCCGTTCTAGAAAGCCATCCGCCAGATCAGCTGCTTTGTGGGAAATCTCTGTGCGCTGCTGTTGTTCATGCTCAGCAAAAATTTCCTCAAACTCTTTAGCTATCAGAGCCAGGGCATCTTCCATGGGCATATTACGGTGGACTATAGAGAAGAGAGACACCTTGCTTTTTAAAAAGTCACATCCAGACAAAAAAAAGAAACAAGAAACCCCAAACACAACACCGCGGCGTCCTTCTACCACTCAGACCGCGGAGCTAAAAGCTACCTTCGCTCAAAAAAAAACGCCAAAACTTTTAACTGAACGTGGTTATGCCCAAGATTCAACACAAACACGCCCGTTTCTATATGAAATGTCGTTCGTGAGCGACTTAACTCGGCGCTTGCTTTGCGTGTTGAATTAATTTCCTAAGTGGGACTCGTTTTATAAAACCACCTCTGGAAAGAGGAATGGAGTTAGAGGAGGTGAGTGTTATTGGAATGTTCTTTTTAAATGCAGGAAAAACGCCTACTAAAAACGGTCTGCTTTTCCAGAAGATAAATTTTGGATGAAGTACATTTTGCTAGGTACAGTAGTGGTGTACGACTATGAATACTTAAATCAATTATTTTACTGCTCTTCGGCATAGTCCCTCATGTCTCAAAGAGGATAGCTTTGATGTGTTTTAATATGAGGAGAAACGGATCTAGAGAGCGTGTTTTCTGAATAGGGACCAGTTCTTAAGGTAAGCTAAACTTACTTTTGATAGTCTGATGAAGCATGATTACGGTGCATGAGGAAAGTGTTACATTAGATGGTTCAACAAGAACGCAAAATGGAGAACCATCGTTTTTAACTTCCTGGAGGGCACGTGTAAGACCTGATTCAGAAGTAAGGTATATCATTTCCACCACAAGGCCATGATCCTGCAACCGATGGCCTATGGCTGTTGAATATTCCCTTGAAGGAAAAAACAAACAAACAAAAGAAAGAAAGGAAAAAAAAAACAAAGAAGCAGGTTATTTTACAAGTAATTCAGAAAATATATTATTAGTGCCAGCGTCCTAGTAAGGGTCATTTTTTGTGCGCGGCAAGAAAGTTCACTGAAAATTTTCAGTGAGATAAGATTAACGGTGTGCTTTTCTGCCAAGTCACCTGAAACAGAAGGGTCCTTGCTTTATGAAATGTAGATTTCAGCAGTCATAAAACTCCCAGGCATACAGAGAAGAACCTCAAGGTGGGCCACACATTTCCCGACTGAAATGTTTACAGAAAAATTGAGGTTAAATTTGTAGCAAAAAAGGAGGGCTGATTGGGTCATACAGTGTCTTATGTTTTAGGATTTTAGACTTTGACCTCTGCAGACAGTGATGTTCATCAATAGGATATCCTTCAGATAGGATTTTTCAGAGTTGTTCAATGGCTGACTGAGAATTCTGGAGCGTGACAGGTTGGAAAACCCAGGTCTCTACATCTACAATTATGTATTACAGGTACAGAGGTTTGGGGCTAAACTTCCTTGATAGGAAACACAGAATTTTCCCACAATATCAAACTGACAGGTGAAGCCCTTGTCATTTCAACAACAATGCCAAGGGAACCTCAGGTGTGTCTCCATGAGAAACTGCTTAGTATTTGTGAATATTTAGTTAACATTCACAAATGGATATAAAGTGATCTTTAGAAGTGTGCACACGTGAAAATTATTTAATAATGGCATTTAGGCCTCTCAAAGAACAGCCCAACAGAACTCTGCTTTCTTTTCTCAGATTTGAAATAGTTTTAAAGTAAACAGATGCAAAGGAGCAAAGACTACACTGCAAAGCTATTTTTTTAAAACGAGCAACTTATTTAGATTTATGCTTTACGTGTACTGGCACTTTTACAGAATTGCTTAATTCAACCAGGCTTCTATTATGGGTCATTCCATGTTCTTTCTGGACAGAAACTCAACTTTTTTGAGGCTGCAATTTTACTTTATGGAAAATCCCATAGGCATGGATGCCCAAATTTATCTAATTAGATCTAATTTATCTAATTAGATGAAACGATTTCAAGTAACCGGCAATTTTACCTATGCTTCAGAGCCATTTTGTGTGCCATGTTTTAGTAGGGCCTTTCTGGAATAAGAAAGGGTTTTTATACCATATTTTGCCAAACCCAAAGATTTATTCTCAAAACTTATTCGGATATGAGAATATTTTAAATAGCTGCGTTAACATCTCATCTGCGGAGACGAACACGTGAGACTAATTATGGACAAACATTTAGTGGTGAGGTTTATAGAACCAGAAAGAAAACGGTGGCCAAGGGTTTGGGACTACACGAAAAAGTTTAGCGTGAGATGAGCAATCATTGTCTTCAGTTTTTCTAGCATGCTTGCTGTGACAAGAGCAAACAGATGAAAAGACAGGATTTTTTTAAAAATTCCCACTTTGACTCGGTGGGAAACTGGAAAAAGATGACGGAAATATTTTACCAGAAAAACAATGCAGGCTTCAGGTGTCATTTTGGCAATGTAGTATCGGGGAAAAATGTAAGCAGCCCTGTAAATCGTTCTTACAACATTGCTAACGTCACAATATGACACAATCAATGAGAGCGATTTGTCCAAATTACAGTGACAATTCCATTTAGCAAAGACGTACAACAGCGACACTCCAATAGAGACTGCTATTTACTATTGATAATGTGCTTGATGTGTGGGAGAGATGGAGAACGGCTTTTAGGGAATGTTTGAGAATGCAAATTAAGAAATGCTGATTAAGGTAATGCTACAAGAATGAAAGCACGTGAAACTCCCAAAAGTTCGGGATTAAGCAAAGTTGGAGGTAGCATGTTTGCTTTCAACGGGACGTGTGTTTTTATATTGGAAAGTCTTCAAGGAAAAATAAAATTTCCTTAGAGCATTTTAGAGATGCTAAGCACTGTTGTGTGAAAATCTGCATAATATGGGTGCCTTTGTTTTTTTTTCAGGAACTGGGTAAGAGAAATAATCATCGTTATTTTAAGTATCAAGATGAAATGTTCAATACCGAACGCTGAATTTAATGACCCTCGGTGAATTTCATGGCATTCAAAATCAACTGAAAGGAACAGAGAGGTGATGCTGTGGCTAATTATTATAAATTCCCATAGTGCCAACATCAAAATCACGCTTTTTCAATTGGCTTCGTTTACTGACAGAGTTTAACACAAATTTTCACCTTAACGAATGCTCACCTTAAACCATTACCCACACTACTTATGTAGATATTCAAGTTATATCTGGGCAAAGAAGAATAAGGGACTGCATTAAAATGTTTTTTTTTTAAAACACCAAATGATAATCCATACATATGAGCAGTTAGAATATTTCATAGGCAAAAAGGAGAGGCAGATCTTGATTTAAATGGACGTGGACGGGCAGGAAAACTCACAGGTGACTGTAAGTTACTATGAGAAATAGTTACCATAGCCCTTTTAAAAAGATTTCCCTATTAACTAAAACATACATGCAAGAACCAGTACCCAACAACCAACTTACAAGAGCTACAACTACACTAATTAAGTCATAGTCCTACTATGCCCAAGTTACAAGGGACAGACGGAAATCAAAATATTTTACTATTTTAATAGTTTCTCGTTCATGGGAAACAGGTGTCAAAAATGTAATATAGAGGGTCCAAAAGAGGGTGGGAATAATGGGAGGTGAGCCTATTTTACCACTATTTTTATTATTTTTATTCAACTCTCTAGATCAGGGGTAGGCAAACTATGGCACCTTTACGACCATGGCTGGCTCAGGAATTCTGGGAGTTGAAGTCCACAGGTTGTAAAGGTGCCATAATTGACCCACCTATGCTCTAGAGCAGTGTTTCTCAACCTTGGAAGCTTGAAGCTGGCTGGGGGGATTCTGGGAGCTGAAGTCCACCCATCTTCAAGCTTTCAAGGTTGAGAAACACTGCTCTAGAGACCTATTCTGGGACAGTTCTAATAACAGGCATTTTATGAGAAAAAATGTGGTGGGGTGGAGGAACCTTTTCTCCATGCAAATGATGATGTTACATTTAGAGATATATTTCGGTTGCTCGGTCATGCAGTACAGACACGTACCGCCATCCTGGCTCTTTTGTCACTTCAGAAACAAAACAGGAAAATCAAGATCTCTTAAAAAGAGTTAACCTTATTGCTAAAAGTGAAATTAAATGGGGAACTGTTTGCTCAAAGTTCAGTGAAGCATCAATAACTGCATCTTAAAACAGAAAAGAAAAGAGACCTACGCTTGGTCCTTGCTGATGGAAACGATGACACAGTCCGAAGGTCTTTCTCTGTTGTACTCCTTCTCTATCTGCTGGTAAAACTGCAGGTACAATTTATCGCGATGAGCATCCTTGGTGTGGCTGTCATCTAAACATATAAGCAGATAATCAGATTGAGGATGGAAGGGATAGATAGGTAGGGAGGTGGAGGGAGGGAGGGAGAGAGAGAGAGAGAGACAGAGAGAGAGAGAGAGAGACAGAAAGAGAAGATGGATGGATGAAGAGATGGAGAGATAGAGAGAATAAAAGAATGCCCTTCTTGGCCAGATATGTGCGTCTATCATGGCAGGTGGGGGGAGGGTTTTTTAAAAATTGGTCTGGTGGAGACAGAAACCTCCAAGACTCGGCCAACATTTTCTGTTGTCATAATTTCTCGCTATTTTGAGATGGGAAACGTACAAAAACCGCTGCAGAAGCTCTAAATGGGCTGAACTCTAATTGATTAGCAATAGGGTAGGGTAGGATAAGGTAGGACGGACGGGCGGACAGACAGACAGACAGATTAAAGCAGCAGCGAGGCTTAATACACAGGTTCTTTCTTCAGTTAGATACGGTAAATTCAGGACCTGGGCAGGACCGGATTATAGGTGTCTTGGCTGTAGTAGCAAAAACTATTACAATCCCACATTGATTTTTTAAAAAAGTCTGTAAACAGCCAGCTTTAAGTGTCTTTGTTCTCAATGAAAAGACCAATAGAAAGGACTATATATGTAGCTCAGGATTGAACTGTGGAGTTCTTGCTGATCTCCGAGCTTGGTTGTTGGCTTTTGCAGATATTTCATTACCTGACCAGGTAACATCACCAGTGCTGATGAGTGTGATGATTAAGACCAGACAATCAATACCCTAATCAAGCAACTACTTAAAGGTGACAAAAAATTAAGCAGACCAACAATCAAGCAGAGAACAATACCTTAATCAAGGAACTGCCAACCGGAAAGCCACACTTCTACCAACACTGGCAGGGCAAAGCCACTGTATATAAACAGGAAACAAACTCCACACTCAACCAACATTGATGATGTTACCAAATTGGGTATTGAAATGACCGTAAGCAAATAACCAAGCTCATACCCTATGACTATCATTAAGTGTTGTACCTTATGATGCTTGACAAATGTATCTTTTCTTTTATGTACTCTGAGAGCGTATGCACCAAGACAAATTCCTTGTGTGTCCAATCACACTTGGCCAATAAGTAATTCTATAAAGTTCTATAATGAACCCAATGGGACTGAAATGCAAAACTGAAACGAAAGGAATTTGGAGAAGCACATTCTTACCGCAGCTTTAATTATAAGTTTAATTCCTACCTTTCTGAAGGTACTGGTGTCTCTCGTAATTATCTTCATTCTCTGTTGATGATGGATGATACTGCTGCCCAAAAAGTTCTTCAAAGCTTTAAGCCAAAAACACACAGGAACTAGTTATCTCCCTCTTAAAACAAAATATCACAACCCTCAAGTTGAACAAATGCTAAGTGTCAGTTTTGGAAGCCATTTTGTTTTTCCTTTTAGCTTCCTCTGACTGCCACATATTTTAGCCTGGGAAATTGGGAGGGTTTTTTTGTGTTTGTTTGTTGAAACGGTGGAAGAATAGCCATAACAACATTCCTTGCTCTGAAAGTCAAGGACATTTGCCTGCGCCTGGATGGGAGTGACTGGGGATTGTTTCCAGTTAAGCCTGAAGGATGGATTGGGCCATGTGATTAACTTGTGGATGTGGAGCAGGGGTTGTGAATGTTCAACTGGGTGGGGAAAACCTGGAAGCTTTCAGATTCGGGTTTTCCCAGATGTGCCCACATGACATCTCTAATGAAGTGGAACTTTGAGGAATCTATTGTCTTGAAGTTTTATTTCATTGGGGGTATTTTTTGGAACCTTGCAACTAAGAACTGGTTTACATCAAGGAAGGCGTGGGACTGTATTGCTTTCAGGAGTACAGAATAAATACATAATTAATTGATTCCATCCGTTATTATTTGCCCTATGCCATTACTTCAGGTTATAAGCAGAGTGAGCATGGAAGGGAAAAAGAGCCTTCTCACCTGTTACCATCCTCGTGATCCTTTGGATAACCCTCTGGGGGAGAGTAAGAACTCTTCTGAATGGATTTGTAAGGATTGATGCTAGAAGGAGCAAGGAATGCGTGTTAAGGATTGCCAAAAGAATTTGAGCATGAATAAACCTTTGGACTACAACATGGCAAGGCAGCCATTTTGGGGAATTTGGAATCTACATTTTAAACCCTGCAGAATAAGATCTGAAACATCTGTTATCTGGTAATACATTGATGGGAGACTTCCGAAACAGCTTTTTTTTTTTACTGTTGTTAATTCAGAATTAACAAAGATCTCAGCAAAGAAATTAAATAACACCCCCCTCCCCCACATTCCAATTTCAGCAAATCCTTAGAGAACTGGGCGACATGACAGCATCCAATATCACTGTATGGAAGAACTCTTTTGTTATTACAGGCCATGGAATAAAAGAAATATGACAAATGGGGGACAAGGGCATGGCATGGTGTATATATTACAAGGAAAACATCTGTCATTATCCATCCATCTCTTCTCTTTGTCTGTATCCATCCATCCAACCATCTCTTCTGTCTGTGTGCCTGTCTATATCCATCCATCCATTTCTTCTTTCTGTATCCTTCCATTCATCCATCTATCCATCCACCCACCCACCCACCCAGCCCTACCACCCAAGAACCTTTTATCACGCTGATAATCTGGCTTTCAATCAACTGTAGAAATTTAATGTAATTACTTACTCCAGAAGTCGAGGAATCCACCCCGGTCTCTGCCTAGACTCAAAAAAAAAAAAAAAAAAAAATTCATTTAAAGTTAAAAGTAGTCAATGCCATTGTAAAAAATACTGATTTTTTCTGAATGTGGACCGTATCTTAAAAAGGCTGAAGACAGAATGATCTTGGGTATTGTGAGGTACACCCGTAAATTCTCACGCTGTCAGTTGATGGACCAACTACCATTTCTGAGTGGTCTTTATGGGCAGACCCAGGCAGAACACAGGGCAATGTCTCAAATGGAAGGTGACCAAGGCATCGTTGACCATGAGCAAGGTCTCCCGATCAAGAAACAAGCACAATTGGTGTACACGTAACTGCGCAAAGACCAATTGAGTGCTCCTTTGTTGGAGGTCAGTTGCTAGTGAAATGTTTGGGCTTGCTGACTTTGCCATTTGTTGTTCTTTTCTTAGCCTGAGGCTAGTTATATTCTTCTTTGTTTTGGTTACACTGTTTTTTTTATATTGTTTTGATTGACAGTGAACCATCCAAAGCCATTTGGAGTTTGGCGACATCAGATCAAACAAAAAATAACACGCTATACTTGCAGAGGGTTAAGAAAGGGCTTTTCTAACTGTCTTACAGCATTAAAAGAAAAACATAAATAAGCTGGAGTGATGATGACAATTGCAGCGTGGTTTAATTCCTTTAAACCAAACACTGAGCAGTATTTTTAAAATCTCAAAGTCGTACAACAGATAGTGGAGGTTTTTGTTCTGCCAAATTTTCCCTCCTTTCAGATCAGCTAAACAATCTAATTATTCTAAACATTAAGCTTAAGCTGCTGGGTTTGGACCCACCGAGATATGGAGAGAGAAACCAATTAAAACAAAACACACACACAAAAAACCTCAAACTAGCTGGCAGATGTAGAGTCTGGAAAGATCTGTCAAGGAGCAAAGGCAGCATAAGGATAACAGCTGCCTGGTCTTGCCTCATTTACTGTTAACTATTTCTTAGGCGCAGATAAAAACTGAATTCGGTTACACTGATTAACTATGAATACGAGATGCAGCACATTAAACCCTTGAGCAAAATCTGAAGTATGTAATGCCAACAAAGATGCAAGCACGAAACCCAAGATTGGGTTTATTACAGCCAGACACCTTTGTGGACCTAAGTACAATGAACAGTTTCAATTCTTTACCGTAAAAATAATAATAATAATTTCTGTTATACAGGTAATCCTCAATTTATGACCACAATGGAGCCCAAAATTTATTTCACTTTTGCTAAGTGAGAAATAATTTAGCCCCATTTGACAACTTCTCTTGCTGCATTTGTTAAGCAAATCACTGCAGTTGTTAAATTAGTAACACGCTTGTTAAGCGAATCTGGTTTCCCCATTGACACTGCTTGTCAGGTCGTAAAAGTGGATCGTATGTCTCTGGGACCCTGCTGCAATAGTCATAAATGTGAGTCAATTGTCAAACATCCAAATGTAAATTTGAGGAGTCTTGGTGGCGCAGCGGACTAAAGTGCTGTTAATTAGCACTTAGCTGCCAGCTGCCTGCAATTACTGTGAGTTCAAATCTCATCAGGCTCAAGGTTGACTCAGCCTTCCATCCTTCCGAGGTAGGTAAAATGAGGACCCAGATTGTGGGGGCAATAAGCTGACTTTGTATAAAAAAAGAACACTGCTGGGGGGGGGGGGGGGGGGGCAAAAGCCCTACTAAGCAGGTATATACAAAAAAGTATGAAGGCTATGCTTAACGCATTGTAAGCTGCCTCGAGTCTCTGGAGAAAGGCGGCATATAAATCGAACCAATAAATAAATAAACAAACAAACAATCACATGACCAAGGGGATGCTATAACGGTCATAAATGTGAAAAATGTCACTTTTTTTCCAGTACCACTGTAACTTCAAATGGTCACTAAGTGAACTGTTGTAAGTTGAGGACTACCAGTAATTCGGGTAGAAACATTCTAGACCTGACATTGTAGAGAACCTGTAGATTAACTGGTAGCACCCGCAAACAACCAGAAGATAAGATGGAAATATTTCCATCTGTAATAAGCAGCTTGGCCAAGGAATATTCCATAAAAAGAAACATCGTTTGCCAAAAACTAGACAGATATATATATATATAACTATAGGTAGTCCTAGCACCTATTTTTCCATATTATATTCGTATCATATTATGATATGAAAATTTCAACATATAGACAGTAACTATAAACCCCAGGAAATTTCTGTGAAGCTGGGTATCTCGGTAAGCAAAATTTTCAGGGTCAAAATCTGCCATTTTCAGAAATTCTGGGGGGAAAAAAAGATTCGTCTGAAAACTAAGACAGCTGCTGTCCATCAATGTAAACAACAATCCGACTTAATGAGGCAGCCGGATTAATTGCCTAGGTGGCCATATTGCTTTGAAACCATTTCCCTGCCAAGCATTTTGATTTGTGTTATTTATTGCATTTATATCTCACCTGTTCTATAAAAGCTCAAGACAATGTCTAGAAAGTCTCCTCTCACTTTATCTCAAACACAATTCTTTTGAAAACACTTGAATTGAGTGTCACTGGTATAAAATCAACCAGTCGGTGCCGTTGTTTCTGCAGTGTTTTGTTGATAAAGGTTTTGTTATTGGTAAGCAACAGAACAGATACTGAAGTTTAAATACTGTGGCCACCAAATGAGAAGATTCATTAGAAAAGGCTTGATTTTAGGAAAGATTGAAGGCAAAAGGAGAAGGGGACTGCAGATGAGATGGTTAGTATCATTGACACAATGAACATGAATTTGCACAAACTCCAGGAAATACTGGAGGATTGGGGGGGGGGGGGGGGCTGGCATGCTATAATCCTTAGGGCCATGAACAATGGGACACAACTTAGGGACTGAACAACACAGCAACACAATTCTTTGATAACTCTTGATTCAGTTCAACTGGAATCCGGATTGAGAAGCAGAAGTGAAAGCCAAGTGTTGCTACCGAATTAGAAATACCAGCTTGCTTGGGAACAGCAAGCCCAGAATAATTTGTTGAGATTGGCAGCCGTACAAATTGAATGAATAAATAAATAAGCAGGCAAGCAAACAAGCAAACTAAGAGGATAGGTTTCGATGTGATGCATAATTTCTTGAAAAACAAAGAACAAATATGTAACACATAAGCACACAGAGAGTTTATATGTTAGGCAGGATTAGCTGAGAATTTGGGCATGCCATTAGCCACAAATGTAGCCACTAACCATGCTAGAGGAGGAAACCAGGATACAATGCAAATTTAAAATGCTAAATTTCACGCAGAATTTTCAATGATTTAGTCAAATTATATCTTATATTACTAAATGCAAGGATCCAAGTATAGCATTTAGTTTGAATCCATCAAGTATAGTTG